>JAOSBP010000206.1:24898889-24924809 GCA_027563825.1 Erythroxylum mucronatum
TTCACTCAAGAATTAATATAGTAAATACTAGTGAATTTATTATTATTAATATCCTCTTAAATTATATCTAAATATATAATAGATTTTTTGGGTGTTTCAGGTTCAGGTTTAAACCTGAACTTATAAATCAAGTTTGGTTCGGTTAACTTAGAACCACAAGTTAGAAACCTGAACCTGATTTTCAGGTTCGGTTAACCTTATTTACAAGTTCGATTTATGTGGTTCAGGTCTGGTTCACAGGTTCGCGAGTTTTCTTGAACACCCCTAATAATAATTACCATAGGAGTAGTCTCTTTTGTTTTGTTTCCTTCTCCGTGTTATACACATACACTTTCCTGATCAACTATTGCCTCCTCTTCCCTTAAGATTGCCAACACTTTTGTTCTCCTCAGCTTTATGGTTTGATGGAACTTAAAGACTCAGCTCTACTATTTATTGCAAACAACTTTTAAGATTCTTGTTAGAATTATTACACTTTGACGTGTTTTCTAACTTATCTTACTATATATTGGTGATTTACTCTAAGCTTTCAATCTCTATTAATTTTCTTCCTATTGGTATCTAGGCTTTCATATAATCCTTCCTCTTAGGTCTCCATCAAAGTTTATGAAGATGGGTTCCTCTATGAGTTACCATTATCATCAAGTTCATTGTATCTTATTAACATTTTAGTTGAAAGGAGAAAATTTGACTTGTTATACATTTTAATTTTAAAAATAAGTAAATTAGAGAGAGAGAGAGATATTCAAACACTTTTTGTTTAGGGCCTATAGAGCCTTTAATGACATTGATGGATGGAATTTAAAATTAAAGATCTAGTTTTGTTGATTTTTTTGCACAATCTAACATAAATGCATGACTAAAGAAAGAATAAAATTAATATAGGCATCACTCTACCTTACTAACAAAAGATAAAGAGAGAAAAAAAGTTAAGGAAAAGATTTAGGAATCCTAACTAAAACAAGAGTTTAATTGTAAAATAGGAAAGGTATTAGGCACCCTATTTTATAAGTTATCTAAGTCTTGAAAGGTCATATAAATTTAAGGAGTTTAAAAAGAATGACATTGAATGTGGGTTATAAAGTAAAATATGCATAAGAATATAAAAGTGAAGGTTTCCTAAAATAAAAACATTTGGATAAATTGTTAGGAGTTTATGTTCTTCCTTAAGACTTGCAATAAAATAATAGAGGTGCCTACAACTGGGTTAAAAAGCTTTAAAAGGAAATTATGGCCTATGTCCAATTATGAAACCCTTGGAAAAAGAGGATGAATTGAAATATGAGTGCTACAACCATACTGACCCAGTGAATAAATAAAAAATACAAAAACAAAAATAATAATTGAAGCAGAGAATAGGATTGCATTATAAGGTTACAATTGAACGGATCGAGGAAGTTCGAATTGATGTAACATAAAACCTATTAGAGCAATAGAGGTGCCTACAACTGTGTTGAAAAGTTATAAAGGGAAATTATGGCCTTTGATTAATTTATCTTTAAAAAAGTTGAAAAGATTTATAATGACATATAAGTAAAGGAAATGGATTGGATTCAACCCTAAAAAGGAAATATTATTGATTAAAAGAAAGGGTGAAGATTTTAGGAAAAAGTGTGACTATTTATTTATAAAGATAAAATTAATTATGAAAGAATAAATAACTTAAAATTAAAAGAAAGGGTGAAGATTTTAGGAAAAAGCGTGACTATTTATTTATAAAGATCAAATTAATTATGAAAGAATAAATAACTTAAAACTAAATGAAGGCAAATGTCTAATGATTTTAGAAAGGTAGCAAGGCCATAAACTAAATAGTTTAGGGAAATAAAAAATATATCGGTTTAAATAAACAAATTTTAATTGCATAAAGAAAGAAAAAATGGACTTACATGTTTATTAAGAAAAAATGAATGCTCTAAAGATTTTTAATAGGTCTACAGGCTCCAGACATACAAAAGTAATAAAACCTAATGGATTCCAATGCTTAAATTAAAAAGGATTAACAAAACAAAAAGGAAAGTATTTCTTACGGATCCAAATTAAAAAATATTTTCAAAAATAAAAAATTTCTTAATGGGCTTACGATCCCAATCTAAAAAGAATTAACATAAATAAAAGAAAATTTTTCTTAACACACTACGAGTTAAATTCAAATTAAAAATTTTTATTCTTAATTAAAATACGAGAATAATTTATTTTTAGTAAAAATTATTAATTTAATTACAAGTAAGGAGGTTTCTTCCTCTCCGTTTAAATCCTTAAAGACACACTAAACATAAATAACATAAGAATACAATTTCCTTTTAGGGTTGATTTTAAGGCCGGGGGTACAATTATCTTCTTCCAAGCCTATTCCTCAATTAATTTTAAAACTAACATTTGGATTATGGTCCCTCTAAACTGAAACTTAAATTAATATTTCCTAATGTCATTTTATAAAAACATGATATAAATTACATAAGCCCAAATAAAATTTACATAAATACAAAAAATAATGCACATTTTATTTCATATAAAAATTAGGCTTGAGCCCTAAATAAACCTTCTCCTTTACTCTACTTATCACGGTTGACATATTTTTGCAATAAGTTGAAAGCTAGGACATTTTAATGTCATTTTATAAGATTTAAGGCAAATATTACAAAATCAAGTAAAGTTTAGAATTTTTTACAATTGACTCTTTAAAATTTTAAAATTAAATTTAGCTTTCACAATACATATATGCAGAGAGTAGTTATAATAACCTTATTATAAATACATATTTTTAGATAAATATGACAACCTTGTTATACTTGCATATTTTAATTTCATAATATATGTTAATTTATGATAAACAATAACTACTTTGACCATAATAATATGCATGTTTAAATAAATTAAGAACTTAGAATATTATGATATAAGTTAATTTACTTTCACATCTATTACATATGTATGTATATATTTTTCTTACATAATGATTTATTTAAATAATTAAAAATACTAAATATACAAATTTAGTGTTATAAATATGTAATGTGCATATATTTTATATAATTAAAATTTATTAATAATTAATAATTGTCAATATTTATTAATTAAATTTTAATTTTAAGATATTTTTTTCTGATTTAACATATACAAATTTCAAAATAGTCAAACTACATTACAAGAAGTATAGCTTTAATATTGTTGATATTTAATATTCAATTATTTTTAATTAATAAAGTTTTAATTATAACTGTAGTTGATATTTTATTTAAAATTTAAAATTTATTATATTAAATTATTATCGATCAATTTAATATATATTTATAAATTTTAAAATTATTATCAGCCAAGAAGACTGTTTCGTGAAGGATTTATGTTGAATTTAACTTTCAAAGCCACTTACAAAGGTCAAAAAGCTTATTTCCGAAAAAAAAAAGAAGGTCAAAGAGCTGCACGAAACAGTCACAAATCACGTCAATCCCATTCCAATAAGCTAGACGCTCCCGCGCCAGAAGCACTCTGGAGACGGCGCTCGTTAGGAAAAGTAATTTTCATTTTGAGAACTTGACCCTATCTTCCACTCAAAGTAATTTCATGGGAAAGTAAAACGCCAGACACTGCACAAACTTGTTTCTGTTCGGAAACAGCTGAATTCATTGAGGTCCTTGTCATTCCTTGGCTCTGGGTTATTGTGTTCTTTGTTGTATGTGTTGTTTGGGTGAGGGGAAGGTAGGGAAATAAGACATTTTCAGTATTTTGGCTATTGTATTCAAAGTCTATTTAACTCGTAACTTAGATTAACTAAATGCACCTGTTGGCTTTCTGGAATTGAAATCCAGTGATTTATTTTCTTTTAATCTCTATCTCTGTCCACTATATTGCATTTTATGGAGAAAAAGAAAGGAAGGCATTGCATTAGTTTTTGGTTATTTGTCATAGTGATCTTTGGATATAAATCCTCATAGATTGTAGGAATTGCTTACATAAAAAGAATGAAAATTTGTGATGGTGTAGAGGAGCCTGTGTCTTTGTACTGCTCTATTATCCTCCTTCTCTTGGGGGAAATTACTAGTTTGTATTAAGCAAAATTAGTCATTCCATTAATGTTGTCAGGTGTATGGTGTATTTATTACCCGATCACTTCTTTTAAATTTTTTTTTTCAGTAGGCTTTCTTTTTCCGCCCTTTTTGATATCACATGTTGTTCTAAAGTGTTTGGTAAATACAGGAATGTTGCAACACCAAGAACTTTGATGTGTGTGAGTCATGGTGAAGAGATGGATCAATGATTCTCTAATTCTATAGTCGTGAAATAGTGCTGCAAGAATATTTATTGGTAAACAAGTTACCTTGTTGCATAATCTTCCATTTTCTTATCACTTTTTGGAATGATCGAGTTGCAATTTGAGTCTGTTGTCATCTCCTTTATGAAAATAAGGAAAAAATTTCTTTTTTTTGACATCCAGAGTGACATTTCCTGTTTTTATACGCTTCTCCGAGGGAAAACTATGAATTTATATGTGTAGAGTGTGTGACACGATTACTTAATAATCCTATTTGTTAGAACGAAGTTAACTTGCATTGATTTGCTTTTTGTGATGCCAATTTTTACTTTGCATTGCAATTACTTCAGATTGAGAGAACAGTGCTCTCTTTTTTTCTGAAACGAAGTTCTTGAGAGATAAGAGAAAATGTCTGGGTGCAAAAGTCCATCCAAAAGTGGCCAAGCATCGATTACATACAAATCAGGGAGAATTGAAAGTGCAACGATTGACCTTAATGATTTCATGAACAAAAAACAATCCCGTCGTATATTGGTTGGTCATGGCCATAAAAGCAGTGAATCTGAAGCAAGGTGTCCTGAGATACTGACCACAAGAGAGCTCATTTCAACATTTGGGGAGCTATGGGATCTTGTAGGTCCTGCTCTTTCCAAATCCAAAGAGAAATTAAATGGCAATTCTCGTGTTTGTCAAGAAGGGGTTGTTTTGGGTTATCAGCATGATGCAAAAGTTGGCGAGGCACCTTCTTTGGATAATTGTCATAACTCTTGTGGTAATGTGACGACCAGAGGCCATTCTAGACCATTGATGCGGCCAAAACTCGAGTTTACTAACATAACCCAGAAGATGGCTTTATATGAACTTTACAGTGAAAACTATTTACATCCATTATTCTTGCAGTTTTCAAATGGAGGAATTAACTTACCAGCTGAGTCTAGTGAGGGAAAGGGGCTTCTTGGACTGTTTTCCAAATATGAATTGGAAAAGATACAAAATAGGGTGAAGGAAACTGTTCCTACTGAATCTAAGTTTCTTGTCAATGAGATTGACAAAGCAGTAATGACTAAAAGCTGCTCTCTAGGAATTAATAGTAGCAAAAAGGACTGCGTATATGGAGATACTGCCTGCCAGGCTGATTTTGAAGGTTGTTTTCTCGAACCAGTAGATGGTTCTTTGTGCAGTGCAAACAAAATTGAAAGTGCTAGTGGAATGACCAGCTCTTTGCACACTGATCATTTTCTCCAGGATATTCGAGATGGTAATGTCAGTGGTAGTGTTTCAAAGGCGTTGTGTTCAAATCTAATAGATCACCAAATTGATGTTTCAGCTTTAGATAAAAGTACCAATGAAAATTTTCAACAGGATATCAATGATAATCAAGTGTTAGAAAATGGAAGTAAACAGCCTCAAAAGACTTGGATGAATGAAAAATGTAAAGCAGAGATAAACTCATCACCCCGTGAAAGACCTCATCTTGTCTTTAGTAAGCAAGAGCATGCTTTTGCTGGGGCATTAGCTGGAGTATTTGTTAGCTTTTGTTTGCATCCTGTTGACACTGTGAAGACTGTCCTTCAATCTTGTCCAGCAGATAAGAAGTCTCTCCCCCATGTTGCAAAATCAATTGTTTCTGAAAGAGGTAAAATTGTAAATGACAAACTAAATCTTCTTCTTGGCAGCAACCTGTAAGATTTATTGTTTTTGGCTAATGTATACAATTTGAATTGCTAATACCATTATCTACATTAACTGTGATACCTTCTTAGGTATAGTTGGGCTTTATCGCGGTATTGCTAGCAATATTGCATCTTCAGCACCTATTTCTGCCATTTACACTTTCACGTATGAAACAATCAAAGGATCCATGCTTCCTTTTTTCCCCAAGGTAGCATTAAGGTTCATTGTTTCCATATCTCCCTTTCTTGCATTGGTAATGTTTTAATAATTAACGAGAGTAGATGTATATAGACTAAGGTTATATCTGTAACTATTTTTATATCGTTTTATACTTGTATGTAGTATATTTGTGGTGTTGGGATTGACACATTTACTCTTTTTCGTAATTCACACTACACTGTGTCTGAGACCCAGACTGGAGTAAACTGTATTTTTTTTGCATTGTGTTTCGTTGTTCTTCAGGTTAAATTTTGGATCTTTATATTTTATCTAAAGGTCTTAACTACTTCCTTTTGCAGGAATATCATTCTTTTGCCCACTGCATTGCAGGAGGTGGTGCCAGCATTGCAACTTCCTTTGTGTTTACTCCTAGTGAGCGTATAAAGCAGCAAGTGCAAGTTGGTTCACACTATAACAACTGCTGGTATACTTTTTGGGTAGCAGCTTACATATTCATTTCACTGTTTTTGCTATCATGTTGCTGTATTTTATGTTTCCCGGGATTTACTTTTTACTTCCACGTTTGCTTTTGTTAACTGCCTATAAATATCTGTGTAGGAATGCACTTTTTGGTATAATTAGAAAGGGTGGTCTGCCTTCATTGTATGCTGGCTGGGGAGCCGTCCTATGTCGGAATATTCCACACTCCATTATCAAGGTTAGCTGGTTGAACTTGACTCCTCTATATTTGAGTCTTTGAAAATGGTAGTCCATATCATTATTCCAGCCCTCACATAAAGTCTTATCTCCATTCTCCAACTTTTAAAGCCTGAAATATGCTTGCCGTAAGCTTTTTCCAGCCTAGGGATGTGGGGGAACCTACTTTAGCAACATATGTGGGGGAACCTACTTTAGCAACATATGGCACCCTTCCAAGTAGGGTTTTCGTACTTGCTTTCTCATACCTTGTTAATCATTTCACCTTAACAAGTTGTTGTATGAATCATGGAGTGTATGATACTACAAATTTGTACTTTGCTACCTGTTATGGTTTCATTCGGGCCTCTCATTGGACTACCCGTGCACTTAATATGTTTATCATTAACAGAGAGGGATGGTTTCTTTGAGTTTTACCTATCAAAACTAAAAGTTCAATTGCTTTATGACTCATTTTGGTAATCTACGACTTATGTAATTGTAGGATTTTTAAGGAAAACTTTGTTTTCACTCATTTTCATTTATGATAGAATACATTGAATTTATAGGATACTACCCTTGGAAAAGACTAATAAAAATAGAAATAATCTAAATATAGTAACTAAAATATACACTACCTTATTTCTAAGGATCCTTAACCCCAATTTAAGGATTCAGGTCCTTTATTCAAAAATAGAAACAACTAGAAATTAGGAAAGGAAATCAAACTAAATCTTTTATTTTCTAACACTCCCCTTCAAGTTGGTACATAGATATCATGCAAACGTAACTTGTTAATAAGGAAGTCAAATGATGGCTTGCTCAGTCCCTTTGTGAGGATATCTGCTGTTTGTTGTTTTGTTGGAACAAATGGCATATAGATTAATCCTCCTTCTGACTTCTCTTTGATAAGATGCCGATCAACTTCAACGTGTTTAGTTCGATCATGTTGCACGGGGTTATTTGCTATATTGATTACGACTTTGTTATTGCAGTATAACGTCATAGGAATCTCTAAAGGCAACTTTAACTCTTTTAGTATCTACTGCAACCATAGTAGTTCACAAACACCATTGGCCATTGCTCTATATTCAGCCTCAGCACTACTTCTTGCTACTACACCCTGCTTTTTACTTCTTCAAGTTACCAAATTACCCCACATGTAGGAACAATTTCTCGTTGTTGATCTCCGATCAGTAGAGGACCTAGCCCAATCTGCATCTGTGTAGATTTCGATCCTAAATTGATTATTTTTTCTAAAACACATGCCTTTTCCTGAAGATTTCTTCAGATACCGTAGAATACGGTAGGTAGCCTCAAGGTGTTCATTTGTAGGTGAGTGCATAAATTGACTCATAAGGTTGACTGCAAAGGCTATGTCTGGCCGAGTGTGAGATAAATAATTAACTTACCTACCAGCTTCTGATATCTTGTTGTATCCACCGAGCATCCTCCTTTGCTATTTCCCAGTTTCACATTTGGATCCATTGATGTATCTACCGGTTTACATCCACTCATCCCTATCTATTTCAATTTTCAACAAATCTAGTACATACTTTCTTTGGCTAACAACAATCCCCCTTTTTGATCTTGCTACTTCCATTCTTAGGAAATATTTGAGCGAACCTAAATCTTTGATTTCAAATTCAGTGGCCAAATTCTTCTTTAAGCGATACATCTCTTCTAAGTCATTGCCTGTCAAGATAATGTCATCGACATAGACTATTAAGGCTGTGATTCTTCCACTTGATGAGTGCCTAAAGAACATTGTGTGATCTGTTAACCTTGCCTTTTCACCGAACAAGTAAACTTCTCGAACGAAGCCCGAGGTGATTGCTTCAAACCATAAAGGGACTTAATTAATTTGCATACCTTCGAGCCAAATTTTTCTTCGAAACTCGATGGAGCATCCATATAAACTTCTTCTTCCAGGTCTTCGTTCAATAATGCATTCTTGACATCTAATTGTTGTAAAGGCCAATCTAGATTGGCAGCCAATGAAAAAAGCACTCTTACAGTGTTAAGTTTTGCTAGTGGAGCAAAGGTCTCCATGTAATCGATTCCGTACGTTTGGGTGAAGCCTTTAGCAACTAACCAGGCTTTATACCTCTCTAGGGATCCATCCGAGTTGTAATTTACTGTAAATACCCATTTACACCCTACAATCCTCGTCCTTTGGCAAATCCACTTCTTCCCATGTTCTGTTCTTCTCAAGAGCTCTCATCTCTTCTAGAATTGCTTCCTTCCATTTAGGAATCTATAAAGCATCTTGAACATTTTTTGGAATCTCTTTGATTAGTGAAGAAGGAGAAAGTAGGAGATAGGTTTTTATAAGACACAAATTTTGACAATGGGTGTTTAGTACACGACTAACCCCTTTCTGAAGAGCAATAGGAATATAAAGATTTGTAATGGGTTTTTCTTCAGAAATAGAATGTAAGGAGGGAGTATCACTTGGAGAGTTTTGAACTGAAAGAGGCATACTCGAAGAGTTTCGGTCCTGTGCCGAGTTGGAATCTTGGCCTTGTTGGGAATTTTTGGACATATTTTCCTTAATCAAGTTTTTTTGGGTGTAAACCAATCCGAATTTTTTCTTTCTTTCATCTCCTTCAAAGGAATCATTATTTTCTGCTGGGACAAGGCTTGGCCCATCTTCTTTTTTTTTCAACTTTGGTCTTGTTCGAGTTGAGTTAAAACAGTCTTTGTTGGTGAGATGTTTGACATAGGTTTAGACATTGAATTATTACGAATCTGAAAAAGATCTTCATTCACCAAGGTTTTGATTTTATCCCAAGTCGGATCTTCACTATTTTTCTTCCCCTGAAGAGAAGACTTAAAAAAAGGTGTTGTTTCAAAAAAGGATACATCCATGGAAACAAACATTTTTTTCAAAGTAGGATCATAGCATTTATAGCCCTTTTTAGTTGGTGAATATGCTACAAAAACACATTTCCGAGCTCTAGGATCAAGTTTACTTTGGTTTGGTCATGATTGTGGACAAAAACTGTGCATCCAAAGAGTTTAATGGGTAAATCGGATACTCTCCGAGAGGATGAATATTTTTTGTAAAAACTTGTAAAGGAGTTTTGAAATCTAAAATCTTTGAGGGCATTCGATTAATAAGATAGGTTGCTATGAGAATAGCTTCACCCAAAGGTACTTTGGAACATTATTTGTGAAAAGTAATGCTCTTGATACTTCTAGTAGATGTTTGTTTTTTCTCTCCGCAACTCCATTTTGTTTGGGGATATCATTGCATGAACTCTGACAAATAATTCCCTTTTCAATAAAATAACTCCCCAAAGTCTTATTAAAAAATTCCTTCTCATTATCACTTCTAAAGATTTGAATTTTTTCATCAAATTGTGTTTGAACCATGGTATAAAAGTTTTTAAAAACTTCTTCTACCTCAAATTTTTCTTTCAATAAATATACCCAACTTATTCTAGTGTGATCTTCTATAAATGAGACAAACCATTTTTTTCCAAGAATTGTTGGTGTTCTTGAAGGACTCCAAACATCACTATGAATTAAAGAAAATGTTTTAGTGGGTTTGTATGGTCTTGAAGGATAAGAGGCTCAGTGTTGTTTTGCAAACATACAAATCTCACACTGAAATGAAGACGGATTTTTATTAATAAAAAGATGAGGAAATAAATGTCTTAAGTAATGAAAGTTTGGATGACCAAGTCTATAGTGCCATAGCATCATTTCATGATTACTAGAAGAAAATTCAGATTTAAAGCATAAACTACTGACCGGTAGTTTACTTGGGATTGTTCCATCTTCAAAGAAATATATACCTCCTTTTTCCCTAGCACTGCCAATCGTCCCCCCCGAGGCCGTTTCCTAAAACCCACAATGAGTTGGATGGAAATTAGCTTGACATTTTAGATCACGGGTTATTTTACTGATAGAAAGAAGGTTACAAGACAATTTTGGAACATGAAGTACATTACAAAGAGTTATAAGCGGGGAAACTTTGATTGAACCAATCCCGGCTATTGCCAAAAAAGATCCATCAACAATCTTAATTTTTGTGTTTCTTGCACATGGATTATATGATGAGAACAGTTGGGAGCAATTTGTCATGTGATTTGTTGCTCCGGAATCTATAATCCAAGGATTAGGAGAAAGAGCAAAACTAGAGAAGGCTATGACACAAGTATTACCTTGGGTTGCAAGAGAACATGAAGGAGTAATAGAGAATTGTGGAGGTTTAAAAAGTTTGTGCAAATGCTCTAACTGTTCCTTTGTGAAAGGTTGCTCATCCGAGTTGATTGATTGCTCTTGAGAATCATCAGTTGTGGTTTAAAGTGCCCTGCCATTCTTTTCCTGTTTTTTCTTTAATTGTGCTGGCTTCCCATGAATCTTCCAGCATGTTTCTTTAGTGTGTCATGGTTTTCTACAAAGATCACACCATGGCCGTTTCTTCCTTTCTCCATCTTCATTACTTCCTCCTGAGTTCCGAGAGACAAGAGTTGAGTTCTCATCCTTGGTTGGTGGTGCAACATTGCTGAGCATGATTCGCCTCCTGTTTTCTTCTTGTTGTAACTCCAAAAAAACCTCACGAATTGAGTGAAGTGGTTTCTGGCCAAGAATTCTTCCCTTTACCTCATCTAAGCTCCTATTTACTCTTGCAAGGAACATATAGACACGAACATTCTCTTCTCTTCTCTTATAACTTGCACAATCATTTGGATTCTCCCATTCATCTTCATAATATTGATCTAGTTCCAACCAAAGAACCACCATCTCATTCTAATACACGGTAATCTCACGATCTCCTTGCTTGGATTGCCAAAGCCTTGATTTTAATTCAAAAATCTGTGAAGAATTCTCCAAGTTTGAGTACGTTTGTCGGATGGAGTCCCACAGAACATGATCGGCCTTGCAATTGTTGCCTCCATCAAATTTAGAAGTCATGCTATTACCAGGGAATTTTCTGCCCTCCATCTTTTTAAGCCAGGCTCCTTTTCTTCTAGCTGCTTCTCTTCCCTAGTGATGTACCCGAGCTTTCCTCTGCCTTCGAGTACAAGTTTGACGGACTGAGACCACTCAACGTAGTTTCTTCTGTTCAGTTTTTGAACGAAAATTTGTAAAGAAGAACTGGTGTTTATATTATCAACACCAGTGTAGAGAGAGCTGTCGGGGTTGGTTTCAGAGGTAACCTTTGATGTGGTTTGGGTTCTGCTTGCACCAATCATGGCAGTCTTTGCCATTTTTCATATTTGAACCCTATGGCTCTGATACCATGTAGGATTTTTGAGGAAAACTTTATTTTCTCTCATTTTTATTTATGATAGAATACATTGAATTTATAGGATACTTTGTACCCTTGGAAGAGACTAATAAAAACATAAATAATCTAAATATAGTAACTAAAATATACACTACCTTATTACTAAGGATCCTTAACCCCAATTTAGGGATTCGGGTCCTTTATTCAAAAATAGAAACAACTAGGAATTAGGAAAGGAAATCAAACTAAATCTTTTATGTTCTAACAAATGGTAAGGCTAATGAGAAAATAAGAACTACGAGATCCACCACTAGCAGTGAGTTAGACAAGAACTAAGAAGATGATGGATTGTTTGAGAAGCTTTGTGCAGGTATTAACAAGATGAGGATGAATGAAAGGTTAGCTGGGAAGTACTCAAGATTTATATACAACATTAATGATATTGAGATCATTGAAATAGTAGAGGGTGTTGTCTCACCCAACATCACTCGTCTGAAGTGCGTACCAATAACAAAAGAAAAACAACTGCACGTTCGTACTCTAAGGGATGCAAACCTCATCTTAGTTTTTTTGTCTCGAAGGCAGCAACTTATTTTAATTTTTATTTCCAATCTTATGGGCAAGATTGTTGAGGGAGGAGGCTTTGACACATGTAAAAATAGTATAATAACTCTTGAAAGAGGAATATAACCAACTTTTGAGCAGTAAGCTCATTTCTTGCTTATTTCTCTAGTTCTTGATTCTCCTTCTTACCTCTCTCTCCAATTATAATTAACCCAAAATCCCTAAAATTATTAAACCTAAACTAATAATTGGAAATTAATCAGTATCATTTTTGTCTGATGACCTGATACTGACATTCTAGAGGAAAACCTTGCCTTTTTACTAATGCACCTTACCTTTTTCCACTCTTGTTATTAAGTTTTTGGATATGTAGTATTTTCAAAAATGAACTTTCAGAATTAGATCAAGAAAAGAAGTGGAATAAGAAGAGGAAGAAAGAGAGAAGAAGATAGAGAGAGAAAATTGATTATATTACATTTAGTGAATAATCTTCTATGTACATCATTTCTTATTTATACAATGAATTGATGGTTAAGATTTTAACTGATTCTAACTAATTATGTTACTCTTAACTGCTGATGCTAGTTATTTTGGCAAAAACTAACCATATCAACTGTCATAACTACCATCCAACTACTAGCTAGTAGCTACATAACATCACTCCCCCCATTCGAATCCGTTGTCCTTAAGGAAAAACCTAGAAACCTGAGCTAAAGATCACTGCAAACTCCTATGTAGCATCAGCTGGAGAAAAATTGGATCAATGAATCAACCATTGAGTGGCTACTACATTGCCTCTTTTGACTATACATCTGTTTAAAATAGTTAATGGTTTTAGTATAGCCATGGAAAAAGCAAAGGGAGGTAGAACATAAGCGACCTTATTAGTAGAAACGATGCTTTTAGCTGTGACACATGAAAGACATGATGGACGACAAAGGATGGTGGCAAATCCTATATGTTCCCAATTTTATCAAGAATCTTATTGTAAGTACCAAAATATTTGGCTACTAATGTAGGAACCTCTCAAGCAACTATTGAACTTTGGTGATAAGGCTGAAGTTTCTGATAGACCATATCACCAATATTGAAGAAACAGTTTATGTGATGTTTGTTGGCTTGAGATGGTGTTGAGCCTTAGAGAGATGTTCCTTGAGCAATTGAATGACAGCCTCATGATATTAGAGCAATGTATCAACTACTTCTACGGAAGAATTTTTAGGGAAGTAGGGAAGATATATAATTGGTGGATCACCATATAAAGCTTGAAAAGGGGTGAGAGTAATAGCAGTATGGTAAGAAGTATTATACTAAAATTCTACCAATGAAATCCAAGAACACCAACTCTTTGGTAAATCTCTTGTCTTACAATGAAGGTAAGTCTTTAAGCACCTATTAACCACCTCAAATTGCCCATTTGTTTGAGAATGGTATGCAGAGG
The DNA here is from genome assembly GCA_027563825.1 of Erythroxylum mucronatum. Classification (NCBI taxonomy): domain Eukaryota; kingdom Viridiplantae; phylum Streptophyta; class Magnoliopsida; order Malpighiales; family Erythroxylaceae; genus Erythroxylum; species Erythroxylum mucronatum. The sequence goes on from JAOSBP010000206.1 coordinate 24,912,918, forward strand.
AGTGCTTAAGGTCTACTTCTTGTATTTTAAAGAATTCTTGCCATAAGGTGCTCATAAATGTAGAATATTTATAATTGACAACGGTAGGAAATCCATGAAGCTTGTAGACATCGTCCATAAAAGTGACAGGGTCGCATTTACAGCAGTATAAGGGTGAGACAAGGGCATAAAATGATCATATTTAGTAATCTTATCGACTACCACCAGAATAACCGATTTAGCTCTGGATTTTGGAAGGCCTTCAGTAAAATCCATCGTAATGTGTGAAAATTGATTGAGGGATAGGCAAAGGTTGCAGTAGTCCTGGTGATGCTACATGCTCTAGCTTATAATGATGGAGAATGTCGCATTGCTTGATAAATTCTCTCATGAATCTCCAAATGACCTTCCAACACAAGATAGAAGATAATATGTGATAAGTAGCATGTATACCTAAATGACCCCTTAGAACACCGATATGAAAGTATTGTAATAGTCTTTTGCAAATAGTAGGATCTTACCTTAACAACTATTTTCCTTTCCACAAAAACTTGTCATAAGACTAGGAATAATAAGAAAAAATTTGACATTGTAATAAACTAATAATTGATTATACATGAGAATTAGTTTGCCATGGGGCCTTGATGTTATCAAATGAACCAATTGAGTAAGTAGATAGAGCATAGAAAATAACATCTGAAGAATGAATTCTAGATAAAGCATCAGTAGCTATATTAGACTTGTCTGGCTTATATTGAATCTCATAGTCATAAGCCATTAGTTTAGCTAACCAAGTGAACTGACTTGGGTTAGTGAGATTCTAATCAAAGAGAAATTTCAATAGCTGGTGATCTATTTTTATGATAATATATATTCTCATAAGATATTGTTGCCATTTTTAATTGCAAAAAGAATAGCAAACATTTCTCTATCATAGGAGGAAGTACTTAATGTTTTGGAGATAACACTTTATTGATATAGGATATTGGATGTCCATTTTGAATGAGAATAGCAACAATGCCAATGCCAGATGCATCAGTCCCCAATATGAAATCTCGGTGGAAATTGGGCAGGCCTAGATTTGGAGTTGAAGTCAAAGTCTATTTTAGTAACTCAAAAGCCTTTTGTACTGAATTCCAAGAAAAGATTCAAGGGATGGCTGAGTTAGGCATAATCCTTAATAAAACTGCGATAGTACCTAACTAAGCGTAGAAATCCTCTGAGTTGCTTGTGTGTTGAAGGTACTAGCCACTCCTGGATATTTATCTTTGATTATTTGGTTGTTTAAGCTTTTATGGTCTATACACATTCTCCCTATATTCTCGTTTTTCTTAACTAAAACAACAGGAGAAGAAAAAGGAGATATATTAGTCTGGATGACACTTGAGTCCAGCAGTTCTTGAGTCATCTTCTCAATGATATCCTTCTGTGGTGCTCCATATCTTTATGGTCTTGTGCAGATCAGTTGTGCTCCCGTCTGTGGTGCTCCTTATCTTTGTGGTCTTATGCAGATCAGTTGTGCTCCCTCCTTAAGAACAATCTTGTGATCATGCTACTGACGAGGAGGCAATCCTTAGGTTCTTGAAAAACTATTGAGAAATTCATCAAGACTTTGGCTATCATTCTAGGTAAGGATTCAGCTGCATGGGCTAAATCTGCTACTTCTGAATTAAGAGAGACTGCAAGAGATTTTGGTTGTATGGACAACGCATAAAATTGTGTGACTGACAGTTGAGACTTCTTGGCCAACAATTTCTGCATACTTTCACTTGCGAGCAACTTAAATTGATTATCAATTTCTCCTTGTAACACATACTCCTGCTTTCCCAATTGGAATTTCATTTTGCAGCTGTTTGAAGTTCCATAGAATATCCCCTAACTCAGCTAACCATCGTATGCATAACACCAAGTCATAATTGTCCAAAGGCAGGATTAAAAAATCTGCCTTGAATTGATATCCTTGCATTCCCCATTGAAAAGTTTTACAAATATCCTTGCAAATCAATTCAATTCCATCAACTATAGTGAACTTTAGCTTGGAAATAGGTTATAATGCACAACCTAATTTCTTTGCTACCTTAATATCCATAAAGTTTTGAGTGCTTACTGAATCTATCAAGAGAAATAGTGCCCTTTTCCCACATAACCCCTTAACCTCATAGTCTGATAGCTCTAAGTTCTCGTAATGGCATGGATGGATAGTTGTGGAGCTATTGAATTTTCTGCTGATGATTGTTTATTTTTGTCCTCCTTACCTTGAAATTTTGTTCCCTTAACTTCATAATTGTCAACAGTTAGAATATACAATTGTCGCTTCTTACATCTTTGTCCTGGAATGAATTTGTCATCACACCAAAAGCAAAGCCCTTTTTGTCTCCTTTCTTCCATTTACTTACTAATTAAATTCCTAGTTTGCATTGTATTTGGAATTCCATTACTAGCCACATTATTCGGAGTAGACAAGGCTAACATGCCTAATTTACGCATTATTTACTCATATTAGGAGTAAAAATGGTTTTCGCAATTGTGCCTTGTTGATTCTTGGTCACTCCTTAGAACATACCCATGTTATCCACCGAAGCTTTCACAAGACTTCTTGAACTTTAGGTAGGACATAAGCCGAGGTTGTTGGATTAAACAACCTTATTGAAAATTCTATTTCTCCTCTTAATCCTCATAGAACATGGCTAATGGCTTGAGATTCATTCAAATTTGTCTTACTCAATTTCATATCAAATTCGTTAATATACTGTTGAAGTGAATCCACCTATTTCAACTTCTGGAGTTTAGAAATTGAACCCACAAGCATCTGCTCTCAAACCTTGCTGATAAAGTTTCCACAAATTCTACCGTCTTCAAAATTGACTTGTACCAATTGACAGCCTTACCATCCAAATGAATGGGAGCAATCTTCACCTTAGCCACATCCATCATGTGATCAATTTCAAAGAATTGTTGTCTTATAAACCCATTTATTCAGACCTTTGACATCAAATCAAGGATTTTCCAATTTGGTGTAGTGACAATTACCTCCACTATTGCTCCATCCTGCTCCCAAGATTCCATTGCCATTACTAGTAGCTTGCTATTGAGAGTGAGTTCAACTTCTGTAGCTTGTAAAGCAATTCCCACAATCACCATTTTGATCTCCTCCATAGCTTTATTATTCTGTTCTCTGATTTCTTCAATTGCTCTGCTATGTTTCTCATATGTTCCCTTAATGAGATTCTCAAGATCCTTAAGATCTTGCTTCTTGTTATTGTTCGACATTGTTAGGAATGAGCTCTGATACCAATGATATGTAGTATTTTCAGAAATTAACTTCCAGAATTAGATCAAGAGAGCTCTGATACCAATGATAAGTAGTATTTTCAGAAATTAACTTCCGGAATTAGATCAAGAAAAGAAGTGGATAAGAAGAGGAAGAAGGAAAGAAGAAGATAGAGAGAGAAAACTGATTGTATTATATTTAATGAATAATCTTCTTTGTACTTCATTTCTTATTTACACAATGAATTGATGACTGAGATTTCAGCTCATTCTGACTAATTCTGTTACTCTTAACTGCTGCTGCTAGTTATTTTTGGCAGAAACTAACCATATCAACTATCATAACTACCATCCAACTACCAGCTACATAACAATTTTACACCTTTAAGTGGCAAAATCATCTATTGGTTTCTTTCTTCAACTTCCTTTCTAAAGCTGGAAAAAAGTAAGCTACTGCAGATGAATGATTTCTTCTTGTTGGAAAATTTGAGAGAATATCTCCTAATTTTACCGTTATCTTTTGCTTTTCAGGTAGTCGTCTTCATCCTTGTTCGTCCAGTATCAAAGAATGTCTTTAGAAGGATTAACAAGATAGTTTCTGAACTGCTTTTGCTAGAGCTCATATGGCTTGTCGATTGGTGGGGGAATTTGAAGGTGTTAATTAGTTATCTAGCAACTTATTTTTGTTTACATCTATTCACTGCTGCATAATTATATTTATTTTGCATCTCACTCAAGCAGCAAACATGTGTAGATCAGTTGATTAGCTTATATATCAAAGAATTCATTAGTGAACTTATAAACTTGTGTGAAAGATGCAGTCTATTTGTACATTTATAATAACCTAAATTCAAAGTCATCATATATCCCAAATGTACTGGGCTAAATGATACAAGTGATTCACTAGTAAAGGCCTCTTTCTTGTTTTCCATACTAAAACAGCCAGAGTTTGTCCCTGATTTAAGGTCCAACGTTGGCTATGTTTATCTATGCTGTTGCCATTATCTTTCTATTGTATGAGTTCCTTTTGATTATTAATACATTCACATAATGGTTTTATCCTTTCAATAACTGTACTCTAGCTCCTTATGCATAACCCAATAAGTTTTTTCAATGATGAAGGTAGAGAAGGAAGAAAATCTCCTGGTAAATCTTTGTTCTGTACTGCATTATGTTCTTTCTTCATCTAGTTCTGCGTATGCTCTCCATTGATACTCTTTACATGATAGCTTGACAAAGTTAAGAGTCTAGAGCCTCTGTGTTGCTTAATGTTATAGATATAATATAATTATGTTATGGATCTTATATAGGAAGTTTCCTATGTTGTAAATATTAAAGTTATATTGCCCTACTAATATAAATAAATAAATGGCTAAAACCTAATTATAACAAGTCATTCTGTATTCTCTTTTCTCTTTTGCACTTGACCTTATGTCAAGCTAAAATTCTTCCCTTACTCTCAAATAAGTTTTCCCTTCCTCAAGCTCATACTTTAAATGTGGGCAATGTAGATTGAACTTTATGCGGATGATGACACACTTGAATTAATGGGTAAGTTGGTTTACATTATTGGTTAAGTATCTTCTCTTTTTTGTCCTTTTTGCTCCTTCATGATTCAAACTGAACGCGTAACCTGTTTGACAAATCCAGGTCAAGAACATGCATTGGTCATCTGCAATCACAGGAGTGATATTGACTGGCTTGTTGGTTTGACCATCGCTCAGGTGCTTATCTCCAAATATATCTTATATTTTTCATTTAATTTATCCTTCGACAACTTTGAAGGGCCTTAATCTAAATGTTCAGTTATTCCCTAGATTTTATATACTTTTTATTCCTGACAGGGTAAAAATTACATCATTAGACAGCAAAAGACCGTATACATATTCCAAGTTCAAATCTCAAAACCTTCTCCTTGGAACAGTTATGCTTTCTAATATATGAAAAAAATAATTTGTTCTTTTATAAAAGGTAGCTCTTATTCCTGAATACCACAAATTTCTGATGTGGATTATATCCGACATCTCTGGATTAGTTTACATTCTACTAGCATGATCCTGTTGTGGTTTGTGCTTGTTTTTCCCTTTTCCTTGAGAAGAAAATTATGGTCAAATGACCAAGGATACATGGCTTTGTGATTTAAGGCTTGTTTTCTTAAATGCAATCATTCTTTCTGAATATTAAATAAATGTAACTTATAACAATATGGTTGCATTGTATTTGGGCAACAAAAAGAATTTGGATTACTGAAAGTTCTATTTTGGGTCTTTAATAGCAATTATTGTAACTGATTCCAGTGTTTCATTTAGCTTCATTACTAATTCCTTCGAAATGTTTTCTTGTCCTTCTATTCTTGGAGTTTTGTTCCTTTCCCTTCCTCACTGGATATTGATTTATAACAGCGCACAGGTTGCCTTGGCAGCACCCTGGCTTTAATCAAGAAAGAAGCAAGATTCCTTCCTGTGAGTTATAGTCAACAGTTCTCTGTTATTGGAATTTCATGTGATAAATAATCTGTGTAATACCAACCAAGAGTTAAAGGTTAATCAAACGTGATTTTAGTATATATTTTGCTCACTACTCACGATTGCTGGTGCTTCGCATTTTAAACTTCTCAGTACTATTGCAGGCATTTTGAAAGAAAAAGTTTGAAGTTCTATTCGGTTTGAAAAATAGAACACAAGAAATATTGATCCCTTATCATAACTAGAAACAAAATATTTTGAGGAGAAAAGAAAAGATATTTTGTGTACGTGTGTCAAAAAGCTACAATGGTTGATTTGTTTGTTAACCCTTCTTGGATAAGTACTTGACTAAATCCATTAGTGACATTACTGGAAATCATAGAAACCCCAGCGCTACATTATGCTTCGCTGAACACATTGACCAAAGTCAGCACTTTCTTTCTTTAACACACTTACGGATGTGCACAAATCACACTCATAAACACTCCCGTAAACCCAATCAAGTGGTGCACTGTACTGCAAATACTTTTTCCTGGGAGCTGTGGTCATCAGGGTAATTGCTGCCCGAACTCAATATCTGGGGATCACTCCAGATCACTCCATGCATTTTATCTCCCACTGCATGCATTTATTCGTCAGCATTATTGTCCTGCTAATCTTGTTACAGCTTCCTCACCTTGCTATAGTATATACAGATTGTTTCATTCCATTTTTGCAATATTTGTTGTGGTCTTCTTGTACAATTGTCTTCATGACCTAAAACTCTTTCTTTTGAAAGTCTTCTGTAACAATGCTATTTGTTGCTGGCATTTGCCTATGATTTCCTAATTCAGTTTGTGGTTCTGGATAGTAGGTTTAATTTGAGTGATTGGTGTGTACTGAACTGATGGCAGATCATAGGTTGGTCAATGTGGTTTTCTGGTTACGTTTTTCTAGAAAGAAGCTGGGCTAAAGATGAAGAGACATTGAAGGTACTGCTTAATGTGATAGTTATTGCACGCATCTCATTCACTTTAGTTTTTGTATCTATCATTTTGTATAGCTCATAGGATTCAGCACTGCAGTCAGGTTTCAAGCAGCTGGAAGATTTTCCTATGCCTTTTTGGTTGGCTCTTTTTGTAGAAGGAACTCGCTTCACACAGGAAAAGCTTCAAGTAGCTCAAGAATTTGCCTCTTCAAGAGGGCTGCCTATTCCCAGGAATGTTTTGATTCCTCGTACCAAGGTGATGGCTGTTAGAATTTATGGCTGGAAGCCTTCTTTTTGCATTTTTGTTTTGACATACATGATGGCAAAGTTACTTTGCTATTTCAGTTTTGAAGCTTTTTCTGTTCCCAATGATAATTAGAATATTGAGCCTGCACAGGAACTTGTTTTTGTGCCAATAGAAACTTCCACTTTTTAGTGTAAATAGAAGCTTGGTTTCTTATTAGCTTATCCAAATGAATGCTTCCTCCTGATTGACGTCGATAGGATGCTTTCTCTGGTTATAATGCTCATCTACCAATATTTTAGTTTGCGTTGCTTTCAGGGTTTTGTGGCTGCAGTAACTCATTTGCGCTCATTTGTTCCAGTAATTTACGATTGCACAGTGGCTGTTCCAAAAACACATCCAGCACCTACGTTGCTAAGAATCTTTGCTCGGAAATCTTCTGTGGTAAGCTTCTAATACTGCTCGTAACTGCACGTCCTTGTTAGTTGAATGGTATATGTGACATCTATTAGCTTTCTGTCTCTTATTCGCAGATAAAGTTGCAAATAAAGCGTCATTCAATGGAGGAACTCCCAGCAACAACCGATGGCATTGCTCAATGGTGCAAAGAAGTGTTTGTGAACAAGGTGTTGAAATCAATAAATTCTTAACATTGTTGTCTAGTTCTTGTTAAACAATTTTTCTGGTAAAAAGCATTCATTTTATTCACAGTTAGTTTCAGACTACCTAAGAGGGTGGTATTATTTTACAAAAGCTTCAATAGAGGCTTTGTAGGAAATCCAAGATGAATTACCTCCCACTTTGCCTGGATTTGAGACTAGAATTGGCTGAGTGTTAGACCTCCAATCACTAAGGTCTATTCTAGAAGGGGGAAGGAAAGGGTAACTGAGTAAAGTTACCCTTTCTGTTATAGTGAGGGGCAGGGTAGTGTTACGTGCATGTGTGAGGGGAGAGAATAGGAGAGTTGGCTACTTGGGTGACGTAAGAAGTTAGTTAACATAAATACTGTAATGATTGGGTGGGGAAGGTAGACATTTAGAAGGAATATACTTGAGCCTTAGGTTGGAGAGAGCAGCACTCTCGAAATAGGCTGCATTCTATACTGTAACTTGATAGAATTGTCATTACTCATTAATAATATTCAGTAAGAAATCTCTCAGCTACTGAGAGTTCTATCACTGGTATTAGAGCATAGATCCTAACAATGGCTAATAAGAAGGGGAATACTCGGATAGATGGGATTGAGAAGGAAATTGAGAATTTACGGGAAGATTTTCAAAAGAGTTTTGAGCTTCTGAGAGAGGAACGAAGATTGGAGAAAGAAGAAGTGCAGAGGAATTGGGAGCGTTCTCAGCTCGAAATGAAGGAGTTGCGTGAAATAATGACGATGATGGTGAATCACAGAGAAGCCAGTAAGAATGGTGAGACGTCAGGGCATCATCGGAAGGAGGAAGAGTTGCGAGTGGATAAGGGGAAGGGACCCATGGAGCCAGGTGGGAGTCAGGGTCCAACGTCGATGGTCGATCCAAGGAATGAGAGCCGGAGACACTCACCGGACCTTGGGGGCAGGATGGAACAACCACCCGAGTATGGGTGGAATCATACGACCCACCCGGAGCCATTCCGGGGGTGGGCGCGCCATGTAGGGGGTCGACGGGGGCCGATGGTGGGTGGAGAACGAGAACCTAAACCGCCGAGAGATGAAGGGAGAAGCTACACGGAGGAGCCACCGCCTGGGTTGGCGCGACAGGGAGAACTCCGAAGGGACTGTCGGACTCGGCAGGTGGAGATGCCAGTGTTTGATGGAGAGGATCCGGATGGGTGGATTTATAGAGTGGAGCGATTTTTCTCAGTGGGAAGGTTCAACGAAAGAGAGAAAATGGAATTGGTTTCCCTCAGTATGGAGAAGAGGGCTTTGGCTTGGTTTCGGTGGGTGCAGGGTCGAAGGCCAATGAGAGACTGGGAGGAATGTAAAGAGCTATTCGTTAAAAAATTTAGACCCTTCCAAGAAGGGACTCTATGTCAACGTCTGTTGGCCAGCAAACAGACGGGGACAGTGGCCGAATATATTTGGAGGTTTGAAGAGTTAGCGGCGCCATTACCTGAGTTACCCGATGAAGTGCTGGAGAGTACCTTTCTAAATGGGCTGTCAAAGGAAATCCGAGTGGAACTCTTGATTGCTAATCCCAGAAGCTTGGCACGGATGATGACATTGGCACAACAGATCGAGGAGAAGAATAAAATATTAGGGCGTGAGAGAGGGAACAGGACCACGGGGGGTAATCGAACAAGTGGCTATGGTGGATATAAAACATGGGATACAGCTGGCGACCATGAGAGAATGGGAACTACACCTGGAAAGGCTACAGCCACCGACAAGGGGGATGGAAAATTTAAACGCCTTACATTCAGTGAGTTGCAAGAGAAGAGGAGACGGGGGTTATGTTTTAAAAGCGATGAGAAGTACACTCAGGGCCATCAGTGTAAAATGATAGAATTGCAGGTGATCACGATCCTAGATGAAGAGTTGGAGGTGGATACGATGGAGAGTGCTGAAGAGGAGGGGGAGCAAGAGGTGGAGTTACAGAATGTGGAACTTTCGGCAGGTTCAGCAGCTGGGTTAACCTTGCCCAAGACAATGAAGGTGGTAGGAGAATTGGAAAGGGAGACAGTAGTAATCCTTATTGACAGTGGAGCCACCCACAATTTCATTTCAAAAGACTTAGCAGTGAAATGGAGCTCCAATTGGGATCCCACTGGTAAGTATGAAATTGTAGTGGGAAATGGAGAGAAAGTAGCAGGAAATGGAGTTTATCGAAAATTAAAGTTGAGGGTACAGGAGCTGAACATTTGTGAGGATTTTTTGCTAATGAAATTGGGCAGCATAGATGCGGTTTTGGGAATTAAATGGCTGAGGACGTTAGGAGATGTTCTATGTAATTGGTGCACCCTGACTATGAAAATCAGAATGGGGGACACAGAATTCATCATAAAGGGAGATCCAATACTGTCGAAGTCTATGGTGAGTGCCAAATCCATTGGCAAGGATCTCAAAGAAGGGGATTTGGTGTATTTGTTACAGATGGAAGAACCAGGGACAGATGTGGTGGGTAGTATTCAGCTAGGAGATTCTGATATTAACAGTATATTGGAGGAGTTTGGAGGGGTATTCCAATGGCCACAAACCCTACCACCAATAAGAGGAAAGGAACACCACATTCACCTATTCGAAGGAGAGGGACCAGTAAGGGTTCGGCCCTACAAATACCCTCACTTCCAAAAGAACGAGATCGAGAGACTGGTTAAGGAGATGTTAGAATTGGGTATCATTCAGCCCAGTACCTCACCATATGCTAGTCCTGTTTTGCTAGTCAAGAAAAAGGATGGAGGGTGGCGCTTTTGTGTGGATTATAGGGCCCTTAACAAGGTTACTGTGAGTGACAAATTCCCAATACCTATAATAGAGGAGTTGATGGATGAGTTAAGTGGGGCAGTGATCTTTTCGAAGATCGATTTAAAGTTAGGTTATCATCAAATAAGGATGAGGGAAGAGGACATTGAGAAAACCGCTTTTCGAACTCATGAAGGGCATTATGAGTTTTTAGTAATGCCCTTCGGATTGACAAATGCCCCAGCAACTTTTCAAGCCTTGATGAATCAGATTTTTAAACCCCATCTCCGAAAGTTCATACTAGTGTTTTTTGACGACATCTTAATTTACAGCAGAAGTAAGGAGGAGCATCTCAAACATTTGAGGATCACTTTGAACATTCTGAAGGAGCAGAAGCTATATGCCAATCACAAGAAATGTGTTTTTGGTCAAACTCATTTGGAATATCTGGGCCATATTGTTTTAGCACAAGGGGTTGCAGCTGACCAGTCTAAGATTGAAGCTATGTTGAGGTGGCCTAAACCAGAAACTTTGAAGGAACTGAGGGGATTCTTGGGGCTAACAGGGTATTACCGAAAGTTGGTTAGAGGATACAGCCACATTGCATGGCCATTGACACAGCTGCTGAAGAAAAACAATTTCAAGTGGACAGTGGAGGCAGAGGGGGCTTTCAAGAGCTTAAAACAGTCCATGACCACCGTACCTGTTCTAGCCTTGCCTGACTTCAGCCAGCCGTTTGTGTTGGAGCAGTGCTGATGCAAAGAAACCGACCTATTGCATATTTCAGCCAGACATTATCTGCAGAGAAGAAAGGGCAGTCAGCATATGAGAGAGAGCTCATGGCTATTGTGTTGGTTGTCAAGAAATGGAGGTCTTATCTCCTTGGTCACCAATTTGTCATCCGAACGGATCAAAAACCCCTGAAGTTTTTACTAGAGCAAAGGGAGATACATCCGGATTATCAAAAGTGGATCACCAAGTTGTTGGGGTTTGCTTTCACCATTGAGTACAAACTAGGGAAAGAAAACAAGGTGGCAGATGCTCTCTCTAGGGTGCAGCAGCAGTACCAAGAAGAATTGCAAACTATAATGACCTATAAGGTCATTGACATGGAGGCCATCTTGCAGGAAATAGAAAAAGATAGCAAGCTGATAGAGTTGAGGACAGCTGTTAGTGAAGACCCGGGGTTCAAGCCTCCCTATACTGTTAAGCATGGCCGACTTTATTACAAAGACAGATTGGTTATCTCAAGTTCTTCTGCTTTTATAGCCCAGATTTTGAAGGAGGGACATGAAGGTCACTTGGGAGGACATGGGGGGCCATTAAAAACGTACAAGCGAATCTTTAGTGAATTGTATTGGGAAGGTATGAAGAAGGTGATTTATAGGTTTGTGGCTGCTTGCTTCACATGTCAATAGAATAAGTACTTGACTCTATCACCAGCAGGGTTATTACAGCCCCTGGCAATACCTAATCAGGTTTGGGAGGAAATTGTTGAGTAGAGATATTAGATTTGATCTTGTATTAATATTGTTATTATTGCTCCTATAATCTCTCCTATAATTGAGAGATTTCC
>JAOSBP010000206.1:24924909-24942314 GCA_027563825.1 Erythroxylum mucronatum
TGGTTGGTGTATGTTTCTTGGTAATGCTCTTATCTCTTGGAAATGCAAGAAACAAAACTATGTCTCCAAGTCATCCACTGAGGCAGAATATTGTGCCATGTTTGCTGCTTGTTCTGAGATTATTTGGCTTCGTGGTATTCTCACTGAACTTGGTTTTCCACAACTTCAACCAACTCCTTTGCATGCTGACAACACTAATGCTATTCAAATTGCGGCCAAGCCTGTCTACCATGAGCGTACCAAACATATCGAGGTTGACAGTCATTTCATTCGAGCGGCCTACGATCATCATGTTATTACCTTGCCTCATATTAGTACCAACCTACATATTGCCGATATTCTTACCAAATCCATAACACGTCAGCGACATAATTTTTTTGTTGGCAAATTGATGCTTGTTGACTTACCAGCATCAATTTGAGGGGGGATGTCAGAAGATTCTGTTAATCAATTTTACATGGTTTTCATTGAAGAGTTGTCCTTCTCTCGTGATAAATCAGTTTTAGTCATTGTGGTTGATTGCGTATCCAAGTATGCTCACTTTATTCCCATATCTCATCCTTATATGACTGTTATGATTGTTAATGTTTTTTATAATATTTTAAAGTTGCATGGCCTTTCAGAATCAATCGCTTGTGATAAAGATGTCACTTTCACAAGTTTCTTTTGGATTGAATTGTTTCGCTTAAATGGCATAAAGTTGCGTTTCAGTTATTCATATCACCCCTAAATCTATGGTCAATATGAAGCTGTCAATCGTACCGTCAAGATGTATTTACATTGTTTTACTAGTGATTGTCCAAAGAAATGGCTTGATTGGTTATCTTGGGTAGAGTTATGTTGTAATTCTAACTTCCATACATCATTAAAGGCAACCCCTTTTAAAATTGTATATGTTTGGGTGCGTTATCCCAATACTTGTCATTTGGAAGTTGTCAACTTTGTGCTCAAGGATCGTGATTTGGTTCTCTAGGACTTACATGATTGTCTCCTTCAAACCCAAAATCACATGAAAGTTGTGTATGATGCTTGCCATATGGATATTTAGTTTGTTATGGGTGAGATGGTCCTTTTGAAATTTCACCCTTATTGACAACTTTCTCTATGATCACATTCCAATCGCAAATTGGCACCCAAATGTTGTGGTCCATTTCGGATTTATCTTCAATTGGTATGATAGCATATATTCGTCATTTTTTTATGTTTCTTATTTGAAGATATTCTATAGTGCAAGTGATGCCACTGTACAAGAGTCTCTTCCTTTGGCTCATCATGGTGAAATCCTTCCCACTCCTCAAGCAATTCTAGATCTTCAATTTTTTCATGGCACTACTCAAGTTCTGGTTTATTGGGAAGGGTTATCACCAGCATATGCTTCTTGGGAAGATATCCAGCATATGCAGCTTCGTTACCCTTCCATTCCTATTGAGGATAAGCTCCCTTTTGAGTTTATAAATGCGATACTCATGGGCGTAAGAAGCAGCAAGGAGTGCAATTTACTTAGTTATTATACCTGACATGTATTTGATAAACATGGTGGCAGTTATGTTGTTTCAGTTACGTACGGTTATCTTGATGCTGTAATCTTGGAGGTAGCTATCCTGTACATGTTAATATTCAATGGAAAAAAAAGAAGAGGACAGCAGCTCAATTTCACAAAAAAATAATATAGTTTTTGAGATAGAAGGGTTCTTTCATTCATAATAGGTTCAAAGGGAAGAAAATCTAATAAGCAAATGTGTCAGATTTATACTTGAATTTTACAGCAAATCATTCCGCAACACGATCCAGACTCAGGGCTATAACAGTTTCTGTGTGTGTGTGTGAGGGAGAGATCAGTAATGCATGTTCCAAACTGTTAAACGACATATACAAATTTGAGTGATGGACCACGAGTTTTCATCCAGTTTTATGTTATGTGGATTGTCTTCTGTTAGTTCTACCTCCAGTTTATCTGATTTTTGGGATGAATCTATGTTTATGCAGTTTTACACGTATGAAAGTTTCAAGCAGTTGATGTTGTCATTGCATAGTTCTCATGGGCCACCCAGTACATTACAAATGGTTTGTTCGTATCTCTCCCCTTCCATTCTTTGTTAATTTTCTTGCATCAGATTTCCTGTGGCTCATATGCTTATCTTTTTCTTGTACTCAACTATTCTACAAATATTGTGCGGGGATTATTTTCATTTGTCTCAGCTTGCTTGTGGAGGACTAGCAGGATCGACTGCTGCTTTATTCTCAACTCCTTTTGATGTGGTGAAGACAAGACTCCAAACACAGGTTTGCAATTTTCTACATCTTTCTCCATGGATGTTTGTGTGGTATTTCTACAACAAATGTACTTGTCAGAACAAGTCTTAATTTTTAGCCATCCATCTGCAACTATCCATTTATGTTCTTCTCCTACCCATGAAATTTTGCAGCTGAACATTTGTTTATGCTTTGGTTATAGGGTAGGGATTTTATTACCCAAGACAGATACCTAGTAGATTCTAGTTTGACAGTATGTTTCAACATTACAATTTGCAGATTGTGTATTGCCATGGTTGGGTCCATAATGATATTAAAGTGGTGTTCAAACTTAGATTGTTTGTTACTTGTAAGGCAGTTATTTATGAATGTTCTAGATGTGCCTTTGATGGAGTAATCATTTTGCAGATTCCTGGATCCATAAGCAAGTATGACAATGTGTTTCATGCTCTTAAAGAAATAGGCAGGAATGAAGGTCTGAAGGGCCTCTACAGGTATCGTTTTCGTAATCTGCTCATTTCCTTTGGGGAATAAATAAACCAATAATACTTGAAAGTTCACAAATCAATCTTTACGGTTATGCATGGAAATAATTTCTTTGGTGTGGCTGTCTAGATGTGAACAGTATGGTAGTTTTTCTGGGATCCCATTGTATTTGCAAATTTCACTAGGCAATTGTTGCTTTTAGCGTTTGAATTGCTATTTAATGAATTTCATATTGACGTGTTGATGGACATTCTCTCATTAGGGGATTACTACCGAGATTTTTAATGTACATGTCCCAAGGAGCGCTATTTTTTGCATCATATGAATCTTTCAAAAGATTGTTTTGTTTGGAACCGTCATCAGGATGATCTGAAAGAATTGAAGTGCAAATAAAATTGGGAGATAATGACAACAGTGCCTTGGCAATTATACTTTTAGCAAAGTCTATACCAAACGATGGATGGACAAGATAAAAAGTCCATGCTTGAGCCACCCTTGGTATCAAACCGGGTTTAATGTGAAGGTCTTGGTGATTAGAAGATTTAAGCTGAATGTTGAAACCAACCAGAAACCTTAACAAGAAGTGGATGCAGTGCCTGAACATGAAAAGGGCAAAAATTGATGCCTCCCTGTTCTCCTTTGGGGAGAAGAACAGTTTACATGGTATATTCTGATGCCTTGAGTGACCATCTACTCGAACGATCCCATCTAATAATTGATACTTCCCTCGGTTTGTTGCAATAAAATGTCAGAATTGTCAGTCAAAATTAGCTCAGTTCATTGTGTTTGTTATATATGTTATTCAAGTCAGCTAACTTAGCTCGCCTAACAGAAGTTTTGTAATGTTTGTACGGAGGGAATTGTAGATCGGACATCAGTCAAATCTAATTTACCCTTTCTCTATTCCTCTAGGCAAGTTGATCACTTCCATGCTGCTTTCTGGAGCAGAAATTTGATATGGCTTGTTCATTCATGCAAATTACCTTTGGGTTGTAGATTGCAAGGGACTTTATCGCATATATCCAAAATGCTATTTAACGAAAGAATAGTTGGGTGGGCCATTTGAGTTGCCTATTTCTATGTCTAGGTTTCAGGAATTTTTTTGATTCAGTTCATGCTGATACGGTTTTAACAAGGTCTTTGTATATAGTGGTAAGTATTTCAGCTGGGTTCGACCCCAGGAAACGGCTTAGTTTTTCAATTTTCAGTCTTTTCCTAACAAATTGAACTAACATTACATAGTTTAACTACACACTGAAGCCACCAAGCATGGGGTCTAATCTAATATTTCATTTACCTTGTAGCCATTGTTCAAGACATTGTCTCCCATAAGAAAATAAAGTATTTTCCCACGAGGAAAAGAAAAGAAAAAGACGACAATGCGGGTGTAAAATCAGGACAGCTACGTACTTCATGAGACAAATTGTAGTTAAATTGTCTAATGGAAGCCAAAAAAGAAAAAAGAAAATGTTAGTGTCCCAAGGAGAGCAAAATCTGAAAAGGCGGCCCCATCATTGCTTCTGAACTGTAAACACGGAACACTATAATTTAACGTATGCGGAAGAACAGGCAAATGCACGCCTACGTCCCTTTGCCCAATTTTTGCAACAAAAAGTCAAGGGATGAAACAGCCATTATTCGTACTTTTTGGAAGTACATAGCATAATTGTTTTGTGGTCTAAACTTTACATCAAAATGTAGTATTGCACCAAAAGGTCTTTCTCAGGATCATCTCCCCAGTTCCCACATATAATACAATCAAAGTATAAGCCCCTACCTGCCTATCTCTCAACAATTTTGAATAATGCTCTTCCCTTGCTATCAAGTTAATGTATAAACAGTAATTTGTTTCTTTTCTGACTCTTAGACTTCTAGTTGCAGAAGTGGACAGGCGTATCAAATTGCACACCCATATAGTTTCATCTTCTTTGGAAGTTATGTCAATCCATTGGAGGCATTAACAGACCCCTTTTCTGGAGTACTCGATGAACTCCTTCAGCTTACTTAGCTAGCTGTTGATGACTTGAGAAGGTTTAAACAATTTAATTTACCACCATTTTTGTGAAAATGCAGGCAAATGAAGTCCTTGTTGGCATTTTAAGAGTAACTATTCAATTCTGAAAATGTCCTGCATTTCCACTTGTATCTTTCTCCAGCCAATGCGATCAAGTTTACACCCGAGCAATTGGAGAAAACGGTGGGTTAATCACATAAGGATGCTGAATTTCCTTCATTGTCTTGGAGAATTTCTTCTCCTCTGCAATTGCCTCAATTAAGAATTTCACTTCCTCCTGGATGAGCACTTTTAGTGAACTGCAATGTGTCAACTGCTTGACCGTCGGCTCTCCAGTAGCCCTAGAGATTTCTGTGCCATGCAATATTGCAACACAGATGGAAAAGGCTTGCAATGTGGACAATTGAGCATGGAAATCCACTGCATATTGTCCCTCTTCAATTAATGTCATGGACAATGCTGGTGTATTATCTTTTGTTCCCTGAACACAAAACAGGATAAAGTTTTTGTGAGTTTGAATCTAGGCATATCACAAGCACACTAGCTTATGCATTAACATTAAAACAAAAGTTAATTAATCTCCTAATCGGTTGACACACCATTTAAATTTCCAATAAGAATTCTGCTTCGAAAGTTCATATAACTTATCAGCTAACTATCATATATCACAAGCAACAGATTAAAGAAAAGAATACTTAAACTACCTGCAATCATTAGCTCTTGCTAATAAAACAATGATATCAGAACACAAGACCAATATGTGGCTGATTTTTGTAGGAATAACAGAGCCACAGAAAGAAGTGATTTATTAACCCCCTCTTAGTGTTCAACCACTACATCATATTGTCAACTAGCAGATGATATGCATATTATAATTGTATACAGCAAGTACTTATATGAGAAGATCACACATTCTTCTAATAAAAATGAAACCAAACTACCTACGCCAATTGTCCATAAGGTTTTTAGGAGACAAGCTTATCTTTCCTGTTGCCAATTGACTAAGCTTCAAACTGTAGAAACTTCTAGTTGTAATCACTTTTTAACCACTAGAAACATTTTCAAATTATCCGAAAGCTTACCTGAACAAAAAGTTCCAAAGGTCGCAGATTATCCATCAGTGGTTGACCTTCATCACATTGGATGCTAGAATTGCCAAAAACAGTAAGAGGACAAGCCATATCCCAGCCACCACAATCACAACCTCCACCTGCCCTCCATCTGTCAAGCAAAGAAGAAGGCCCCTGATGTTCCTCAGCTGGCAAACCATGGTTTCCATGTGGAATGACCACCTTTACCTTTTCAGGACATTCTCGGTCACCTAAGTCTTTCCTCATTTGTTTGGTCATAGAAAAGTCGAGGATGTTTGAATGCATATCATCGCTCCTCCTATCCCCTCTTTGGTACTTCAAGCTTTCCCTCTTTGCAAATGGGAATTGAATAACAATGGCAGCAATTTCCAGGTCCGGACGTAAAATTGCAGGTGTGCATGGGTAAGGAATTGAAGAATCAAAACTTCCATCAACGAAACCATGCTTTAGTTGATGTTTTAGCTTCACTTCATCAGATTCCTTCTTTGACTCACAAGGCTTTCCAGCTAATCTGGGATTTGAACCAGTTGGGCATTTGGAAATGTCAGAACCTTGGTCAGAAACACTATGTCTTGCATGCTCAATGTCATAAAGCACAAACTCTGTCATCATCGAATTGTCACAAAACCTACCATCTTTTAAGTCGGAAGAAAAATAACAGGAAACTTGCATCTGACCCACTACGAAGGATTCCTTGTTGCCATCAGTTAACCCACATCCAGTGGCATTGCTCCTTTTCCTATTACAAATTGAGTGGAAGGTGTACACCCAGTTAAAAACATTACTTGCTTTCCAAGTCTTGGCCACAAGAACTTCTTCAGGGCAATCCAGTGAGAACTCAAAAAATGGCACTCCATGTCTATCTTCCAACTTCAGACAAGCATGAAGGTGAACTGGTGAACAAGCTGCAGCTGTATGATGGGAATCTTTCTTGACATGTTGAGAATCAAAAACTGATTCTTGACTCGTATGTGAGAAGTCGCGCAACAAAGACTTCCGGAAGGTCTGATTCCTTCTCATATACTCCATCCCAGTAGACTCCAAGTTACTAGTTTCTGGCACATAACCCAAAGGACTTCTTAGGGACTTGGACTTTTTGAAGGGATCAAACATCTTTTTGATTGGATTCAATCTGGACTTCGACCTAGTTCTATATGGGGAATCACTTTCAGAAGGAGAACGTGAGTGGAGCATTTCAACCTTAGCAGAGAGTGACTTGTGAAATGTCTGAGCTGTATCTCTTTCAGGAAGATCATTACTGTCTTTTGTAGGACCAGTAACCGGCTCAGAGACCAGATTTAGATTTAGAATTGAATCACTTCCAATAGTTGTAGTAGATTGTTTTCCTCTCTCGTCCAAATTGGGGCAGATTTCAATGAATCCATCTGATAGGCATGGTTCTAGACAAGGCTTTTGAGCGTGCACCAAATGCAATTTTGAGTTTACAGATTGCAATGGAGATATCTTATCTGAGTTCTCTTCATCTGAGCTACACAAAGAGTCAACAATTCTGAAAGAGAAAAAATTGTCGCTAGCACGAGAAAGTTCAATTTTTGTCCTTTCTTCTTCGTTGGCCATTTTCTTCATTTTTCTTGCCTCTCTGGAGCTTTGATATACAGAACCTCGCTTGAGCTCAATGTTAGTTTCCAGGCCAACAGGTCTAGATTGAACATTCTTGCAAGATGAACTGCGATAACGACGAAAGCTAATCTCTGTGAAGCCCTCCTTTACTCGCGATACATCATCTTTACGCGTGAGTTTGCCATGTGCATTTCTCTTGTCAATGTTAGAACAAGGTAACTGTGGAAGAACAGTGTTGGGACTTAGACTCGAAGTGCATTTCTTCTCAAAGTCCGAATCCATGTCTACTACAACCCCTGTGAAATAGAAATACGAGTACAAATAAGAAAAATATCATGCTCATAAAGAAGAAATATAACTGTCCATTATCTACAATCTAGGTTCCAATAGATAAAATCTGACATAAGATTCAGCAAAACTAATCCAGAACTTATTTCATTGATTCAACCACCAGCCTGAAAGATTATAGGATAGTTATATGCAACTAATCAAAACAAACATTCAAGCAGCTGGCGGACAAATCACAAATCAACGGCCCATCAAAAGCATAACAAGCCAAGACAATCAAAGATATTCCTCTGTATAAAAGGGATATCTATAAAATTCTAATCTTTGAAGCACGAGCACAGAAACCTTAACTATACAAACAGCCCCTTCTTCTTTTTTTTCCAAAAAGCGTCAATGATTCCAAAGTTTGAGATGGCTGAAACCTTACCAGGATCCTAGAAACCTAAAATCTCAAACTTTAAAGCGATACTATGAACTGAGCAAAATCCGCACCCCACCCAAAAAAAAGAAAAAAGAAACATACCAAAAGCCTAGAAAACAATAATTAGGCACAGCCAAAAGCTTTAGCTTCACTTGCATTTCAAGCCAAAACAAAACGGCAAAAAGGAAGAAAAAAAAAAACAAAGTTGAACGCATTGGTAGAGAAAATGCCATACCCCACCAGATCTCACAGAAGTGAATTCAAGGAAAAATCCAACAAACGGCAAGTAGATGCAATCATATCCTCCAACTTCTTCAGCTCAATCTGCAAACGGACAACAAAACTGAAAGAAACACATCTTAGACTCTCCAAGAATGAACAAATTAAAGTACAAGGGGTTAAAGCAATAAAAGAACAAGGAACAGACCAATGAGGTGGAGAGAGAAAAAGGGCAAGTGCAAGCAATGGAAATGCATGCCTGTAATTTATTTAGGTGTGTAGATAGAAAGATAGTGTCTCTCTAAAACACAATGCACTTTCAAAGTCTCACATGGGAAGTAGTAGAAGTGAGAGACAGAGAGCTGCCAAGCTTCTGTTTATGTCATGTAATTGCAAAAGGAGGGGGAAAAAAAAAGTAATCCGTTTTGTTTTGGGTACATAAAAAAGCAATCTTGTGTTGTGGTCTATGCAATGATATGATTGTGCAGCCAATACTATGCTGCTGTCTGGTTTTGCTTTGGTTTCAATATTTCTTCATCGCCCACACCTTTTGGACAGTGATCATCAGAGCAAGGCTAGGTAGGGTAACCATGAATTAAAAGACTATTATGCCTTTAAAAGAAGTCGATCCGTGGTCCTTGGATTAGGATAATTTAGTCTTTTAAGGGGGTCGCAGTCACAGTCCATTATTTTAAGGTTCCATCCACCCAAATTCAATTACTTAACTCCTAAATCAACCATGTTGGCCGACATAACTGCCCTTTGAGGTAAGTAATCCCAGTCCAGTCCCAGAAGATATCACTTCAAAGTGAAAAAGCTTCCAAGTGAATGGTCCCAAAGCTAAAGGTAAGAAAACCAAAAAGACAGCTACCTCCATTTTCTTTAACACATAAATCTTTGTACTTGTTTTTCTAGTCATTTACATTACAAGACACTGTAACAGTGTCGACCCGAAACAAAGAATGAGATCCTTTGGTGCTATTTTTGGTTTTGTTTGTTCCAACAATCACACATAACATACGACTAGTACTCTTTACGTTTAATTGTTTTGACAGGGGTAAAATGGGAAACAAATGGTTTGGAGACTAAACTTGACTAACTTTCAACATCTCGGTCAAAGAAAACCCCCATGTGGCTTGGAGTCAGTCGGTCACATCTTACTCGCGGAATCTCCTGCGTTATCTTAATTGTAAATTATTGACAATTTAAAATTTTGTAATCAAATTATAAATATTTAAAAAAAATTAATCAAATTATAAATATTTAAAATATTTAGTGTACTTTTTATTTAAATGGTTTAAATTTGTTATATTAAAAATATATAAGTTAGAATATCATAAATGAATAAGTAAAATAAGGTTAAGCTAAAAAGTTTTTAATTTAAAATTTGAAACAAGCTATCCCAAATCTCTTATGTCACAAAATGACATTAATTTATTAATATAACTAAAATAACAACAATAATGATTTAATAAAAATTTTGTCAAGATGTAAATTTTGGAGAAGTTTAAAAATACTCATTCAGAGAAGTTATTTTTATAAATTTATATGATTTTTTCATATAATTAAGCTATATTATTTTTGTATATTTATGATTAAAAAATAAAATACTTGTCAATTTATACGTCATAGAAAACTTTGAATTGATTAATTATTTTTAATTTGAGCTTTAGATTTAGATTTCACGATTTTATTAAAAAATCTGAACATATATTACTTAAAATGACATCATTACGTGTATTAACAAATAAAAATTTATAAAAAAATCTTAGTCCTTTTTACCGAACTCTTTACGTCAGTTATTTAGAGCTTAAGCTTCTCAATCTATTCTTGGTTGAGTTTTTGCTTGACTATTTTCGTCGTTTAGGCAATCATGGTTGTTATTTTCATGCTCTCTTATTAAGGATTGCTAGATCTAATATTGTCTTGGTTTCTCTTGGTACGTTGAGTGTTTTGAATTTTGTTTTGTTCTTACACTACAACAAAAGTGATGGTTTTGGCGACGTTACATAATATCATCACTAAAGCATTTTATTTGGTGACGATATTCGAGAGTTGTCACAAAAAGTGCCTAATTTTGTGATGGTTTGTGTATGTCATCACTAAAGGTCAAGTGTTTGGTGATGAGAATTGCAAACGTCATAAAAAACTCAAACTTTTTTAGACGAAATAGGTAATTCGTCACCAAACGTAAACTTTTGACGACTAAATCTTAAAATTGTCGTCAAAAGTTGATATTAAAGAATTTATAATTAATAATATTAATTTGATAATTTTTTAATGGTAAGTGTACTTAATAATTCTAAGGTTAATTATAACTGACATTTATATATGATTTTTCATATTTTTTCATTTGCCTTCTAATTTGTTTTAATATATAGTTAAAGCATTAAAACTCTATAAATTATCTTTTTTGGATATAACATGATAAACATACCTAAAATTTTAATATTAATAAAATAATAAATAATAAATTTAAGTTGACTAGTTTTCTTAATTATTAATATTTATTAACAATAAAATAATAATACATAAAAATATTGAAAAATGTAAGCAGTATAACATAATGATATATGCAGGTAAGTAATAGAAGAATTTAAATTAGAAGTTTAACAATTCTTACAGGTATACAACAACGAAAATAACAGCAACATCGACACCCAATATGAATCTTGCTGATACGTAAGGTCTGGGAAGGTTCAATAGTACACAGCTTTACTCCTAACTAGTAGAGAAATTGTTTTCAAAATTCTTACAGACGTAACAATAAATAAAGTTTCACACTTATTCCATCAAAAAGGAAATGAAATAACTATGTTTTTGGAGTCTAACTGACATGAGAGTTGGTAAAGGTAAATGAGATCCCTATGTCTAGATTTCCAATAAGGGTCCTTGCATGTTCGAAGGCATCAATTAAAAAAGTCAAAGATCTTCTCTCAAGTGTTGGGTTATTGATACCCTCTTCCAACAACTTCTTAGCTATAACTAAACTAGCAAAAGATGTAGTGGATGAATCCCCAGATGTAGTACGGATCATTGAATTAGATGAACTACTAGTACGATGCGTTTTACCTAAGACACAAATAGTATATAACTTAAATAGCTAGTTAAGTCAAATTACATAACGAACCCAAATTCGAACACATGCATACCTGATTGAATAGACATAGTAATTGGAATCAACAATTGTTCCAAAACAACTTATTGCCCTAATAATGTACCATCCAATATAACATTGCCACCATTTTCATTTTCATCTATGTTCTTTTAAAGATTCGAGTAAGCTTTACACAAAACACAATATATACAATCAAATGTTCATCTAATAGCTTCCTAATAGAAACTGAGATACAAATAGTTAAGAAAGAGAGAAAATTCATATGATACTAAAAACCTTGAAGAAGAAGATCGTCCATGGAGGGTAAAGGGTGATTAGTGTTTCATGAGGAGATTTGTTTTGCATCAATTTGTTTTGCATCAATTTGTTCTTGACTAGGTAGAATTTTGCCATATTCCTTCCAGCGGAGCTCATTTTTACCATCAGAAACTAATCGCCACGTTGACATTCTTTAATGAATTAATGTTAATAGTTTAATTTTGAAAAGTTAATTTAGCATAAAATTCATTATGTTTAATTAAAGTCATTTGGTAATCAAATCCCATAAATTCTATGCATAGAATGAACTGATGCAAAAGACACTTCCTGCATACCATGTCTATGTCATCTGTTAGGCTAGTTTGTCGATGATAACTCAAAGTACTACAGTTCACTAGTTATACATCTTTTATTTGCCTATTTAGATGTGTAAAGAGCAATAGCTTGTGAGTGATCAGAAAGATGAAACAAGTTGAAATTTGCAAGACAAATAAAATTTTTCATAGAAGATTGTTTAATATTATGGGAGTACTCATTTACCCTTATTGAAATGACCATGTTCTTTATATACAAAATACAATATTTTCTATATAAGATTATATTACTATTATAATAAAAATTTGAAATTTTCGATAGGAACTAGTGGTTTATATTGAAAAAGAGTATTTTTCCCCAACAAATAAAATTTAAGATTTTGAGCCCTAAAAGATTGAAACACTCAAATCAATACGTATTTCCTTTGAAGTATTCTTCATATGAATTAATTAACCATTCCCAAGTGAGTTAAATTAAATATTCAAACTTATATGTTGGTTACCTATATATGTTTTGATGACTTGCTAATTTTTTTGTTTTTGATCACTTAACTTTTAATTGTTATGTCTAATGTATACTATAAGTGATATAGATTTGGTGTAAAAGCAATCATATGGTAAATATGTACATAAACATTTGTTGCAAATTGTGCCTTGATTCTGTAACAGACCTTCCATCAAACAGTTAGAAAGGTTTCGTCAAACAAGCATGGAAGGTGGAAAAAAAAACATCTACTTATCGTCATCCAATACAGAAACACAATTCACCATTTTCCAAAAACAAATAGAAAGGGGAACCCATACACCATTTGCAAAATAGAAAACCCACACAAACTCCAAAACGTAGCAAAAAAATAAAAAATAATAAGGAAGGTTCTCGGTAACAGAAAAGAAGAACAATATGTACCAACACAGGTCACAATGCTTCGTTGACGGTGAGGATCACAAGCTAGGAGATGACCATAAAAGAGGAGATGAAGCATTTTCCACGAATTATGAAGAGGAAATACGACAGTTAATAACCTAGTAAAAAATGATGTCGTTTGTTGTTAAGGTAAACGACGTTGTTTTCAATTAAATCAAAAGAAATAAATCGTTTGGTGAGGATTCACAAACCCGTAATCAAATGGTTCGCCGTTACTATTTAACTTCACCTTTGGCTAACATAATTATGTATAAGATATAAATGATATGTTACAGTACGAAATTTTTATATAATAGATAATTACTATTAAATCGAGTAATATATATACAAATATTACATAAGTAAGATATGAGAAATTTTATATATTATGTAATAATTCATAAATCATTATACTAGTTACAATTATTATCTATACATTCATATAACATTATATTAATTACCATATATGATAATAATAATAATAGCAGTTAAATTTAAAAAATGCAATATAGTAAAAATGGAAATCAATATTAAATATTAATATCATATTCTTAAAAATAAAATTTAATATTATTTAAAATCTATTGTAAGCCTAAAAATAAATGCTGTTAACAACAATATCATTTTAAAGATCAAAATGTTTATTAATGACAATGATTGTATAAGTGTCAAAATAAATTTAGTTGACAAAAATGTCATTTATACTTTTTATTAATCTTTTTTAATATGATTTCATAATTTTATATGGTCTCACAAAAGTGTATTTATTATATATAATTTATATAGTAATTTATGTTTATGATATAACAAAAAATTTAGCAAAATTTAAAAATCTATAAAAAAGTATAGTATTGGCAACGATTTCGTAAATTGATAGCCACATATTTAGATATTGGTTAACATTTGGCGACGATCAAAGCCAAATATTTAGATATTATTTAACATTTGGCGACGAACACTATGTTTACTAACACTAACCTTGACCCAAATTTTTCTAGTGTGTTTGTGACTTTGTTGCAATATTATGATTATGTTTTTCTTGAAGAGGTATTGTATGAGTTAACATCTTTGAGAGGGATTGAGCACCAGATTGACTTGGTACTAAGAGCTCAAATTCCTCAGCGTCCAGCTTACCAAAGCAATCTAGAGGAGACAAAGGAATTACAAAGGCAAGTGAATGAATTGTTTTAAAAGGGGTACGTGAGGGAGAGCATGAGTCATTGTGTTGTGCTAGTTCTTTTAGTGCCAAAGAAGGATGGAACTTGGAGGGTGTGTGTGGAATGTACAGCGATCAATAAGATTACTATAAAGTATCACCATCCTATTCCTAGATTAGATGATATGCTAGATGAGTTGCAAGTGCTTGCATATTCACTAAAATTGATTTAAAAAGTGGCTATCATTAGATTAGGATGAAAGAAGGTGATGAATGGAAAATTGCATTTAAAACCAAATATGAATTGTACGAGTGGTTGGTTATGTCTTCTGGTTTATCTAATGCACCTAGTACTTTCAAGTGCTTAATGAATCATGTTTCGCGTGAATTCCTTGATAAATTTGTGGTTGTTTACTTTGATGACATATTAATTTATAGTAAGAACTTAAATGAACATGTCATGCATGTTAAGGTTGTTTTGGATGTGCTTAGGAAAGAGAAGGTGTATGCAAATGTTAGGAAGTGTTCATTTTGCATGAATAAAGTTGTCCTCTTAGGATTTATGGTGAGTTCTTAAGGTTGACTCTGAAAAGGTGAAAGTTATCCAATAATGGTCGACACCTAAGTCAGTTAGTGAGGTTAGGTGTTTCCATGGCTTAGTAGGTTTTTATAGGCGACTTGTTAAAGATTTCTCTACTATTGCCGCTTTATTAAATGAAATCGTTAAGAAGAATGTTGGTTTTTAGTGGGACAAAGAATATGAAAAACGCATTTAATACTTTAAAGGAAAAGCTATATACGGCACCTGTTTTGCGTTTGCCAGATTTTTTTAAGACTTTTGAAATTGAATGTTGAAATAATTAAGTTGTTAATCAATTCGCAGACTATCCACAAATTTTTCTACGCGCTAGTGAATAACAAATCACAACTGCAAAATAACGAAGACAAAACGTTTGGTAACGTAGTTCGGCACACTTTGCCTACGTCTGCGAGGCCCTCACCCAGATTAATTTCTTTCACTGTAGCTCACAAAAATTACACAAGATTGATCTACCCCGTAAGACCAAATCTATGTAACCGACCCACAACCTAACTACCCGTGAAAGATCTTCACGACCGACTCGTGTTAACCTCGTCAGAGGATTTTTCCTAACTATTTTTGCTTAAAAATAAAGACAAATAAAACAAGAAGTCAACAATTTCATATCTGAAATTCTTCACCGAAATCACCAAGTGGCAGCACCAACAATATATGTATCGATTTATAATGAGGCCATCTTTATGATGCAAACATCAATTAACATAAATCACCCAGCAAAAACATCAACTCCCATTACACTTGGACTACTTGATGGAGATGAAGATAACGTCATTGTGCTGCACGAAAAACTCCACAAAAATTAACTCAATCAAGGGAGAAAAACCCAAAACAAAAGCAACAGTACATTAGGCAATTTCATCGCCGCTTTTACACCATAAAAACAAAGCAATCATTCACAGATCAAAGATGCCCTACAATATGTTCCACGTTAGCCAAGAACCAATACACCAATCCCCATTATTCATACAACCTTCCTAAAATTCCCTTGGAAGAATCCTTTTCAAATAAGGATAGTATTAGGTAGGATATCAACCACCGAAAGTTATGCTAATTAAGAGTATATTGCCAATTCAAATCCCAAGCACCATCCACTTTCAAAGAGGTGCAATCTTGAATAATTATTAAGGAAATTCCCAAGTCCAATTAAAATGCCAAAAATAAAATAGGATATATAAAAATAAATCCTAACAATCTCCCCCTTTTTTTTGGCATTTGTTGTCTCAATCACTACGCCAACACACAAGTAGACATAGCTTAAGTCAAAATGCACATATGCTCCCCCTTAATTCAATAAGCAGGTATAAGTGCCACCATAGACTAGCCTAACATCAAATCCGACCAAAAACAATTCATGCGCAAGCAGTGAAAAAATAAAACCTTATTTCATACGTGACCCACGCAACTCCGCTATGCCCAACAGCCACACTTTCGTAAACATTCACTACCAGATTTTACAACTTGCGTGTTTACCTTAACTCCTTCCTCACCAAGGAGATATTCACATATCTTAATAGATTTCAAAGAATCCATTTAAAATAGGAGGCATAATCAAAATAGATTTCACCTTTTGAATTACTGTCGTATATACAATCGTCAATTCATATAATAATTCCAATTATCTTATATGTCCAATTTAAAATGCCAAAACTAAATAAGGAATATATAAAATATATTCTTACAATCTCCCCCTTTTTGACATTGTTTGTCACAAATATGAAACTCCCCCTAAACAACATAATTGGACATATAAATCAAATACACAATCCATAGGACAAATACTCCCCCTTAATCAACATCAAGTTCTCCAATCATCCAAATTTCTCCCCCTTGGGACAAAAAGATGCAAAAAAGCACGACGAATAGTCACGCATATACCTTAAAATCTCCCCCTGAATGGAACATTCACCATAAACAATCTGATGTCTCCTTTTTAAGACAAAAAAAACATAATCATAATAATCACCAATAGATGCAGCGAAAGAATCTAAGCAAGCTAAGAAGACAATTTACCACCATTCAAAACACTGACAGATATGCCCGAAAGAGAGAGAGATACCCGAGAGAGATCCATACCAATGAGAGAGCCAAAGAGTCTTCGGTAGAGCCAAATAGATGTCACTGAGCAAACTACTAAAAGATGAGACGTCAATAGCAACATAAAACTAAAAAAAAAATCGTTCTTTTTTTGTCCTTTTATTTTTAACAACACAAAAAATACTTCAAAAATGTAAAGCACACTGTCCCTGTGCCCTTCGAAGAATCTCAAACTTGGTGTTTTTCTTTGGCTTGAATGAAGATGTGTAACATAAGTTGCCTGCAAATTCTTGATAATCAACCCTTTTTCTTTCTCTTGTTTTTCTTCTTTCGCTCACATTTCCAATAACAATTTTGCTGGATGATTTCTTCGGATTCGAAATGAAGAACCTCGATTTAAATCAATTTTCATTGTTTTGGTTGGTTTATCATCCAAAGTAACTGAAAGTTCTTCAGTTTCTGCAGTTACTTCCTCAGTAATAACTAACTGTAAATTTGGGCATTTTCTTGTTTTTCCTTCACTACGTCTTTGTGATTGTACTTGACCCATTCTAATCCAAGCTTGCTTCGATACCATGGGATGCTGCTGGAAATTTAATGAAGAGTGTCTAGATTTTCGATTTTGACCCCTTTGAAATATCATCTGTAACATCTTGTAGCATCTCGG
>JAOSBP010000206.1:24953116-24969471 GCA_027563825.1 Erythroxylum mucronatum
TTACTCACTAAGCTATAAGCTTAGCACGGTGGATTTGCCCCGTGTAGGTTTGGAGCGAAGAGTTTAAAGACTGGGACGAGTCAACTGCATTGGCCAAAGGCGTTTGGTTTATACTGTTCGAAAATGTATTTTATATATAATTTATTTGGGCCTGTAACTATTCTTTGGATTTCTATTATGAGATTTACGATATGTAATATTTGTGTGTGGGTTTGAGTTACTAAATAAAATAAATACTAGTGTGATGTTTGGTATTGTTTGTTCTGTCGTGGGTGGCATCCATGTATCCTCCCAGTCTTTTTCACCCGTAAGTTACACGGCTTGACCGTGTGAATTTCACACTGGCCGTGTAAAAATCACACGGACCATGTAAAATTCACACACTCCGTGTGAATCCAGTGTTTAGCCCCATTTTTCGCCTGTAGGTCACACGGGCAGACCATGTGATTCCACACGGCCCGTGTGTTTTGACCAACGACAAAATTTAAATTTTTGGTCTTCATAAAAGTTGTAGCCCTAGATGTCTACTTTCTAACTGTCAAAAAACAAAGTTAATCCGACACCTATAATGAGAGTTATGGCGTTTGCGCCAAAGTATGTTTGATAGGAATCAGGACATGAACATGTGGGGTTCGTTGGACCATAACTCCTTCGTCCGACCTCCGATTGAGGTGATTCTTGAAGCAATGGATTCCTAAGACATGTATATACCTATCCATGAAATTTTATAGCATTTTGAGTTAAAATAAAAAAGATTGATTTAAGAGAAGTGAGTGGTCGGGTTGGAGATCTTAATTGGGCTATGAACATATTTTGGATGTTTAAGCATATCTTGAGCTATAGAGCTCCGATTGAGGCGGTTCTTATTTCAAATTAAACAAGAGACATATAGTTATGATTTATATGAAGAAGTTAAATTGAAATTCGGGTTTGAAGATTTAAAAATTCTGTTCTCAAACAGGAGAAATAAATTCAAGCAGGGTGACTGTTTTGTGTGGGCACGCCATTGAACAAGTTGTGAGCATATTTTTGGAATGTGACGAGAATGAAGATGAATTGGTAATGTCTCTTATGGGTGCAGTGAAAAAAAAAGAAATTGGTGGCTATTAGGGTTTAATGGAATAACCTTTCAAGCTCATGTTTCAAGTATCATGATTTAGCAATAGTTGGGTTCCGAAAACGGTGCCAAACATTTATGGTATCAGAGCAAGTGTTGGACTCTGGAAGCAAGCGGGGTCCAACATATGTGGCATGGTTCAAGAGTTGGGTTCTGGAAATGGGATCCAACAGCAACAAATTAGGATTTATGAGATATACATAGGAGTCATGTAGATGACCAAGTATCTCTAAAAACACCTTAATTTGGGACTTTACACAATCATAAAAGCTTCCACTAGCAACACGTAGTCGTGTATGTCAACATACACGGGCATGTAACTTCACATAGGTAGGAATTGTGTTTTTGAATATCCACACATTTACAGTGACTTACATGATCACTCTACATAACTGTGTATCTCCAAAATTGCTCTAATGCTTCCATTCCATGTCACGCTTTCACCCAAATACTTCTCCTCTAGGTTTATAAAAGCAATTGTCACCTAAAAACATGCTTGAAGTAAAATAGGTACCAAAAATACTATAAAACTCTTAAATAATAAGCAAAACATATTAAATATGGGTATATAAATATAATCAAATAATCATTTATCATATGACCTAAGTCCTTCATATCAAATTTGCTACCTAAGTAAGCCTTTAGCATGTTCACAAGAATAATGCTTGGTGCAACAGTTAACATATCATCAACATATAGAAGTAAATAAATAATAGACCCATCATAAATTTGATGAAAGTAAGCACAATTGTCATAATTGCTCTTATAATAGCCTTGCCCAGTCATAAAAGCATCAAAGCGTCAATACCATTATCTAAATGATTGCTTTAATATACAAAATGACTTCTTCAACTAACAGAAATGATGCTTTTTGCCAAGGACTGCAAGTCCCTCAGGCTATTAAATATAAATATCCTCATCCAGATTACATTGGAGAAATGCAATTTTAACATCTATCTACTCTAGCTCAAAATCATGCAGGACAACCAAAGATAAAAGAATTCGAATAGATGTATGATGGGAGAGAAAATTTTATTAAAATAAACACTCTCTCTGGGGTCAAAGCTACAAACCACGTATCTTGCCTTATACCTTTTAATTTCAACCCTAAGGATGCTTTCCTTGATCTTGTAAATCCTCTTGCTACTAATAACACACTTATCCTCAAGAAGCTTAGCTAAATCACATTTCTCTCTCTTTTTAAGACTAACCTTTTATTGCATCGTAGCCAACCACTTATCAAAAACTGCACTAAAGATGGCATCGAAATAGATTTTAGGCTCATCATAATCATTAGTATCCTGTGCAGCTATCAAGGTGCATACAACTAAATCACAATTATAATAATTATTTAAATTACTCTTTATATGTGACCCATTAGCTTTTTAATATATTGGTAATGATTATAAATAATTTTTAATTCATAATTAGAATTAGATAAATTAAATATTCTTTTAATTTATCTTTAATTCTTCAATTAATTAATTTACAACCATAGATCAAGAACGAAGTCTAATAACATATCATGATTACTCAAATATTATGAATGTCAAAGTAATTTGACTTAACATATCCATGCATAGTTATGATGTATAATTTAATTATTTTGTTATCTAACGTTCTAATTGAAAATAAAGTATGAAATTAATATCTAATTTATTTAAATCCAAATATATTCATTCTTACTAAGTTGTAACTGATTTATAATTAATATTTGAAAATAAATTTTTTAAATGTTAATTCACTTTGACCAAAGATTTTTTAAATCACTACTAATCAAAGATAGTAGAACATTCTCCTTAATTACTTTAAGGTAACGAATATTTTATTCACTTACTCAATTATCTCTATATAATCCATACTATATCTAAGCTAAAGATTACATTTGGCCTTCAACTTGACCAACTTGGCCTCGCCCAAAGTTAATGGGCTGAACTTGAGTTGGTCGAACTTTGGGTTGGGTTTGACTTCTTTTTAGAAAATTTTTGAGTTTTTGGCCAGCCTAGGCTCTAGCTTGGGCTTTCCAGCTCAAAACTAGAAAGTTTAAAGTGAAAATGACATTTTTCTAAATTTTAAATTGAAAAATCAAACTAGGCTTGGCCCCAGACATAAATTTTAGAACCTAAGCTTGAGCCCAATCCATAAAGATGAAATATAGGTCCAGGTTCGACCTCAAATCGAGGTCAACGAGCTAGGTTCTAATTGACTGGGCCTCAGGTTTGAGTTAGGGTTCCCCTGGCCAGATCCATTACTATCGCTACCAACCTGCCCCAATGTCATCCCTAGTCGAAACATTACTAACATAATTACTCTAAATAGAAATAGGTCATAAGTAACATCAAAATATACTAATTCCCACCGTATATAACTTAGTAATCTCAAGTCTAAAGATCAATTATACATCTTTAATAATAAATAGATTTTACAGACACATAAATAATGTTCTATTCGGGATCCTAATAATTGACTTCATTCAATAAATACATAAATGTAATATAATTTTTATAATTATGATCTCGTCATTATTTTATTAGTCATATATATTTATTTCGTGAACTTTATGAAATTATACGTTAGTTAATTAAACAAACAAATGAGATAAAAATGTTTTTCATTAATTATATCACAAAATTTATAATTAACCAATTAACTATAGGGTATAAACCAACACGTCTCGTATATTTTTTCTCAAAAATTTCTTTTGTCTTCCAACAACCCTAATTCTAATCCCATTCCCAATGATACTAATCCTTCTCCACTAGTTTGGAATGTTGTTTAGTTTCTCCACATTACTCTTTTTTTCAAAGTTAGGAAGAGAGAGAGGGAGAGAGATGTGAGTCACTAGCTTGTGTTTGGAGGGTGCTCGACAATTGCTATGGACATAGAGTTGAATGTAATTGATGAGCCTATATTATCTTGTTTAGGAATCCATAGACCATTCTTCAATCCCATGATAATGGTAAGGAGTTCTCGCCTTGTTTATCGTTTCATTGTCAAAGGACCAGCCACAATCTCTAAGACCAATAAGGTTTATGTATATGCACATGATTGAAGTAGATCAACCATTTAGTATTTCAACAAGTAAACAAATTCTTATCATATATTAAAATAAATTAAAAATTTACGAGTTTAATTAAACATTTTATATTGTTTAAACAAATTCTTATCATATATTAAAATAAATTAAAAATTTATGAGTTTAATTAAACATTTTATATTGTTTACATGATTTAGATTACAAATGAAAATTATAATATTTCATGCATTAGAGATCGCAAACATATAAAGGCAATTGTATCACCAACTACTAGGTAAAAGTAAGGCTACGTACTATCAGATATCTTCAAACCCCGCACCTTAGTGAGACTTTAACTGGGTATTGATGATGATGATATCAAAACTATAATGGATACTACATGCATAATTATGAAAGCTTGTATTGCCAACATACAATTTGAGGCAAACTTAAACACTTAAAATTTCAAAATGGATAAAATAATCCCTATAAACTTAAACTAATAATCATGCATCATAAATAAACTTAAACTGATAATCATACATCACTCGAATTTTTCATTTGATGATACTATAGTCTATGAAACACCTCAAACATGAAAAGTACATATTTAAAGAGTCCTTACTCATACATAAACCACTTCTCCTTCAAATATGAAAACTACAAAATTTAAGCCCAGCCTTAAATGTGGAAAAATATCTCTTAAGGTTTTGAGTTGAATATAAAGAAGTCCCTATTATATTTAGGGTGTTCTAATAGGTATAAGTAAGCAAAGGTGCTTAGTTCACTAACTTTCATCATTAACAATACTATTGCATGTACCAAAGTATCATTTGGTATAATTCAACACAATCTATGCCTTGATTTGAAACATATAATAAATTGGAAACAAGCCTCGCACTTGCTTGGTCCATCAACAAACAACAAAGGATAGGCAAGAAATAGAAAAAAGAAAAGGTACCATGTCTGTAAACTAATAATCATGCATCATAAAATGATACTAATAAATTATCATGTAACTTAACAATTTTGGTTAAAGTACTTATTTTAACTTTATTGAATCAACAAATTTTTACATTTTAAATCCATCTTCTTCATAGCATTAGTAAATTATGCATATGTTATTAATTAATTGGTTTAAATATTTATCAATTAGATTGAAGGAGATATAAATTGACAAAGGAATTTCTACATCCAAATCTCTAAAATTTAAGTGTAAAGAAGAACATTTTCTTCCCTCAAGAGAAATTGTTTTCATTGAAAGAATATGTACGTAATATTAAAGTGCATTTACATGTATCAGTTGAGACTAGAGGGAAAAAAACTTGAAATTGTTCAAAAGAGACGAAAAAGTATCATCTTTTTAAATGTGGACAACTCTATTAGCAACACATTCACTGCCAACATCGAGTCTTCAAACATAAATCTACATATAGGGGACTAAAGCATACATGTAACACCTCAATAAGTATAAGGGACCACACCATACAATTTGTTGGACCCCACACACCCACCCGTAGGTGTTTGGGGGTTATACCGCGGCGTGTATTTGCGAGTTATACCGCGACATCCAACACAAATCGGTATTGTCCTATTTGGGAATCGAACTCGCGACCCCTCAAGGTTTTGTTGCACTTAAGTGCACGCTTCTCATCATTGAGCCAATTCCTTTTTAATGTTGGACCCCACACCCCACCCGTAGGTGTTTGAGGGTTATACCCCGGCGTGTGTTTGCGGGTTATACCGCAGCATCCAACACAAATAAGTATTGTCCTCTTTGGGAATCGAACTCGCGACCTCTTAAAGTTTTGTTGCACTTAAGGTATAACCCGCAAACACACGCCAGGGTATAACCCCCAAACACCTACGGGTGGGGTGTGGGGTCCAACACAATTATAAAAAAACAAGCAGATCTAGGGGACCAAACATATAAACATATAAGCTAGATAACAATGGACCTACCATGATGAATTGGCGACTTCTTGTTCAAAAACTTGATCGTTTGAGTTGCTTCTAACATTAGAAACAATGTGTGGGAGAAGAAGAAGTAATTAGAGATTGAGGAAGTCTAAAATCATTTGAAGAATATTTAGCTGGGACTGAAACTAATCAAACTCAAATTGTCTGAAGAAAAACACAATTAGGAATTGGGGCTTGAGGAAGAAGGAAGAATGGTGGATTAGATTGAAGCTTCAAAATGATGCGTGTTAGGTCAA
Source organism: Erythroxylum mucronatum (assembly GCA_027563825.1). NCBI lineage: Eukaryota > Viridiplantae > Streptophyta > Magnoliopsida > Malpighiales > Erythroxylaceae > Erythroxylum > Erythroxylum mucronatum. The sequence goes on from JAOSBP010000206.1 coordinate 24,959,466, forward strand.
AACGAGCAGCATTGGGGAAGTGAAGAGCTCTAGACGCAGTGTGGGTCCCACTTTCATTAAACTTAGACACCAAAATGCTCCATTTGAATGAAAGTGAGATCTACTTCTATTTAAAATCAAGCATCAACACACACCATTTAAATGATAGTGAGACACACTTCTATTTAAACTCAGACTCCCAAAATGCGTCGTTTAAACGCTTCTATCTTTTGAAAAATCAACGTCATCAATGTGAGTCCCATTTTAATAAAATTAATAAAATCACGTTAGAAAAGAAAAATGTCATGTGATATTTAAGTGACAGTGACTACACCGTTATTTTTCCATCTAGTTAGAAGTTATTTTAAAATTTTTTTAAATGTTAAAGTTTATTAAATATTTTTTAAATGTTAAAGTTTATTTTGATGTTCCAAAATGTGAAGGTTTAACTTAAATTTTATTATAAATGTGAAAAGTTACTTGCTCTTTTAGGCAACTCTGCTACCAATCTTTTGATATTTCCAATCCCTAATCCTGTTTAGTTACTTGCGCATCGGACGCACAAATCTTTTCTTTCGCTAAAACCATCCAAGCCGTTCACTTAAGTCGTCGCTTATTTCGAAGCACGGGATATGTTGCGACCAACTGACACGTGTCACTAATCCTCCAGTACATTTCCATTTCCACGGTGAGAAATGGAATCAGTCAATTTCGGAGTGGAGGGTGACATCGGACGGCTGAGCGTGAAGATGTCTTTAAAAGGTTTCTGACACTCATGCAGGCGGCGAAACCTACCGTAGAGATAATGAAACAGAAGAGCGGCGAGTCGTCCACCCATACAAAATATAAATTACCATTTGGTAATTGCCTAGACTTCTAAACCATATTAGGTAAGTCTATCTAAAATTTCCACGCCATAAAATATGCATTGGTAACGAAATTTCCCACGAAAACCCCATACATATGTGTGTGTGTATATATATATATATATATATATATTAAATAACAAGAAGCAGAGAAGCCTCACCAGCTCAGAGACTCGGAGGCCTTTTGTTTCTCTCTGGTGACTCTTTAATAGTAGGTACGTTTTTGGAAACCCTAGGATTCACGTTCTTATGCTTGTTCAGTTTTATGTTCTTGGAGCCTTACTGGTAACTGAATTTGTGTGTTTCGGTGACGTATTCATGAAGTGTGTGCTTGTGGGTTTAGTGGATGAGTTGTGAGTGTGGCTGCTTGGTGGAGAAATGGGGAAAGGTAGGCCTAGGGCTGTGGAGAAAGGAGTTCTGGGGCAGAATTTGAATGTTGGGTCATCTGAGTCATTGCATGTGCCACTTGCACCTGTGTATTATCCAAGCGACGAGGAATTTAAGGACCCTTTGGAGTATATATACAAGATCAGGGTAGAGGCTGAGAAGTATGGGATTTGTAAGATTGTTCCACCTAAAAGCTGGTCCCCTCCTTTTGCATTGAATCTGGATAGTTTTTGCTTTCCCACAAAGACTCAGGCCATTCATCAGTTGCAGGCACGGCCTGCATCTTGTGATCCGAAGACATTTGAGTTGGAATACAGTCGGTTTTTGGAGAGTCATTGTGGTAAGAAGTTGAAGAAGAGGGTGGTTTTTGAAGGGGAGGAGTTGGATTTTTGCAAATTGTTTAATGCAGTTAAAAGGTTTGGTGGGTATGATAAGGTTGTGAAGGAGAAAAAATGGGGGGAGGTGTCTAGGTTTGTGGGCTCAGGTAGGAAGGTTTCTGAGTGTGCAAAGCATGTTTTATCTCAATTGTACCGAGAACATCTTTATGATTATGAAAACTACTATAATAAATTGAGTAAGGAGGTGGCTAGGGGTCGGAAGAGGAATTTGCAAGAAAATAAGAGAGTTCAAAACAATTTTGATGCCATGCGCTTGAAAATGAGGCGAAAAAATGCCAGTGGTAAAAGAATTAATGTTAGCAGTAAGATAGAGAAGGAGGAGGGACTTGATCAAATATGTGAACAGTGTCGAAGTGGTTTACATGGTGAAGTGATGCTTTTGTGTGATAGGTGCAATAAGGGGTGGCACACTCATTGTCTCTCCCCACCATTAAAGCAAATCCCGCCTGGCAATTGGTATTGTTTTGAGTGCTTAAATTCTGACAAGGACAGCTTTGGCTTTGTGCCCGGGAAACAATTTACTTTAGAAGCTTTTAGACGTGTTGCTGATCGTGTCAAGAAGAAATGGTTTGGCTTAGGATGTCCTTCACGGGTACAGATGGAGAGAAAATTTTGGGAAATTGTGGAAGGATCAGCAGGTGAAGTTGAAGTAATGTATGGAAGTGATTTGGATACTTCTGTTTATGGCAGTGGCTTCCCGCGACCAAATGATCAAAGACCAAATTCTGTTGAGGCTAAGGTATGGGATGAGTATTGTGGCTGCCCATGGAATCTCAATAACTTGCCAAAGTTGAAAGGTTCAGTGCTTCGTGCTGTTCATCATAACATTACCGGTGTGATGGTCCCCTGGCTATATGTTGGCATGGTCTTCTCAGCTTTTTGCTGGCATTTTGAAGATCACTGCTTTTACTCAATGAATTATCTACATTGGTATGTTTTCACGTTTACTTGTAGACACATTGTCTTACTATGAAATGGGAAACGATAACTTGTAGGAATTGGTTGCTAATAGTATTTTATATATGCAGAAGCGAGTTTAATAATGAATGACGTCGTAATGGGATAGTCCTGTTGGACATTTTTTTGCATGTTTTATGTTTACTATGAAATGTTCTAGAACAGAAATGGTGTCCTTTTTACTAAGTAACCAAGATGGTACTTTTGTTTAGAGGTTGTTGGAGCCTATTCATTAGTTTTGGCATTAGGAATTGGCTTTAATCAAATAGATAAGTTCTGGTGTTTTATTTGATAATAGCTCTGACTTTTCTTGCATTGCAGGGGAGAGCCTAAATGTTGGTATAGTGTCCCAGGTAGCGAGGCCAGTGCTTTTGAGAAGGTAGTTATTTAATGTATATCTCTCTCCAACTTCTTGGATGAAAACTTCGTTCTATAGTTCTGAAAAATATTTATTCTATTTATAGATCAGATTATCTGGATTTTCAGTTCCCACTTATATGGTGTATGCTTTTCTTGAGAAGTTCCACTTCCCTGTGAAATTTTACCTATTTATTCTGGTTTCCAAATACTGACGCTTCCACCATTATGCAGGTGATGCGGAGCAGTCTTCCTGACCTTTTTGATGCGCAACCAGATTTACTCTTTCAGCTTGTAACAATGTTGAATCCTTCTGTCTTACTAGAAAATGGAGTTCCAGTCTATAGCGTACTGCAGGTGTGATACTTAAAGAACATGAAATACATATTATTAACTTACTTTGTGCTTTTCTCACTTCATATCATAAACAAGCTCATCATTAGAGAAACTGGTTCCTGATTTTCTGAAAGAATATACAACCATACTGCTGAAATTGACATTATCAATCTTTGATGCTTTAGTTTTCACTTGTTACAAGTGAAGGTATTACTGTGTTGTAACATTCTACTGTAGCACTTCGGTTTTCAGTTTGCCAACTGCCAAGGAATTTGTTTGACCTTTATCTCCGTCCAACTTGGCTTCATTTACTTAAAATATTCATACTTCTCAGTGACTGTTGTAGCTGAATTGGTGTTATTGATATATTCTTTCTTTTCTCTTTTCCAGGAGCCTGGAAATTTTGTTATCACCTTTCCTAGGTCATACCATGGTGGTTTCAATTTTGGTACGGAATACCCTCCCAAGATGGGCATATTCTTGATGAAAAGGCTCGTTTAAATTCCAAGCTAATAAACTGGTAATTTTTTGTAATATAATAGTCATTGATTCTTCAGGTTTGAATTGTGCTGAGGCTGTCAATTTTGCTCCTGCTGACTGGCTACCACATGGTGCGATTGGAGCAGAGCTGTATCAGATCTATCATAAAACTGCTATTTTATCTCACGAGGAGCTTCTTTGTGTGGTAGCCAAGGTTAAAAGTTTTCTTAACTCTAGTTTGTACTTTCTAACATTGGCAAATAGTATGCAAAGTAATCTCTCAACTTTGAAAGGCTTTTCAAGAGAGGGAGCTTACCAAAGATTCTGGGAATTAAGGATGACAATAACTCTTGGGGCTACATTGTACCAAAAAGGGAAAAAAAAGACCATAATAAATTATAAGCATTGCTGGAACTGTCAAAGGTCTTGTTGTTTAAGGTGCAATTGAGATCTGACACAGTAAGACGTTTTGCCTTAAGTGTAACATCAGTCATGGTAGGGGATTTGCTAACTTTCTAATCCAAGAAATCAAGTGGAGAAATTTTTTCTTGGACTTGGATGGTTGGAGTGTAGAGGACTACCAAATGGGTAACTTTATTTCGTTTAGAAGCACATTCGAGTTATTGTTGACAAAATCTTTTCCATTTGACTTTGAAATCATTTGGTTAAGAAAAAGTGAACTATGAATATACCTAGTTTGCTGATTTTTCCTTTTGACAACATTCTTGAGTAATCATATTCAAGTATTTGAGAGCCGAGTTGTCCAATCAATTGAGTGTTTAATTATTTTCTTTGCTCCTAGCAGAGTAATTCTGATAGCAAAGTATCTCGGTATCTGAAGAAAGAATTGGATAGGATATATACCAAGGAAAGAACCTGGAGAGAAAGGCTCTGGAAAAGTGGTGTAATCAAATCATCCCCCATGCCTTCACGAAAATGTCCTGAATATGTTGGTACTGAAGAGGTGATCCAATAATTGTGGCACAGTCTTTTTCTTTCCAAATTTGACATTTTATGGGACGGTATAATTTACTGACAGGAATTGGTAATTCTGGCAGGATCCGACATGCATTATATGTAAGCAATGTCTTTATCTTTCTGCTGTTACATGCTCCTGTAGGCGTTCTGCATTTGTATGTCTTGAGGTAAGCAAGCTTGATAATCACTGATCGGAGAAATTTTCCTGCAGTTGTCTATCATAAAAACTGTATCATTTGATCTTGTTAATTTGGAAAAGCAGTTAAAGATCCTGTCTGTTTTTCAGTTCATAATATCTATGTTTCTATTTATACAATTGAAAGATGAAACTTTTAGAAGTTAGACTCATGAAATTGGTTTTACAACTTTTGACAGTTACACGATTTTGCTTATGATGTCTGTACTTTAATTAATGCATAATTCTGTGATCAAATATGAATATGATGGGAAGTCATTCTTTTCTTGTTATAAGCTAGAATTTATTGTGGACTTTTACTTTGTAGCTTGACATTACTTTTTTTGTGGTACTATATAAGGTAAAGTATTTGCTTCTCATTGCAGCACTGGGAACACATTTGTGAATGCAACTCCAGCAAACTATGCCTTCTTTATCGCCATACTCTTGCTGAACTATATGAATTGGTGATTACAAAGGGGAAATGTAATTTTGAGGAGAGCTCACAGAGTGATGATTTGCTGTGGCAAATCTCTTCTTCCCATGAGCCAAATGACATGACTAAGAAGGTTACTTTTACCTTTTAAAGACTTCTGGCTGAGTGGTAGCTAGTTGTCAAAAACACTTCATTTGTTTATCTGTAAAATTAATTCTTAGAAGTTATGTTTTGTAACCAGAGATACAGGATACATGCATGGTCATGTTATGATCTGGTATGCTGCTAGTATGGTTTTTTGTGCTATTGATAATGAGCTTGGTTACCTCTGTATATTTGAGGTTTGAGTTAATGATTTTGAATAGCTTAAATGACAACTGAAACCAAGTTCCAGGTGGTTTTAGTTAGAACCATTTGATGTGTAAAGACCGGTTTGTAGATTTTGAACTATAGAGCTGGTTGCATTCTACTGGTTTAAGAAAATTGATACAGAGTGGTTCTGTTTTTATGGATTTTTTTTAATAGTTAATATCTTACGCATTAGTGAGTTATTCTAATTTGTCTTTTTTTACTATTTTTATGTACGATTCTGTGCTGTGAGATCTTCCTTGTCTTCATGAACATATGGTGTCCTATAGTATTTTCTTGTGTATCAGTAACATATGCTTAAATTTATGTGAGTCACTCTGTGCTTGTTAATGGTCATTTACTTAAGGTAATGAAATGCATATAGGTCCAATGTGGCGTTGTCTCTTTTTCTGAACTTGCACAACAGTGGCTTTTGAGCTCCAGCAAGATTTTACAGAATCCATATTCTGGTGTCGCATATAATAAGCAGCTCAAAGAAGCTGAACAATTTCTTTGGGCGGGTTATGAGATGAATGCAGTGAGTAACCATCATTTACGTCACGTTGGTTGCCTATAATTATGTATGTTGTCAAAGTAGCTTATAAGGATGCACTGTTTCTTTTGAAATGTAGGTCCGAGATGCAGTTAAGAAATTGAATGCTGCTCAGAAGTGGTCAGATGGGATAAGGGATTGTCTTTGTAGAATTGAAAACTGGTTGTGTTGCCACAATTGTGATTTTGAGAGAGTTCACATGGATTATATTAAGCAGCTGCTAAATCTGGACCCTGCGCCTTGTAATGAGCCTGGTCTTCATAAGTTGAAGGTTACTGGTGTTCTGTGTATAGTCTCTGTATTACTTCCTCTAGCCAATGAAACTCTTTAACTTTTTCAATTTTTTCATGCAGGAATATGCTGAAGAGGCCAGGTTGCTGATTCAGGATATTCATTCTGCTTTGTCATCTTGCTCCAAGGTATCCTATACATCTTGTTGCTCTCTATTGAACTGTAAGCTTGCGCATGTAACATAATGATTATTTGTTTCTGAATTATAGTGCTGCTCCAGTTATGTGGTGATACCAATGATCAATTTATTTACTTAGTTGCACTTTGGATTCCAGATATCTGAATTGGAGTCACTGTACAAAAGAGCTTGTGAGATTCCAATCAAAATAGAAGAAACTGAGAAGTTATCCCAAAAAATTACGTCAGCAAAGGTATGTTTCTTGTTTTTATACTTGCTCTGATGAGTCTTATGTAAGTTATGGACTCTTAGGGTGCAATTCAGGTTTTTGTAAATAGCATGCTTAAGCTGTATGGATTTTCTTATTGTGATGAAGACTTAAAACCATACAATTTGTGTTCCTGCCCATATTTTGTCAATCTCTCTGAACTTTTCTGTGCTCCACCATTATGGCATTTGCCATTGCCTGCTTATTATTACTGTTATTATTATTATTTGCATCAGTCTTTATTATGCAAGTTTTTTAGGCAATTTGATTTTTTAGATATTATCGTTGTTCATTTAGTTGCATAACTTGCTACTTGACCTTTAGGTTTTGGTAGACAACGCAAGGAAGTATTTATCAGATGAATGCTCCAGTATGATTGATATTGATGTTCTCTACAAATTGAAGTCAGAGGTAATCTGAAATCAATTTAGTAAAATAACCAGAATATTATATAAGTTCTCATGTTTGGTTTTGACATTTCATTGTTTTCTTTTATTTAGATAATGGAGCTTCATGTTCAACTCCCTGAAACAGATGCGCTTATGGATCTGGTAAGTAAAGCAGAATTATGCCAAGCTAAGTGTATTGAAACAATGAGAGCTCCTTGTACTCTAAAGGTTAGCCTTGCATTCCTTCTTCCATTCTCCTTTTTCCCTAATTCCAACATAGCCAGGAAATTTATTCTTGTAATTTTGGAACTTTATTTCATGCAGAATGTTGAAGTACTTCTTCAAGAATGGAATAATTTTAATGTTAATATTCCGGACTTGAAACTTTTGAGACAAGACCACATTGATGTGACTTCTTGGATTGATCGTTGTGATAACATTTTGGTAAATGTGCATGAACGGGTGGATCAAGATGCTGTGGTTGATGAATTAAGATGTCTTCTGGAAGATGGTGCATCTTTGAGAATTAATGGTTAGTTTATTGAAACATTCATGTTGGTTATTATAGTACTTTAATGTCAAATATTGGGTACCTACTGTTGTTATTTCTGTTCTTATCTATTTTCTCATGTTATTAATTCTGTGGACAGTTGATAAATTGCCAATTGTAGAGGTTGAGTTAAAGAAGGCTCATTGCAGGGAAAAAGCACTGAAGGTAACTCATTTGAGCTTTTCTTTGGTGTTACCTTATGTAAGAACACATATTCATGCTGAACTAGTTAATTGATTGCTATCTTTTGCTGAATGTACTAAAGTTTAGAAAACAAAAGCTGGTGATTATGATTAGGAATAGTTAATTTTTATGGATCTTAGCATAATCATTTTTGGCTGGTTTACAGGCACATGATATCAAAATGCCTTTGGATTTTATCCGGAAACTGATGATTGAGGCTGCAGTGTATGTGTTCTAAACTTGCTTCAGCAACCTTACAATTAATAAGACCTTTTGTTTTCATGTTCCAGTTTCTACTATTTACTTCTTTATTACAACTCAGACTACAGATTGAGAAAGAGAAATTATTTCTCGACTTATCTGGAGTTCTTGCTGCTGCTAAGTGCTGGGAGGAAAGTGCTGCAAAGATTCTTGCTCATGAATTTAGAATATCTGTTTTTGAGGACATCATAAGGTTTTGTGTGTGGTTTACTTGTTCTTTGACATTCTGATTTTTATCTACCTTCCTTTTACCTTTTGTGATTGCCTAGCTTTCAATCTTATAGGAGTACAGCTGACATAAATGCGATTATGCCATCTCTAGCTGTTGTTGAAGATACTATAACAATGGCCAAGTCTTGGTTGAAGAAATCTGAACCATTTTTGACATCTTGTTCAAACATGGTGCCTTGTCCTTTACTAAAACTGGAGACCTTGAAGGTTTGTGCTGCGTTTGACAAGTTGATGTGTTCCTTTATCCTCATTGACCATGTTTATGGAGGACGATTTATGGTCTACAGGAGCTGGTTGTTCAGTCAAAGGTACTTAAGGTACCTTTGGAAGAACAGGGAATGCTTGAAAATGTTCTGAAGAATTGTATCGAGTGGAAGCAGGTTGCCTGTGCTGCATTGCAGAATGTTGAGTGTGTCTGTGACGTGTGTTATATTTCTGATGGAAAGATCAGTGGCCTTGTCGCAAAAATTGAACTTCTAGTTACTAGATTAGAAGCTGTCACAAAGGCTGGTTTATCACTTGGATTTGATTTTCCTGAGATTCCAAAGCTTCATAATGTTTGTTCTATGCTGCAATGGGCAGCAAGGGTGCTTTCTTGTTGCTCAACTGCTCCTAAACTAGAGGTTAGCAATATTATGTGTGTGGGATCTTGACCTCTCTGTTATTTTCCTATTCAAGTTTTTGTATTTTTGATATTTCTGAAAAAGCATGTGATGTCCTTGTTTTAAAAGTCTTTCTTGATTCAGGCTTCTTTGAAGTTCCTAATGCTCTGCATCTGTTTATATTGTACACCACTGTTTTAACTTCAAATATATTAAGAGATGTGGCTTTTCTGATTTTTGGCATTTCATTAATTATATTAAACTGGATCCCCATGTCTGATACCTAATGCCATCATGCATGATTTATTTGCTTTTTGACTAACACTCCTGAGTTTCCCCCATTATCTTTTGCAACAACATTCACATCTTTCATGTGCATTAAAACTTTTTTGATTGTTTAGTATAAAAGATTGTTAAATTATGTTTTGTGGCTTTTCATCTAATCCACTCATTTTCAGAAGCTTCTTTTTCTATTTTCTTGTAGGATGTTGACTGTTTGATGACAACAGCAGAAAACCTGTCTGCTTCTTGTGTTTCTGGTATTTTCTGGAGTTATTTGATTGCTGGGGTCAAATGGCTTAAGAAAGCTGTGAGAGTGGTTTCTGTGCCAAGTAAAATTGAAAGAAGCAGTTTGAGTGATGCTGAAGAAGTTCTTGCTGAGTCTAAGGTATTTGTTGGTATTATCTGCTCTTGAGTAGTGTGAGCTTCAGTTTTGTTGCTGTAAGTTATCATGTCTTTCAGAACTTAGTTCTAGTATTTGTGAAGAACAGAGTGGAAAAACAGAGCGCTTGATGAATATTCAAGACCCTTGTATCATTTATATAGAAGTCATTACATAGGGAAAGAAAACCTTAGTAATAAAT
>JAOSBP010000206.1:24969571-24989554 GCA_027563825.1 Erythroxylum mucronatum
GCTTGATTATCACACATCAGTTTCATTGGAGTGGAGTGCTCAAAACCAAGTTCCCCGAGAAGATGCTTCAACCAAATCAACTCACATGTAGTATACGTCATAGTCCTGTACTCAGATTCAACACTAGAACGTGCAACGACTGCTTTTTACTTTTCCATGACACCATGTTTCCGCCCAAAAATACACAGTAGCCTGAAGTAGATCATTGGTCATAAGAGCCTGTCCCGTCTGCATCTGTTACACTTGAATCTGAACGTGTCCATGATTCTGGTAAAGAAGACCTTGCCCTAGAGAACCTTTCAAATATGTCAAAATTCTAATAACTGCATCCCAATGATTAGTCCGTGGAGATCCCATAAACTGACTCACTACACTTGTAGCAAACGAAATATCTGGACGAGTAATAGTCAAATAATTCAGTTTACCAACTATTCTTCGATACTTACCTGGATCTTCCAATTGCTCTTCTTTATCAGCATTAAGTTTTACATTTGGTTGCATTAGGCTATCAACTGGCTTTGTTCCCAATAGACCCGTTTCCTCTAGAAGATCAAAAATGTACTTCCCGACCTTGCTACCTTGTTACCCAGAAACTATTTTAGTAAACCAAGATCCTTTTTTTGAAATTTAGTCTGTAGGAATGACTTTAAAGATTGAATTCTTGCTTTATCATCTCTAGTAATAACAATATCATTAACATACACAATCAAAAGAATTTTACCAGCCTCAGAGTGACGATAGAACATAGAGTGATCCACACCAATGTAAACCAAACTCCATAACCATTGTACTAAAGCGCCCAAACCAAGCTTTCGGTGACTGTTTTAGACCATACAAAGATTTGTTAAGGCGACACACTAGATTAGTCTCCCCCTGAGCAACAAACCCTGGTGGTTGCTCCATAAAAATAGTTTGTTGCTCCATAAAAATAGTCTCTTGAAGATCACCATGAAGAAAGGCATTTTTTACATCGATTTGATGAAGAGGCCAATTAAGGGTGGCTGCCAATGCAATGAAAACACGTACGGATGTCAATTTGGCAACAGGAGAACAGGTTTCAGTATAATCCATTCCATACACCTATGTATAACCCTTAGCTACAAAACGAGCTTTTAAACGATTACTCGTGCCATCAGAATTGACCTTAACACTAAACACCCAACGACAACCCACAATTGTCTGACCATGTGGAAGAGGAACTAAGTCCCATGTAGTATTAGCTTGCAAAGCCAACATCTCTTCTTCCATGACATGTTTCCTTCTAGGATGATCAAAAGCTTCTAAAATAGACTTAGGATAGGTGTGGAAGACAAAGTAGATACAAAAGCAGCATATGAAGGTGATGGTGAGTTATAAGAAACAAAGTTTGAAATAGGGTGAGATGTACAAGACCTTCTTCCTTTACGGAGTGTAATGGGCCAATCAAGATTATCATATGATGGAATTGAAGACAAAAAAGACAATGGTGACGAGCGTGAATCGTCTGGTCGTACTTCAGGGTTAGTGCGTTGAGTATAAACTTGCACATTAGGATGAGAGAGGCGTTCCAAAGGAGTAGGATTAGTGTTAGGAGCAACATAATTGGGAGTTGCTTGGAAAGGAACAAAAGGAATTGGTAGACTCTCATTAGTATCAGTAGAGACAAACTGAGCATCAGAGAAATGCCGTGTGTCTTCAAAGAATGTAACATCAGCAGACACAAAAAGACGATTCAATGAGGGGCTAAAACATTTTATAGCCGTTTTGCAAACGATAGCACCTGAGAAAGATACACTTTATAGCTTTTGGATCTAATTTATCTGTGTTGGGCTGAAGCTGGTGAGCAAAACAAACACATCCGAATACTCGAGGAGCAATGAAAAGAGAATTGCGAATGGAGTTTTACCCGTTAACACAGAAGATGACATTCGATTGATAAAATAACATACAATAAGTACAACATCTCCCCAGAAACTTTTGGGTACATTTATGTGGAATAGCAGGGTACGAGTTGTTTCAACAATATGTTGGATTTTTTTTCTCTCAGCTACCCCATTTTGTTGAGGAGTATGTGGGTAGGAAGATTGATGTTGAATACCTTGTTGTTTCAAGTAGTTGGAGAATGAGCTAGAGAAATATTCTTTAGCATTATCACTACGAAGAATATTGATTCGGGTATTAAACTGATTTTGAATTTCAGCATTGCAACTTGTCAAAATAGTACATTCCATTCGATTCACGCCCTTCTCCAATCGTCATCTTGGTCTTCAAATCCTGGATAATGAAATTATCAGGGTAGAAACATACAAAACAATTTAGTTGTTTAGTCAATTTGTTCACAGACATAAGATTGAAAGGAAAGTTTGGAACACATAATGTAGAGGGTAATGTGAGAGAAGAACAAGGATGAGAGGGTCTAACGCCTTTAATGGTGGTAGTAGATCCATCAGCAATAGTAAGTTTGTCATTATGAGAGGCAGGTAAAGGAACGATATGGTTAAAGTTGGTTATTTTACCTGAAATATGGTCAGTGGCACTAGAATCTATTACCCATGACTTTTTTTTAGGGATAGCTGAATAACAAGTGGTTGGGTTACCTTGATGGGCTACAGATGCCATAGAGGAAGAAGATGTTTGTTGAGTTGATTGATATTGCAAAAACTTATTATACTCATCTTGAGATAAAGTAATAGACGGTTGTGAAGTTGTAGCTGAAGAATGTTATTCAAGAGACGCAATATAAGCAGCTCGCAAATGGGGATATTTATCCCAACAAGACTTTTCATCATGTCCTCCTCTATCACAATGTGTGCAATGGAGTTGTGAGCCTCTGCCACGTTCTCCTTGACTGCCACGACCACAGCCATCGTGTCCTCCTCGACTTTCCCTATGGCTTCCTTCAACTTGTGAATCAGATTGTGTTGCAAGACCTGACCTTTTAGAGTTGTTCTTTGGTGAATTCGCCTTAGTTATATAGAGCGAGAGAGTCTAGAATATACTTCAACCAATGATGGAAAGTGTGCTCCTCCCAAGATTTGTGCTCGCACAGGCTCAAGCTCAAGTTTCAATCCAACCAAAAACGTTATAGTTACCAAGTTCTCTCTTTGAATCTGCATCTCCTTAATATCAGATGTGATCGGTAATAGGGAATTCAACTCCTCAAAAGCACGTTTCACTTTCCCAAAGTATTCAATCAAACTTCCTTCCTGTTTGGACTGAAATAACTCAACAGAAATATCATACATGCGAAGCATATTACTGGTGTAAAGAAGCTTAGCATAGTCCCAAGCTTGCTTACAAGTGCTTACATGAGAGAATAGGACTGAAATTTTAGGGTCCATAGAATCGAAAAAATATGTACTAATTGTGCATCATCCCCTTGCCAATTTTCTAGATTTTCTGGTCAGTTGGGGGGCTAGATGTAAGATGGGACAATTTTCTCTGACTTCTAAAGAACAATTTGACGTTCTTAGACCAAAAAGGATAGTTATTACTATTCAAACATTGCTTGGTGATTCACAAAGTTGAGGAACCCATTGTTGAAATACCTGTGGATGATTTGCTGCGGAATTCTGACATCTCCCAATTATGCTAGATGGATTTTCTGGCTAAACGGACACTAAAACACTGCTGACGATGTTCCGAAATACGTAAACTTTACTGTTATCAAAAAATACTCATGTTCTGGTTAGTTTTGACACAAAGTAAGGCCAGAACTCAATTCAGGACATAGTGGTGAGTTGACCCATCTAACTGCCATTGCTGGTGATCGCCGGACGACCACGCGTGACTCCTACCCCCTGGTTGCTTTTGTGTAGTTGGTTTTCGGTTTTGGCAAGTGGAGTTAAGTGTTTTGGATAGAATGGAGGGTGTTAAGGTTTACGGTAAACAAGTTCTAAGGTTTGGGAGTGTGGCTCTGATATCATGTGAAGAATAGAGTGGAAAAATAGAGGGCTTGATTAATATTCAAGACCCTTGTATCATTTATATAGAAGTCATTACATAGGGAAAGAAAACCTTGGTAATAAATCTAAAGAGGGAGATCATACTCTCCCTAATATAGATATTACTCTTCCTAATATAGATATTTCCTAACAGTATTTAATAATTGCAGATGGAGTGTTTATCATTTCCGGTGATGGTTGATCAACTTGTTAATGCCGTTGAAAAACACAAGTGAGTCCTCTGATCATTTACTTCACTTTCTTTCTGTTGTGTTTCCTGCCCCCATTGATTTATCGTAATTTCTGCAAATTTTATGGTAAAGAGATATGTTATTTGGATTTTCATATGTTAATAGCCTTCTCAGTATGCATTCCATCCTACTTGCTGTCCTGTGATTAGGTACATTCTTTGGGATTGAATATGATAGGGCTTTGTTTGTAGCTTTTTGGCCCCCTGTTAGCGGAGATATGAATTTGCTCTTATGCCCAATTTGTTTGTTCACAGGAAAGAAATTCTATAACTGAAATAAAAAAAATCATTGTAGTTGTTTGACCATTAATATTAGGTCTATATTCCTTTCTGGAACACTCCTTTTTGATATTCTGCCATCTTCTTGTAGTTTCTGCCTCCTTTTGAGTTGTCGAAACTTGAAATATGCGTTAGAGTTGACCTTCTTCAATTCTATGTTTTAAAGATCACAGATATTCAGTCAGCTTCAGTCTTGTGCTGGCCTTTCATTGATCTTTTATGTAGTGATTCATCAAATCAAATCTGCTGTGCAAGATATTTGCTACTTTCTATGTCCATTCAGTTTCCAAGGGGTATACACCTGTTGACCCTTTATATGTCCTAAAACATTGTGGCTGGAAATCTTTTACTCCTGAAAATCATAAGTGTTGCGTTAATCTGAAACCAAAGAAGCATTAAAGGTAATCGATAATTGATGCAGGAAAGATAGAGAACAGCTTCCATACTTATTGAAAGTTGGAACATGAACACTATTTTATGCAGAAAAAAAAGAACAAAACAAAATATAGTTGATATGTATGTCTATTAGTATAAATGAAGAAGAAAATTTTAAAATACGTCACACAAAGATTTGCGAACTTTGCACTAGCAACTCCTAGAAATCACATGTAGGGTTTATAAAAAACTAGGTATGGTTCCTAGTGTCTGTGAATCATTCCTAGAATCTAGTAGCATCACAATTTTACAAATTGATAACTTGAAAATTCTCTCTTCTTCCTTATAATTGAAAGATTCACTCCTTAAAGAGCTCCTCTTGATCCTAATCCTACTTAAATAAAGATTACAACAAGAGCAACAACAATAATAAAAACAACATCAACAACATCCTACTAGGAATCCCGCTGAGATGCGTAGTGTGATGAGGTCCAAAAATACACAGCCTTACCCCTAATTGCTTAAATTAGGATTCTTAACTTAAAATACTGAAATGAAAATCGTACAGGAGCTAACAAGCTTAAATCCTAAGTCAATGAAGAAAAATCATAATAAAATATTTCAATTCCTTTTCATTTAAAGGAAATTAATAATTAAGAAATAATTAATCCATCATGGAAAATTTTTAAGTATGTAATCCATTTTTTAGAACTAAAATACTTTCTAAATATGTTAAAGTTTAACCTCATTTTAACAATATTGAATGTTAATGTAATTAATGTAATAACTATAAGATAGTTAAACATTTTTAATATCTTTGAAAAGAATTATTTGAAATTAATACTATGTAAGTAAAATAAAATATTAACAATAAGTATTATTAAAAAATTAGGTCATTAATACAAATACTAATGAGTTAATAGAATTTGTTATTAATAATTAGTCAAAATAAAATTATTAGTTATGATCAAATTGTTATTACAATTTTGGATTACCGTATTTTAAAATTATAATCCTTACAAAATAGAGGCGATCTCATTCTCTAAATATGAAAATATCTGAAACTAGAGTTTCGTTCCTCATCTTGTCCAAGACTCTCTCTGTGTCTTTGTTATCCTAAAATCAAAATTTGCTTCCCCTATTATCAACTTCTTCCCTTTTAGTTTATTATAGAAATTTCAACCCCTAATTCGTTGATTTATTTCTATTCTTTATTCCTTTCTTTTGTTTACTCCTTCAATTCCTTCTCCTTTTCTTCTTCTATTCTTTCCAAATTGTAGCAATGGAAAATAATGGATGTTGTGGATCATTTTCACCACAACAGTTGCAACACAACAACATTTGCAGCTGCAATTGCCGCAACCAAATGTGAAATTGTATCTCACCATTGATGTATGGTTTGGACCAAATGTGGTTGTGATATGTATTTTGAAACCTTGCAATACCCTATTTGCACTTCCGTATGTGTTGTATTGAATCTAAGCTCTAGTGCCAAATTGACGTAGGACAGATACAGGACAGCTACCACTCGTATTGAAAGTTGGAACAAGAACACTATCTTATGCAAAAAAAGTAAGAACTAAATAGATTATAGTTGATCTGCATGTCTCTTAAGAACTAAATATATTATAGTTGATTTGCATGTCTCTTTATTATCATCAGTGAAGCAAACTTAAAGATAATTTACACAAAGACTTACTTGCTTCATAGAAGCAACTCCTAGAAATCACTTTTAGGGTTTATAAAGAACTAGGGATCACCTAGTACCTAGGAATCATTTTGGGAGAATATGAAAATCACTCTTGGATGAGGAAGCATTGGACTTCCACAAATTCATAATTGTAATAGAAGCATTTCGGTCCTTATATGTAGAATTTATTCTCTTGGTCCTATTCTTACTTGAGAGAATAAAACATTATAATTAATTTTGGCTACTGCGAACAAGTTTCCTATTAATCAAAACCATATATTTAAGTAAGTCCATTAGCCACAATTTTAGCCTTATATCTCTTCACACTACCATTTTCTTTACATTTCACTATGAATACTGACCTCTGGGCAAGCTCTACAATCTCCCATGTCCCATTTTTTTCAAGTGCATTCATTGCTTCCATCACTGTTCTCTAATTTGGAACGTAGCTTTTTTAATATTTCTTAGAACAAATAGGTTAGAGATTTTGAATTAAATGCCTTATGTTTTTGGAGAGGTATTCATAGGACGAATATTTTGCAATTGGGTGATTAGTGCAAGAGCGAGTTCCTTTCCTAAGTGTAATAGGAACATAAGGATCACAAAATTCATGAGAAATCGTATATGGTAAAACAAGCGTGTGAAACATAATTTATATATATATTTTATTATTTATTTGTAATTATATTTATATTTTATATTTTATCTATTATATTTAGTACTTATTATTTATTTTAATTTTTTAATTTCCTTATTCTTATTTTATTCTATCAATTCTTTTTTAATATAATTATTGGTTTATTTTTTTGGCCTTTGTTTTCTTTGAACAATTCTCAATTTTTTTTGATGGGTCTATCGAAAACAACCTCTACTAGTTAGAGGTAAGGCTGTGTATTATTGGACCTCTTAGAACCTGCATTTTAGCGGGATTTTTATTGGGACGCTGTTATTATTAAGGGAGTGAAACAAAATGATTAGTATTTTGAGATGTTTCTTGAGTATCTGAATCTAAGGTAATGGACGGACCAGGCGCCAAAAGAACGATAGGTTCTTTATCCTTTTGCTGATTCTTTCTCCTTGCATAAACAATTGTTATTTCTTCCATTGTCAAAGGTTCAAACAGTATTCTTACTAGTAGAAATTGCTTTGTTACTGTTAGAAATACTAGGTATCGAGTCCACTGCTTTAGGTAAAGTATTAAAGATAGGAAAGTTGTCCCATCTATTTCCTTCGTCTAAACTCTCCCCTGATGAAAATTCTTTTGAAAATAAGCCTGATTTTCCACAAATAAAACATCCATTGTAACCGGGACTTTTTGGGTTTTTGGATGAAAAATCTTTTACCACTTTTGATTTAATGCATAGCTAATGAAAACATTTTTTTTAGCTCTTGGATCAAACTTGGACTGATCCTTGTTTGGTGAATGAACATAAGATATGCACCCACATATTTTTAGTGGTAAGTTGGACAAAATTTGATTTCGGGGAAAAAGTTTTTGAAACACTCAAGAGGTGTAACAAATTTAAATACATGGGTAGGCATTCTGTTTATCAAATAAGCTGCAGTTAATACTGTTTCCTGCTAGAGATAACTAGGAACTTGCATAGAAAATACAAGAGAACGGGCCATCTCCAATAAGTGTTGATTTTTATGCCCAGCTATACCATTTTGCTGACGTGTATCAACACAAGTTGATAGATGATTAATGCCCTTATCTCTTTAAAAAGAATTTCATTTTACTTAGTACCATTACCAGTATGAAACCAATTTTAGTTTGAAATTGTGTTTCTATCTTGGTATAAAAATTTTGGATTACTTTCTTAACTTCAAATTTATCAACCATTAAATATATTCAACACAATCGAGTATGATCATCAATGGAAGTCACGAACTTCGGATTTATAAGCCATTAAATATACCCAACACAATCAAGTATGACCATCAATGAAAGTCACGAACCACTTTTTGCCTAAATAAGTAGGAATTTGTACCCAAACATCACTGTTAATTAAATAAAATGATCATGAAGGTTGATAAGGTTTTGAAGGATAAATATTTTTATGATTTTTTGACAAAATGCAATGTTCACAATGAAAAATGGAATAAGGTAGGAAACAATTTTTTAAGATAGAAGAAACTAGGGTGTCCTAGTCTATAATGCCAAAGTATTATTTTTCCCTGATACCACTTAGTGCTTTAGGTCGTTTACTCTTGGAGACTTCTTAGAAATGGTAAAGACCTTCGATCATTTTAGCACTGCCAATCTTCTTCCCCGAATTAAGGTCCTGAGACACATGATAGGAATCAAAGAAAGTGACACTACAGTTGGAATCTTTAGATAGTTGGCTAACTGACAGAAGTTTGGGTACATATAGAACAGATTTAAGGGATAGAGTATCTGACAAAATAACCAATCCTTTGCCAGCAATAGGAGAGAAAGACCCATCTGTTATATGTATTTTATCATGACATGAACAAAGAATTTAAGTTTGAAATAAATTTGAAAGGTTTGTCATGTGGTCAAATTCTCGAGAATCAATATCCATGGAGCAGATTGAGATACAGAGTAATACAGTAAGGCATTTAAATCATTACCTGTTGTTCTAAAGAAGCATTACGAGTACCAGATAATCTGGAATTAGACTTGAACAGTTTCATGATCTGATCCACCTGCTGTGGACTAAATAGGACTGTCTCAGCTTCATTAGCAGTAGGTTATCTTCTGATCTTTTTTTTTTTTAGCATTCTAATTTTTTGGTGTCCCATAGAGTTTCCAACAAGTTTCCCTCGTATGCCTTGTCTTGTTGCAATGATCACACTAAACACAATTTTTGTCATCAGGATTTTTTGTAGTCAGTGTTTATGGCTGCTAGTGTAAGAGTTTTTTGTTGTGCTGCCTGAGGTCTTACCCAACATCACCAATTGGAAACTCCCTTCATACCTAACCTTAACAAAAACTTCTTCAATAGATGGAAGGGGCTGTCTTCCAATTATTCATCACCTAACCTCATCAAACTCCATGTCGAGTCCCATGAGGAATTTGAAAATCCAGTCATCCTCTGCCTTCTTGTCATAGTTGCAATCCTCAGAAGATTTCTGTTCATAAGAATTGAATAAGTCTAGATCTTGCCATTAACATTTTAGAGCATTGAAATACTTTGTGACATTGTCACCACCTTGGTGAATCTCTCCAAGTTTCAACATTATTTCATATAATTAGGACTGGTTTCCCAGGTCAGAATACACTAAATTAACATTATTCTATAATTTTTTTGCTGTATGATAACATGTAAAATTGGAAATGATATTCTCTTCCATAGAATTTACAAACCATAGAGTTTTCTGCATCCCAGACTAGATAGGCCGGTTCATCCAAGTCCGGCTCCTTCTTATAACCGGCTAAATACCCAATCTTTCCTCTGCCTCAGATGTACACATGCACAGATTGAGGCCAGCGCAAAAAATTGTCTCCATTCAGTCTGATAGTAGTGATTTGAACAAAATGTGAATCTGAAGATAGGTCATAAGGATTCTTTTTCTTATTGATAGAATCCTTGGTTTCAAAAGAGGTTGATGGATGAAAAAGGGAGGGTGTGCCATCTGGTGTAATTACAGACATGGTAAGGAAGAGAAAAAAAGAAAACAACTAGGTTTCTTGTTCAGAAAAATAGGCCTACTCTGATACCTTGAAAATTAATATGAACATGAAAATTATTTGCACAGTTATTCCGTTTTGCGTATATATACCGACATAAGGCATCTAAACTAGGAAACTATGTCTAGGAAATGTCAGCTATAAATCTTTCTAAACTCTTCCTTGATTAAAGCTTGAATTCCTATATTTACAGCCTAGAATCCAGAATATTCTAAAAGAATATTTCCTAACCCAATAGAATCATATAGTAGTAAGGATTCTTATTTGCCTAATAGACTTAACTCCTAAACCAACAATGGCAAAACAAAATACTAATATTTTAACTCCTTTTTCGGTTAGGGAATATAGTTAAAAAAATAGCTAAAGTGGTTTTTATTCTCAATCAATAATGTTACTGACTAGCTGCCTGATTATCAATCGATTTATTTAGTTAAATAGCTTTTATGCTGCTTTCTGTGTTTGTTGGGAGTACTTGATTCTTTTTCATGTTGCACTCGTGGATCTAGGTTGTGGCAAGAACAAGTTAATCAAATTTTCAATTTAAATTCCAAGGAGAGAACTTGGTCTCTACTACTAGAACTCAAGGTACAGTTCACTTTCATTTCTTTATTTTAAACCAAGTTCTTTGTTTGTTGCCACTTTCGAATGTTACAAATCTTGCCGAATCCCATGAATAGTGGTCAACAATCTTGGATGTTTATCAAGCAAATTTTGTTATTCATGTTCAATGTTGGACCTCCCTAGACCCCGCTTCATTGCGGGATTTTGGACTGGGTGGTGATGATGATGATGATGATGATGATGTTCAATGTTGGACCTCACTTCTTTGTGTTACATGGACCTGATTCCTGTCTATATGATGATTGTGCTATTAAGTGAGTTGATACTTGACTTCTGGTCACATACATGACAATATGCTATTGTTGGTGGATTGGGTTTTTATGACCTGGGACTTGGAGTACATATTTTTACTGCCATTTTTATGTATGTATTACTCATATATACTGACTTATACTGCTTATCTACTTACCATATTCTTGATAATAGGAGCTAGGAATGGTGGTTGCATTTAATTGTTCAGAGCTACAACTGGTTTTCTCTGAAGTTGAGAGAGTTGAAAAGTGGAAGCAGAAATGCTTGATGATTATTAAAGGAGTTATGAAGGATGGGAATACATTAGTTGATACTTTACAACAGGTTTCAATGAAATAGTCGTTTGGACGTTGATTCCTTGTCTGCAGTATTTGGCTGGGAAATTAAAGTTGTTCTGTATGTTGTACAGATTGGTCAATCTCTAGATAAATCTTTGCACATCTTTGGGAAATCACAAAACTGTGCAACAAGGAATTTTTGCATGCTCTGCACTGCTTTTATTCAGGATGAACCATTTACAACCTGTTTGAACTGCGAGGACAGGTAAGTTAGCTGGATAGGCTAAATAGTATATGTGACTTCTTTTTCTGAATTCCATTGCTATCCTCTAGTAATTGGTTGGTGTTTCAGGGTATCTAAGGCTGAATCATTTAATTGTTCTGCTAAATGAACACTAGTACTGGATGCTTTCATATCCTTTTTTTTGAGATAACATATTGTTCCAAAATTTTTTTTATCATGTTACTTGTCAATTTCATCTGACAAGAAATATGTTTTGAATTATATATACAAAATTATACATCTGATCACTATGTGTATTGATGTCATTAATTGAGCAGCTACCATTTGCAATGCTTGGAATCAGCATCAGTTTCGGGATCATATACTTGTCCTTATTGTCATTTATTTCATGATGGATCAGTACTAGAAATTGGAGGTGGCATTTTGGTAGGCACACTCTATTTGCTTATGTATTCACTGAGTCATGTCTTGCAAAGAATTTTGAAGATGCCCCACCTTTATTTTGTTTGTTACAGAGATTTGGGAGGATGCGAACTGATTTACAGAGTTTGATTGAACTTTTATCAGAGTCTGATGATTTATCCATTGGGTAATACTCAATGTCTGATGGATTCTTTGTTAACTGTGGTTATATTATGTCTAAAACAATCTTATTTGATGATCTTTCATGTTATTTATTTGGTTCTTGGCTTCATTCAAACCTCAGCTCCTTGGCTAGATATGGCTTTAACATTCAAAGATATTGGACCGTAAGATTCAAGGTCTATTTTATTATTTGGTTCCTTAAAAAGCTGGGTCATCTATCTAAGATTTTCTAAGCTTGTACTGACTGACCAGATATGAGGGTTCTTTTATTCATACCCGTTTGGCATTTGGAACTCTGTTTCGGTTTGAATGTGGTAAACATGTGGCAGTATAGGTCTGTGCTGTGGCATCTGGACCAGAGTGGTTGATCTGATTTCTAAACTGATAAATGGTCTGATGGATACCAGAAAATTGGGCTGACAAGGAGCATTAGAAATCCCTAAATTTTTTAAAAAAAATTCTGTGGACAGAACTTTTGAAACGTACTCAAATGCATGCTTAATTGCATATTTCACATTTTCAAAGGTTACTGAAGTGTCTTATAACTAGTCTCAAAATTTTCTAACTTGACTTCAATTATGAGTCTTATTTGTTATTATGATAATTTTTTGTAGTTAGTTTATAATAAAATTAGTACATAACCATGGAAAATAGAGTAATTTTCCGTAAAATAAATATTTAGTATTAGTCTCTAGTTCAATCCTTGACCCTGGACAATAACAACTTTATTAAAGCATGTTCACCGGTTCAATATCTTGGTCGTGCTTCCAAAATATTGGTATTCATAGTGCACATATTCACTTGAGTTTCAGGCGCCACCCTAGTTTTTAACTACTTGACTGCATGTCATTACTTGCTTGAAGAAGTCATTTCATGGGCAACAGCAGTTTGACCAGTAGACCTTTTGCTTCTGAGCATGTGTTGAATTTCATGTTAATTTTCTTTAGCTTTCTTTCCTTTTGGTGGCATACTATTATCGGTCTGATTTTATGTGCTGCTACTTCCTATTGCACAGGATAAGTGAAAAGGAAACATTAAAACAGGTTGTGGAAAAAGCTCTGGAATACAAAATTTGTTTGAGAGAAGAGTTGGATTCTGCATCATGTTCAAATAAAGATCTTAATGTTGTCTCTCACAAACTAATTATTGCTTTGAAGGTACTTGTTTTGTGGTGCTGTGACTGATCGCTTTAGCTGTAAATGTATTTTAATCCTTTTTCCTTTTTGGTACTCATTTTTCTTAGCATGTAACTGTAACTAATTTGTAGCAACTGAAGCATGCAAATTTGCAATATACTTGTAAATTGTCCTCAAGTGGCACAAACGTTTTTTGTTCTGCAGGCCATGGAAATTGCAGGTGTCTCTGATGATCAAAATGATGGTGACCTTGAGGTGGCCTTGCGAAGAAATTGTTGGAGAGTTAACGTTAATAGATTGTTATGGGGAATAAAGAAGCCTACTATGCAAGAGATTGATAGGCATATTGAAGAGGTATGGATTGCTTGCATGTTACTGGGTGGTGAATTTGTCGACATGATATTGTTAAACTTGTTCATTGGCCTTTGTTCTAGTCATGTTAGTTGTGTGATTGTCTCTGCTAGTCAGTTAAACCCTCAAAGCTCTTCTAGACAGATGAAATTCCTAACTGCTTCTGTAAGAAATCACTGGCTTCTTCAGTGCTTTGTAGTCTAAAGCTTGTATGAGATTGTGATTAATCTATCCCTTGTCCCTCATGGAAGTCTTATACTGCACGACTCTTAAGGTGTGAAATAAACAAATGATTACCTTCACAACCTGTTAATGGCTTATCTAGTGGTCAACTTCTCTCACAACCCCTTCCCCTCTTCGCTCTCAGTATCAGTTTTGATATAAATTCATCCATGTATAGTTGAAACTGATGATGGTAAATGATGCACAGGGAGTGGCACTGAATGTACCAGCTGGAGACTACATTTTGCAGGAACTAGAGGAAATAAAGCATATTGGTTCTGAGTGGGCAGATCAAGCAAAGAAGGTTGTCACTTTGCTCATCTCTCTTGGTTAATTATTTGTTCAGTTATTGATCTGGTGGTGTTTTATTTATACCCTTACAGGTTGCAACAGATTCTGGTGCTCTTGCTTTAGACAAAGTTTTTGATCTGATTTTTGAGGGTGAAAATCTGGCTGTTTGCTTCAGCGAGGAACTTAAGGTAATTGACTATAATATGTGACTCAATCCTTTGGAATGCTGTTGACCAGTGATTCTATGATTGCAGTTGTTAAAAGCTAGAAGTATGCTTTACTGCATCTGTCAAAAACCTTCTGATGATAGAGCAAAGGTCGCGTGCATTCGATGCAACGAGTGGTATCATGTTGATTGTGTCAAGATACTTTGGCCATTGGAGGTCTTTGTTTGTGCTGCATGTGACCCTCAGTTCAAAATGTGGCCAGTGGCACAATTAGGGGACCATGAGAGGTAAGTTTGTTAGCTAATATTGAGACGTTACGTCTCATTGTACTGGGTGTTTTCTTATCTAATTATTTCCTTGAGGCATTACTATCCTTTGAATTATAATTTTTACATTGCAAGATAACGTGCATGCATGCCTTTTGTTTAGGAAGGTTTTTTAATCGTTTGTGGTTTTTTTTTTTTTAATAACAAAGAGCAAAATGTCCTACCCAGTTTTCTGAGAATTCTTTGGATTGCTAATTTTTGTCAAAAGCTCTAAGGTGGCAACAAACCTGTGATTCTTCTAAAGAATATTGCTTTCTCCCATTTTTCGGTACTTATGGTGATAATTTTATGCGGAAATTCTTCTTAAATAACAAATTTATCCTTTTCTCAACTAGAAATTTTATTTCGGTAACAATTTTAGGTTTACTACTCTGGATATATTTTATGCTGGACGCCATAAAGAAAACTTCACCGTATTTAAAACACTGCAGAGGTTTTAGTTGTTTCTTGCCTTGACTTCACTCCTAGAAAACCTGTACTTGCAGCTACTGGTAATGCACAATGATTCTGGAAAAGCTGCGAGGTGGAGAATTTTTTTACCTGTATTGTTCAACAATCCTTGAGGTTGATTGTGACCCCTTATTTAATTTTTGACAGATCAACAGGTACAAAGTTTGTGGAGCCGAAAACGCCTTCTCCTCGACAAACAAAATTGAAGAAGAAACACGAGGAGACTGACCCTAGTCTAGCTCATAAAATATATGCAGTTACACATTGTACTAGAACTTATAGTGATTCTAGTAGGATTGGTCAGTTATGGTGGCAAAACAGGAAGCCTTTCAGAAGATCAACTAGAAGACGGGCTGAGTTTGAAAGTCTTTCTCCAATTTTTAGCTTAGAACAATAAACATGGAAATAGTTGGTTATTGTCAATCATTTAATTCATTCAATTGATTAGTACTATAGTTGTCTGCCTTTTTTATGGCTATACCTTTTCTATATATATATATATTTGCTGCTGCTGCAGCCTTTAATACTCATCTTGGTTTAGACATGGCATTGCAAAATCTTTAACAAATTATTCAATTTTCCTCTTACTTATCTTTTCTGCCTCTTCTCTTCATTAAAGTTAAAAACCCTGACTTTTAATTAGTTACACAGCCCTAAATACGGGCTCATGTAGTTGGTTGTGTCCTCTAAATTCTTTTGAAAATAATAAGGCCAACACGACGCATGCATGGGATTGTGTTGTGTACCGTGTTCTTCATCTAAAGGGGTAGCATGAGGGGTGTAATGTGTGCTAAAGAAATATAAACAGCTATAATTCTCCCGGTCTTAAACACGGATCCATGTAGGTTTTCTGTTCTTTATTTCTCTAAATTGTCCAAGATTGTTCTATTTTGCTTTAATTCTTTACCAATTTAGTTTTTTTTTGTTTTTCCCTTATGTGGACAGAACTAAGACATGAAATGATAGAACTTCTCAAAATAAATATAAAATCCTTCAAAACTATCTAAAACATAAGTAATATTCCATGGAAATAGTGTTCAAAGTAGCGTATGTTTAGTACAAATTATACTCTCTCATACTTTAAAAATTGCTTGTCTTCAAACAAACTAGTTCATTATTCAATCTTAAATAGAAAACAATTTTGAAAAATGTTAAAATAATTAAATATATTAATGAAAATTCTCTATTACTCATTCAATTTGTTTTTGTGGTTAACAAATAAATGAATGCGCAAACGTTTTTCTCAAAGAGGTGAAGTTAATTTCTAAAGTTGAGAGAGTTCTTGAAAAGTTGATGTCAGGGAATGTGAAGAGAGTTGTAACGTAGGTGGTATTCTCAAGGCTTTGAGACACTTTTCCCCCAAAACTTTCTTATGATATAAATTACCACCTGTGACTGCCGTTACTGTTACCGTTAACTCTTACGATGCTTCGTCTTATTTTTCCTTCTACGCTTTGTCTTATTTTTGTGTATGCACTTTATCTTACTTATGTCTGCGCATTTCGTTTTATTTTTCCTTCTTCGCTTCGTCTTACTTTTGTCTCCGCGTTTCGTCTTAGTTTGACTTCCGCTTCGTCTTAGTTTGACTTCTCTTTCCTTGCTTCTTCTCATTTTCTTCTGCCTTACCGAAATGGTTCATCACTTTCTAATTTTATTATTATATGATTTTTATTATCAAGATTATTGATCATGAGTTCATTTTGACTTAACATTAATTAGTACAAATCAGTAATATTTATGTGTTATACCAGCATCCCAGTATCCAATTAACCTGAAATCTTTACCTTTCTCTTACATTAAGTAAAGATTAGTAGAACTTGATAGATATCTCAAATTTCTCTTCACAACGATATTATAAGACTCTCAAGCATCTTGCACCCAAACAAACACTGAATAGAATACCAGCTTTGCTTGCTCTAGGCTAAAGCAAAGAACCCATAATCCTTCTATAAAGGGTTTGATTATACATCTTATTTTTGCTTTTCCGGTTCGACTTACTTTTCTCTCCCCGATTCCTCTTATTTTTGTTTTCGCGCTTCCTCTTATTTTTGCTTCTCCGCTTTGTCTTAGTTTTTTCTTTGCGCTTCGTGTTGCTTTTCTTCAGCCTTACCAAAAAATGTTGTCTATGGCTATATGTAGTTATTATTCTAATATAAAATTATTATGATGTTTTATAATTTTGAATTAATGTATTACTTAAGTTCATATAATATAAAAGATATGTTATAGGATTTGGTATTGTTATACATATTTGTTGTCTGCTCCATCTACATCTATTCATCGGTGATAGATTTCTCAAGACCACCAAAATTTTTTACCTGTCATATTATATTTAATGAACTCAACCAATGATATTTATGTTTTTGACTTCCAAGGAAAAACACGGAAACCCCTAAAATCTATGAACCAGACATCGGTTTAAAATTATTATAATATAAAAAATTGGATATAAGATTATGTATTCATCGCCGTTTCCAATCATTATACAACTGCTACTCCTCACAGGTTGAGCTTCTATAATAATTTTAACTTCTCTACACATTCAAAAATTACTATAATTGCTTGCCTTTTTTGCCGCTCCTATTTAATGTAGCAGTCATCATTTAATACAACCCAGATTAATCTTGAAAACCCGATATTTACCTGTCTCTCCCTTCTCTCCACATTCAGAAATTGCTATGATTGCTTACCTTTTTGTGCACGCTTATTTAATGTAGCAATCATCGCTTAGTACAACGCAAAACCCAACATTTACGTGTCTTCCTCTTCTCTGCAGATTCAGAAATTACTATGATTGCTTGTCTTCTTTTCCACTTCCCGTAGCATCCATCATTTCATGCAAGCCAAATGATGCTACGGCCATTTGTTTATGATTAAAATAACTTACATCGAAATTAGTCCTCCCACGCCCTCCACTGACACTTTTATATTTAAACTTTTGACCTTTTCTCTTGTAACTTAACCCTCAAATCATATCTATCGTAACCGCTGAAACAATTTGTCTCCCTAAACTTTACTTCTCCCAACCGCCCTCTTCTTTCACCTTCTTCTTGTTTAACCTGAATAGACCAAATTCTCCGTTCTAGAGAGAAAAAACCCTCAAAGTTGCGTCTTCTATTTCAAGAAACAAAGAACAACCGTTCGTATTAGTGAGGCATTCTTTTGTCCATCACTTTTTTCTTTCATTTTTTAAAATTTATCATTTCAATAAAATGGTTTCTTTACCTTCTGCTTATTACATTTTTGTCATTTTTGTTTACTATCACCTAATTTCCTTTCTTCAGCACTTCACCTGAACTACACAAGCAATAAATACAGGCAATAAATACAGTTGTTCAAACTCTAATAAAAAACTATCAAATTTAAACGTTATTCAATTATAAATTTTTTAATTGATACAATAATCCGCTTCATTTTAATTTTGTTAAATATCGTTTCCTTTTTTCGGTTAAATTTTTTTTGCTTATCCTATTATTCTGACTATATTTATACTCCAATTTTTTAAGGTCCACTGTTTATTCTCTGCTGCATTCTTCAACTACTAAGGTATGTACAGTTATCATAAATAAATATATTGTATAATATTCTGGTTGAGTTAGCTAAATGCTTAATAATTATGTTTGTTTGACATATAGTTTGTTAAATTCTTTTTAAAATATTTTGCTTACCTTTTTCATCCGCTGTGTACTTATTACATTTTCTCTTTTGCTTAGTTCCATATCAAAATGTTGCCACTTCATTATCAAGTCTTTATTAAATTTATCTCATAAACAAATCTTTTTTTACATGTCTACTCTTATATGATTTATAATATATATTTAATTATATTCCATATATATATATGAGTGTGTGTGTGTGTATGCAAACATCATCAATGGATAGATCAAACATGTTCATATTATCTCGATGCCTCAGGTATTTAAATATGGATAGAAATGCTGTAAGATGTCAAAAATATGCTGAAATGGAAAACGATAAAAAATAAGAATTGTTACGGCGACGTAGAGAAAGTCGAGCTACAAAAAAGAGAACTTCCACTTCATCAACACCTCACCAAACAATTACTCATGAACATAACAATTTTTTCATTAATAGCGAACCTTCTACCTATCAACTTCTAACTTATGAACCCTCTTATCAACAAATACGTCACCGATGTATTGATATCCATGCAGATCACATTAACGAAGGTACCTTTTTTTAAGTGTATTAAAACTATTTCCAATATAACTAGTCGACAAAGTGATAATGCTCTTTTTATATGTTTGAAGGGATAAACCGTTGCAGCTTTGCTTCAACATTAGCTTCCTTGCAAAATTTACCTGTTGAACCTCAACAGCTCCGTTCTGTTCCAAATTGTGAATATTGTAACGCAAAACGATTTTATCTTGAACCTCCATCCTTTTGTTACTCGTTTGGACAAATTTCTATCGTTGCTCCTCAAATGCCTTACGTTTTAAAATCTTTGTTTCTAAATAGTGATGAAGAATTAGAATATTTCAGAAAGAATGTTCGTACATACAATAACAATCTAGCTTTCACTTCCTATGGAGCCAGATATGATCGTGACGTCACAAAAAACACAAAGGGAGTTTATACATTCCGTGTTCAAAGACAAGTTTATCATTTCCTAGACACTTTACTGCCAGCAAGCAATAAGGTATCTGTAATCCAACTTTATTTCTTTGATACTGATGAAGAACTACAAAAAAGGATGAGCAGTTTTGAGAAACTTCGTGAAAATACATTGAGGCTCATTATGACAATTCTTCAAGATAACCCTTAGATGTAATTCTGGTCTTGATCAACGTGTTTACAATCTTCCTACTGCATCACAAGTAGCTGCTATATGGACTGAAACTGATGATGAACGACATGATAAATCTCC
>JAOSBP010000206.1:25008335-25033266 GCA_027563825.1 Erythroxylum mucronatum
AAAATTTGCCAATTCATCCCATATCAGTTTCAATTTTCCAAAATAATTGACAATTGTCAATCCTTTCTGTTTGCAATCTGCAAGATCAGATCGAAGTTGTTGAATTCTTGGACCATTGGCCATTGAAAATCTCTCTCGGATATCATCCCACAAATCCTTTGCCACCTCGACATGTGATATGGTGGATCGGAGAGTTGGTTCAATGGTATTGTGGATCCACGAAACTAACAACGAGTTAATGGTCCACCAATCTTCAATGTCAGCTGACGTATCACCGGGTTTTTTAATCGATCCGTCAATAAATCTGAACTTCTTCCTGGCACGTAACGCCGTTCGGAAAGAGCGAGCCCATTCTTCATAGTTTTTTCCCTTCAATTATACTTGAGTGATTGTAATTCCAGGATTATCAAGCGAGGTAATATCGTACGGAGAAATCGTTTCTCGTACAACAGTCCCTTCACCGGAACCACCTTCTCCACCAGCCATTTGCAGATCTTACCAGTTCAAAACCGACTCTAATACCATGAAGAAATCAATAGAATGATTGTGGGAATTTTCTGTGTCTTTCATTCCTCTAATGCAAACCCATATATACCCGGTAAACACAAAAGATAGAAAAAAATCTCTCCTAAACTTGAGCACCTAATCTCCTAATAAAAAGGAAACAGATATTTACATTAACTACAATACATATCTACAAAATAATTCCTAGTACCCTAAATCGGAGGTTTCTTATTTTCACTGTTTAAGATGGAATGGAACGTAACATGAAACCCTCCGCTTCCATCCCAGTCCATTCCATTCCATTATGAAACCTTCAAACAAACGATAGAAGTGTGTTACATTCCATCCCATCCCATTATTAACTCTCAAACCAAACAAAGCCCAAGGGATATGAGACATTATCTGATTCAGCTCGGTATCCACAAGGGATATGGGCTAGCCCGGTATTCACTAAGGGATATGGGCCAGTGAAAAAGGCATTCGGTCACAACAAAGTAACAAATTGAAAGTGAGTCTCATAAGCATTGCATATGGATGCGATATATATGATTTAAATAGTTTGAATGATTTTTGAATGTGAAATATATGTGATTCAATATGATTATTAATGAAATGATGTGAATTATGTGAATATGTGAACTGTATGTGTTATGTGATGGAGTGAGCCATCGAGGATAGTCACACACTGAATTTGCAAAACTCACCGAAACTTGCAATAGTTTTCAGGCTCAGAAGATTATCCTGTTAGACAAACGGGGGTATAGCCACTGCATTCAAGTAAGAGCTAGAGGTCGGGATCAGTTTGCGTCTGTATTTATATTTTCTTATTTTTGTAGCAAATTGTGTCTTTCGTAATTATTGTAACATGTATATTTGAATATTCTGTTTGTAATAACTTTCCAAAGTGGAAAAGTTTGTAAATGAGATTGATCAAAGTGTAATAATAACTGTGTTTTCGTGTTTATGAAATAAAGGTATTGACCTTAATTTGATTAATGATTTCTGCATATGCTTGTGCTATTTGTGAAAATTTTTGTACTGAGTTTTGAGTGTTTGACTGTTTTAGCATGCCACCTTTGCGGGATACACACTTGAACATCACTCAGGATATCGAGTACGTGTCTTACGAGGGTGGGGAGCTATAAAGCAACTAAGTTAATGTGCTTTGATGTAATCTAGTTATGAAACAAATAACTTTGACTGTGAATTTTCTTAAAAGGTTTGGTAGAACCTATCTTCTTTCTACACACTAAATTACAATCAAGACAGCTTGACTGACATGTTGTAAGAGATATTGCAGATTAATCACTCTAAGCATGATAAGGAAGTCTACATAGTTGCAATCGCAACATGTACCCAAAAGATTTGGAAAAACAACAGAAGATTTGTAGGCAGAAACATAAGCTTAACTTTTCTTATTGAACTTGCAATTACAAGCATAAGAGAGAAGTTGATTATCACTCAGATGGAGAAGAAATGTAGTGGGAGGCTAGTGCTTTATTATAGACTTTAATAAGACTCCAAAAATTCCAAATAAGGGCGCATAATCTTGATTTGGTTCCCTTGTTCTAGGGTACCCAAAAACAGAAAAAGAAACATCAATAATAGGCTACTCTTAATCTTTTAGCAATCAACACAGATGTAAATTACACTATGCTTGTAATTCATTATATGGCAGTCACTTAAAACTTCTTAAATGAGATCAATTACTTGGAAGGCTACCTTTAGACTAAGCTTCGTCCAAAAATCTCCAAAATCCTTCTGGTTATCAGACTTAACATAAAGACCATACAGGAAATCATGGAATTTTCAAAGTTAGGGTTTGTACTCACCTTATGATACCAATTCCTTAGAGATGCCAAAGTACTTTAAATCATGACCTTATGAGAGGTAGAAGAAGATGATGCCTGCCTCTAGATAGAGATTCAACATCTGGTCAGTTCCTCTAGCGAGGGTTGAAGAAATCCCTCGACATTTCTACCATAAATAGAACAAATGATGATCATAAAAAGTAGAATAAGGATATTAGATGTCAATTTAATTAATGACATTACTAAACTATTTATAAAATGTTATTTCATCTTGGCCAAGAATTTCTTGAATCAATATTAATCGAGAATAGCATAACATTCTCCCTAATTACTTTTAGGGGATGAATTATATCTTGATCACACAACTATCTCCATATAGTTAATGTTGCATTCAATATCTACCAACTGAAATACCCTTGATTAGAATAAGTCATAAATAGTATCAAAACATAGCAATCTCTATATAAGATAACTTTGGAGACCTCATGTCAAATGATTACTTATACTATCATCACAATGAGAATTTTCATAGACATACAAGTAATGCTCCAAATATATTTCTCATATAGGGTTAGTTCGGTGAACTTGTTCTCTAATAAGCACTCATATGTTTGTTTAAGTATCTCCATACTTTATTTTATAAGATTGACTATTTCTTTCATAAAAAAACATAACATGCGTTAGTCTTTTTACGTTCTGTTGATGTCTACTTTTAAGAGAATAATGACTAAGAACAATTTAATAATACATAAATTCAATATGAATTATTTGCCATGTATAATTATCGTATAGTTTTATCATATACATCTATAAAGAATGTCTTTAAATTATTTTTCACTAAATTACAACCAAACCGAAATGTCTTACTTGTAATAATTGATACGCTTGGTCAACGCTTCATATCTAAGTTGATTTCAGGAAAACATCTTAATGGGGGAATTGATAGGGTAAACTTTACGAATAGACGAGTTATGTGAGCGTTTCGTGAAAAAAATAGCAAATGGGATTTTATCATATGTGATCTGATGAGGCCATTCCAACAGATTGGTTATATACAATAGGTTAACTGGTTCTTGGCTGATGTACAAGGACTAAGCATGTATAGGCAAGAAATTACGGTAAGGCAAAGTCCACAATTGAAGCACTTTTTTGACAAATATTGGCAACGACTCTCAATTACTGACGTAAGTTGACATGTAATGAGTGTGCTTAGCACAGATAAGAATGGCTTGGTAGATTCAAGATAATTAGCACAACTAAATTGCACCAAGTTCGAATGCATTTAGTGAGGACACGAGAAGTAAGCAAGATCGCATAGCATAGTAGTAGTAAAGGAAGCGAAGCTTTAAACTTGAGAACATGGAAGATTGGTCAGTGGACAGCCCCTCAAATCCTCTGGCCCAACAACCTAGTACCAACCCTGTCCCATTGCATCTTAGCCTTCCATTTATATGCATATAAATGGAAGGCGAAGATGCAATGGGACAGGGTTGGTACTGGGTTGTTGGGCCAGATGATCAGCCCCTAGTGGACAGTGCTGCAATAAGGATACAAAGAGATATGTTCTCATTGTCTTAATGTTATTAGCAGGATGATATGTAACCTTCCTTCTTAATTTGGTAGAGGTAAAGTCATTTAGTATTAGATTTAGGGGGTGCGTGATTAATAAGTTTGAGAATGAATCAACGAGTACGAAAAGAATACACTTACAATAAAGTTTGATAATAGAGATCAAATTCTAAAGTTTTGAACAGAATGTTCATAATTCAAGCTTAACGGGAATTAAGTACATGGTTTTCAAACTTATGATTTGTAAGTCTTTCTAATTATATATACGCTTATTGTAAATTGGAACTTATAAAATGTTATTCTTGCTTGCATTTTTTAAAAATTAAATAAAAAATGCTATACTCCTTTTTTATTAGCAAAAAAATTATAAATTTAAATTTAATGTTTTTCTGTTATTTTTGTAATTTTTAATTTTCTAATCAAGAAGTAATTTCTGTTTAACTCAAAATAATTACACGGCTATTTTAGTTTAGGTATGGCGTATCCTTGTTGACTTTCCCACCACTGCCAAGTAGACAAGTATCATAAGATATCCTTCAATATTATTCAAGTGTCCATCAAACCAGACAGGATATGGACGTGTCTGTATACAAATAACTGAATTAGCACCAAACGTTTGGAACTTTAGTAAATTTTAAAGGCAACTTTTGAGGCTACAAAAAATAATTAAACCAAAGCGACCGCTGATCTTCTGCATACAGCTTCAGTAAATTTAGGAATGGAAAACGATTTGAAGCTGGTGTTTTATAAGCATCTTAAAATAATCAATTGTTACAAACTAAGTTAGCACAAACACAAAGACTCTTTTTTAAGGTGGAATTCAGGTATCGGAGTGCATATAATACAACAACACATAATGTACAAAAATTGTCATGTGCCTGTTGCAGTAATAGCTCATATCATATGATCATTCTCGCATCAAGTCAACATCTGTGTAGGGGTGGGCTTCCAGGCCAGCCGCTCATCACTATTATTATTATTACTAGTACTAGTTGGGATAGTTGATTTTGCACTGGATTCAGGCGTTGACTTGTCATTTTTAGGACGCCCCACCGGTCTATCCTTGCTCTTTGAACTACCATGTACAAAACTGCAGAGTACCACCTGCACCAATCCCTCTCAACTCAACTACTGACTTAAAAACCCTACTTTCATCAATGCTAATACACTCCCCATAAATTTAAGCCAAACACTTAAGCTGTTTATACTTGGAATAAGCAAACAGTAAATAAACTGTGATATTGAAATGGATAGCAAAGAGTAAGAGGGAAAATAATTTACACATTATTTTAAATTATTTACCAAGAATTTTGAGGTGAATTATTCATTTGATTGAACTCATTTACTTTTAATAATAATGAAGTAAAATGCTTCATAAAAATATATAAATGATAAAAAAAATATTTGATAATTTAATTATTGAATATACAAAAAATTATTTATATATTAGATATATAATAATATTCTTATACTAAATACTAAATCTCTGTGATTTTCAACATTCTCCCTCAGGCTAATAAGTGAAAGCTATTTATAGCCAAGTCGCATAAGAATTTCAATTTGCAAATGGATAATATTGAGAGTGCTTTTTTTTCTGTGTATTTCTTCTGTTTTGAGAAACAAAAATAAATGCAGTGGCTCTCAACAGGGCAGCCAAAAGAAAAGATAGAACATAGACAAAATGATGGTCTTAATAGGGTGTCAAGAGAAAAGACAAGGATAACAAAGCTTTCAATGGGAAAGACAGAAGAGGAGTAACAACACCCCCAATGGACTGCCAAAAGAGGAGACATAAGGAGGCTAATAACGCTCTTAGTAGACTGCCAAAATAATATCTCTCAATGAGCGGCTAGAAAGAAAAACAAAAAGGGCACACAATGGGAAGGAAACACAAAATAGAGGTGAAGAAGAAGAATGGCCCTAATGCAGAAGAAACAAAAGATTTCGTGTCCCTAGAACCAGAGCTCGACTCTGATACCATATTGACGATCACAAAGATCATGAAGATTTCTAACATGTATTATTCATTAGGTTTAACTTATCTATATATAACATATCATTAAATATTATGTAATTATTTATTTATTGAATACCCAAAATATTCACATAATATATTAAGTACCAAGTCTCTATGATCTTCAACATAAAAATTTCTAATTTAATATAAACTTATATCAAGTACCAAGTTTGAGATTATTTGGCATTTATGTTCAAAGAAGTTTGTACTACATATTACTGAGAACTAGTTTAGGAAGATAAATACCAAGAACTAGTAACTGAGGCAATCATTCTGTTATTACCATGTACACCATATTTAAACATTCGCGGTGCGGTTGAGTCAGGCAGATGGATCTTAAATCATGCAATATGATGTTCATCCGTGAAGTCTTTGCAGCTTAACTTTTACACCAAATTATGACAAAAGATAACTGATTATGGCTCCTATTACTAAAAAAAAAAAATCAAAAGAATGTGTAGTAAAGACTTCCACACATCATGAGTTTGTGCGTCAATGCATGATATGAATAAACGTTATGTTTTCCAAATTCAACAACCACAATTGTACCTGAACTGGACCAGCTGCAATAAGCATCCCAATTGCACCACCAATGATATGACCATCAGCACTAGAAAGAGACGCACTAATACCACCAGTTCGATTGTGAGGACCACCATCTTCAGCAACCAAGTAAGAACCTGACAGGCATAATATCTCAAAACGGCCCTACAGCAAGTTAAGTGCACCAAGTTGGCAGAACGTAAGCAAGTCAGAACAACGATAAGTAGAAAAAAAAAATCCATAAATGGAACCACAAAATGCTACATCCATAAAGTTTGAGACCTCGCAAAGTTTATGTAAGCTCAAGGAGAAAGCTAACACAATATTTATGTTCTAATTGCATCTCAATTTTATTTCAATGCAGCAGATATTCATGTGAAACTTTGTTTTAAGATTATGGGAAGACATTCCACAAAGTGTTAAACCAAGGGGTTCAAGCTCGTGCATACAAAGGTTTTGGTGGAGTCAAAGTACTGACTTGAGTGTCAGCTGGAGGAGAGAAGTGGGATTGCTGAGCTTTTATCTACTTGAACCAAAAATCTAGCTAGATTACTGAAACCATCAATGTCGTAGAGCATGTTCAAGCTAAAGTTTGTTACACTAATTTTTTTTAACGCTAACTGCACAAGCATAGTACAAAAAGCATGCTCATTACCAATACATTCAGCAGTCGTAGCCTATATATCTCCATAGTCTACCAATCAACAGATGAACCATTCACCAATATCAATGTGCTATGTATATTCTAAGCAATAGCAGATAAAGAACAGGGTGACTACTGCAAGATTAAATGTTCACACAGAGCCAGTACCAATCAAAGGGGCAAAAAAAATTAATGAATCCAAATTATCTTTAAGGTTTTCCAAGAAATGTCTTCAGGTGAGAAGAAGGCATATATGCAGTTGAGGCCCTACCTCAAGGTAAAAGACCAAAAAGAACCACTTAAACTAAAGTTTGAAGAAGAAAATTAAAGTTTTTTAATTGCACTGACCTCATATGTGGCATTGGACTCTGAAGATGCTGGCTGACACAATGTTACAGAGGAAACTGTACCAGTGCCAGACAAGATGCAAACAGCCCTTGGCCTCTGTTGGGCAAATGACAATATCTTTGCCACAATATCCTGCAAAAAATGATCTAATATTAAGACAACAAGGCCTTTCGCCAATCTTTCAAATGCTTATGTGCTAATGCATGTGCAGTACGAATGGACAGAACTAAATATATCCTTTTCTCAATTTTCAGATGATAAGCTGGAAAATTTGAATCACTTCAATGTTAGGGAAGCCTAAATTCAGAGGCAGTTCAGGAACAGACTGCAACTAACTATGGAGACATAATTCCAGCAAAGTCCAAACACACACACACACACACACACACAAAATCTAGTTCACGAAAACATGTTAAAATCAACTTTCATTCCAATATATATAGCAAGAAATGTGCAATAAAACATCATTTTTTAATCAAACTACATCAAATAGCCATAATTACAATGAATTTGACGTCACAATTGTTAAAAGCAAAATCATGTCATCATTATGTACAAGAAAGTAAAATTGCAAGGGATACAGCGTACTTCTCCTACTCCAATCTCTATCACATGCGGTGAAAAAGCTATGCCAGCAGAACTGTTCATCCATTCACCTAAAAGGAAAAACGAACCATGTAAAAATAGACCATGAGTTATAAATGCTTTCAAGCCCAACAAATAACACCATCCAATGTGCTAACAGTAACTAAGTGGCTAAAGCTACTCCATGCACACGTATTTCATAGATATAATGCCAGTTCTCCCACCTGCTTGGCAGCTGAAGGTTCCCGTTAAAGCATTAAATGAAGCTAAAATAGAAGGCAATTTTCACACTCAAAAATATGATTTCTTACTTTTATCAGCCCAACAATAAACAAAGAAATTTTGAAAGTTTCCAGTACTGAATGCACAAAGGAAAGTGGAACACTTGGATACAGGAACAGCAAAGTGGAACACTTAGATAAAGGAACAGCAAAGTGGAACACTTGAAATATCACCGCTATATAGAGCATAATAAGTTGAAAAGAATTGTATAAGGCAATGCATTACCTTCTACTAGTTAACAGATATTACTTCCAAGCACTTGGAAGATGAAACCCAAATGCACAAAATGTCTTGCTTTGTTTTTTTTTTCTCCAAAAAAAAGTCGGTAACCCATGATCATTAAAAGACAAAGCAAGACAGTAGTTCCAAGCACAAACATCACAATAACAGTGCATTCATAGACAACTCTTTTATGGAAATGTAAACATGGAACTCAAATACAAACACTGACCCAGAAGAGCCAATTGCTGCTTCCGCCCAGACCCAGGCGGCCGCCCTCTAGCTCGTTTAGGAGACAGTGGATCTGGAATCAGGGACGGCTTAGGCTTAACTGGCATTGAAGACAATCCAAGAGAGACTTGGCCATCAGGTGCATATTTCCTGGGCCTCCCACGCTTCTTCTTCACTGGCTCGCTAATTGAGACTCCAGAGGGAACAGAGACGTTAGCACCATGACTCAAATTAGTGTTTGATGATTCTATGGAGAATGTGGACCCAGATGAGCCATGCCTGGCAGTAGTTTGAGCTTGAAGGTTAGGATTTGGCAAGGGTCTGAATCCAGGTGGTGTATGAAACGAACCAGCTTGTGATGCAGACCCAGACCCACCAATCCCACCTCCTCTATGAATGTAATACGGAGAAGACCCACTTGACAATGTCATAGCTTCTCTTCCATCCATGCATTTACCAAACAAAATAGTAAACTATCACAAGAGTACAAGGTTACAGGTTTTACTCTGGTGGGTTGACTAAAGCTTGACGCTGTAAGCCTCGTTTACCCAAATTCCAAACTGGAACACAAGTTATACAGATCACAACATAAAATAAGGAAGTAAAAGTGAATTTCAAAAGAGGGGTTTTACGAGGGTTTTTAACTGAATGCGACAAATGTCAGGGAAACAGAAAAAGGCCAAATCTTTAATTTGAAAGAACTGAAAAGATAAGGAAAATCCCAATTTCTGAGCCCCAAATCCTCCAGGGGCATGCATAGACAAGCAATTTCAACACAGGGTTTTACACGGTTTTCGCTCCAATGTAAGGAATCCAAAGAACTAATTAGAAATTTAACTTTAAAATACTAAAATTGGAACCAAAATGCTGCTAAGCTACAGCTAGTTACATTCTAACAACACAACAGAATAGCCAATTCTTGTGAACAAATTTAGACAAAAGTCAGAAAAGATGGCATCTTTTAGCAAACAATAGCAAACTGATAACTCCTGAACAAAAACCAGATCGAGAAAACTAAAGCAAAACCCTAGATTTGATGTAATCTAGGGTTTTGGGAGGAAAATGCAGAAGGAGCTTGTAAAGAGAAGGAAGAGAAGAAGCAAAGAAAGGACAAAGTAAGGTGGAGAAAATGAATAGAAAATAAGCAAAACTTTTGAATTAAAGGGTTTTAAGCCTCTCCTTGCTTTTTCTGCTTCTTTACCGATTAGTAGTCAGTGTGTGACAAGTGTGCTGTGCGGTGGCCTACCATAGTACCAAACCCCACCCTGCACGTCCTTCAGGGCAGTGAGCTGACTTGCTCTTTTTTTTTCTTTCTTTTCTTTCTATCTTTCTCTCCCTCTCTGTCTGGAGTGGGATGAAACTTCTATTACTTTTTTATTTACTTTCCAGTGGCCCATTACATCTTGAAAATTATACAAAAGTGGTGTTAAAGAGTTAATGATAAGAGCCTACTTATGTTAATTTTAAGAATGAGATCTTTAAATCCAATATATCTGATTTATAACCAACCCCAAAAAAGTTACGGGGTAAAATATTGGCTATGTTTTTTTTTTCGGAATAAGGCAACATATATATTAATTAAAAAGGAGGATTCATACAGGAGAGAAACTATGTACAAAATAAAGCAACGAAATTATTTGTTGTATTAAATTCTGTATTTGATTATTTTGTGAAATTGATTGAGTTAATTCTGGACTTTGAAAGCCCAAGGCATTTAATGCATGAATAAGATATTGGAAGTGCTCATTGTATGTGAATCTGACTGAAACAAGTGTACTCAACATTTTTGTTGAATACTGGACCAAAGTCCGATAATAAATGTGTTCTAAATGTGAAACTGAAATCTGATGACTATTGAAAATATGTAAATGTGATGCATTTCATTACATGAATGAATGAAAGATAAAGACAGTTGTGACCGAAGTCGCTAGTGAAAAAAGCTTAAAGCTCAGAATCTGATAAGAGCCTCTGACTCAGTTGCTATTGGACTCGGTACCCACTAAAAAATATGGGACATTATATGATATAAGCTTAATATCTACAAGGGATCTGAGCTAGTAAAAAAGCACTCGGTCACAACAAAGTAATAAATAAAAGTGAGTTTCATGTGCATTGCATTTATAATTTATATATGTATTTTAAATGATTGAAATGATCGGTTTGATTGCTCTGAATGTGTTATGTGATGCTACATGATAAATGAAATGATGTGAATTATGTGGTTATATGTATGTTGATGTCTTGTATGAGTTGAGTGAACCATCGAGGATGGTTACTTTACTGAGTTCGCAAAACTCACCAAAATTACAACATTATTTTTCAGGCTCAGAGGAGTTACCCCGTTAGGCAAATGGGAGTCTAGCCACCGTATTTGAGTAAGAAATAGAGGTCGAGATCAATTCACGTCTGCATATATATTTCATTATTTTGTATCTGAAATGGCCCAAGTGACTAGTGAAATTATGATAAGTTGTATACTGATTGTAACTTTTGTGATTGAAAATGTTTATAAATAAAACATGTCGAAATTGATTATTGATTTTTCGCATATGCTTGCATTGTTTTGAAAATTTTGTAATGAGTTCGATTGTTGACTATTCTAGCATGCCACTCTCATTGAGTATATAATTACTAAAATTTTGACATTCGTTGGACAAATTTTTCGTTGTTGATTGTGTTCCTTTATGCTTAACGTGCTTTTGATCCTTGAGTCGAGTTTGTTCAATTCTAATCAGTGAAAAGGGATAGGTAGGAACTAATTGGTTGTTTTTCTACATTTAATTTGTTAAATGTCTCTAATTTTCTCTGATATGCCAAAGTTGCATGACTAAACTAAAATTTAAAACTTGCTTATTCATTTGTAAATATTAGACTAGATTTATGTTTTATTTCTTTAATTTCTAGATTTAATTTGATTCATTTTAAAAACCACAGCCCCCTTTTTATTTATGTATTCGCTTAGTTAAATCTATAAGTTTCTTTATTTTGAATTGTGTTGGTTTCACATTTTTCCTAATTTCAACTCATTGCAAGGATAAACTTATATGTGAGGATAATTAGATGAATTGTGAATTGGATTTATGGGATTGTATGTTCATTTCTACGTGTTTTATAGTTGAAAACTTCATATTTGTATAATTTGATTTCATCATTAAAAAAAATCCAGCATTATATATATATTTTTGTATGATAATGATTTGTGACAAAGAAAATAATTTTCTATGTTTTAAAAAATTGATTGTGTGAATGTATTATTGCAAGTTTATTTTCTTAAGTTTTAATTTTGTATATTAATAATATGGATTAAAGAAGATACAATGTGTTTATATTTGTTTGGAATTCTTTTGGTATAAGTGAAATTATTATAATGTAATTTTTTCTTTTTTAAGACTTATAATTAATAAATTTAATTAGTAAATTAACTTTCCTCGTGGGGATTAACCCTTATTTGCCATTTGTTACATTGTTTAATAAATTCAAAAGTAAAATAAGGATTTAATTTATATATGCCTAACAATATGTATCAACATGTATCTTCACAAGGGAAACAATAACATCTTTGATGCTTTATATGATCACATTAACTTACACGGTTCCTTGCAAAGCAGTTTATGTTACTCACACGGGCGTGTTCATCTTTACCCTGATTCATACATCTAAAATAGCTTTCTACTAGATTTCACCTTAATTCTTCTCCTTTTGCTATGAAGGCAGTTAAGTACTAAAAGCATTGAAATTAAAATAAGGACCAAAAACAATATAAAACTCTCAAATACAAGAATGACACATTAAATATGAGTATAAAAACATAATACATTAATTGTTTATTAGCCCCACTGTTTTTCATTTGAAAATAGGGGTTTTTCATATAAAACTTTTAAGGTTACTAAATCGTGTAATGGTCTAGTATTCTAGGAGAATACTCTAAAAATTTATCTAAATGGGGATGAATTTCATACTAGATTTATCATGACTCAAACATGGTATCCATCTTTACAACGTTAAGGGCCTCCATACAATAGGCCAAGGCCTTATTCTAATATCTTCTATATGAAAGATTCCTTCACAAATTTGAAGATGAAGAAGTCATCTTCATTTATCATAGTCTTTTCTAGATTTATAATTTCCCAGTTAACCTCAAACAATGCTAAACTAAAGGAAAACCAATCTTTTGTCAATGAAGTATAATATTAGAGAGGATAGCCCATCATTTAGCCTATACATGAAGGATCTCTAGAGGGGGAAGATAATAGGTGTATATTATATAATATGTTATAGATATTTATGTGTGCATTTAAGTGTTTTCTTAGATGATAATCATGTGTCTAGGATTTAGAATTGTGTTTTATTAGTATTTTATGTGTTTTTATTTTTTTGATTATGTTATAGCAAGGATTTGATCTTAATATTATATTTTAAAGGTTGTTTGATATGTTTGTTAGTGAATGGAAATAGAAAAAAATGAAGAAAAGATGAATAAAGAGTTAAAGAACAAGACCAAGCACAATCATGCATGGTTATGCATGATCCTACATGCAAGTAGTAAAGGGGATAAACACTGTAACACAATCGTGCATGGGGTTGGGATACCTAATGCATGATCGTGCACTGGCAATTTGTAGCTCGTAAGATTTTTATATTCTTGACATTTTGAGGCTATTTTGGAATCAAAAAAGGTTTTTAAAAAATCCTAAAAAGAACCATAAAAGACTCAAGAATATAAAAGAAAAAGAAAATCACCAAAAAGGAGGTTGAGCATCACAAAAAAAGGAGATTAAAAGTGGAGACATCAATATCAACTCTAGCTTTCTAGATTTTCCAAATCAAGGCTTCAAATTGATTTCTTTCTTCTCTCTTCTTCTATTTCATTGCCTTATATGCCAACTTTGAATATTAGTGTTTTGAATATGATTATGGATTGCTAAATCTATACTAGTGTTTTATTCTTGAATTGTTTTGTATAACTTTTAACTTGTTTGATTCAATGTATTACTGCTTTGTGATATTTTTTGTGCACATACTTGGTTTGAATCGAGAGATTGAATCAAGTTATTTATGTTAAGTTGCACAATGAGAGTTATATCAAGTTAATAAGTATTTGAAGAAAGTCCCTAATTGTGAGTTAATTATCCTTAGGATTGTTTTAAATCCAACTGAGTAGTTAGGAATAGTTCAAGATATTGAGAGATTACAACTTAACTCTTATCTTATTCAATTGGGA
The DNA here is from genome assembly GCA_027563825.1 of Erythroxylum mucronatum. Taxonomy (NCBI): domain Eukaryota; kingdom Viridiplantae; phylum Streptophyta; class Magnoliopsida; order Malpighiales; family Erythroxylaceae; genus Erythroxylum; species Erythroxylum mucronatum. The sequence continues at coordinate 25,022,309 of JAOSBP010000206.1, forward strand.
TTACTTGATTATATCTTGAGAGAGGATAATCTAACTTATAGATATTTAGGATCAAGCATAATTGCAAAGGGAAAGCAAAACAAGGATAAAATAATCCCTAAGTATCCATTATAGAGCAACTTCACTTTCATTATTATCTTTTACTTGTTTAGCTATTAAGTTTTGTTAGTTATTTTAATTTTTAATTAATTTAATATTTTGCTTCCTTAGATAAAGTGTAATTCAAAATTTAGGTGACTATTTCAATCCTAATGGGATGGATAGTAGCTATATTACAATATATGACTTGTATACTTGTGGTACAACATAAAATTAAGCAAACATGTTTTTTGCGCCGTTGTTGGGGATTGCAATTTTAGCTTCTTATACAATTTGAATTTTGTTGATTTAAGGAATTTGATACCTTTTTTTGTGTGATTACAGGTGCATAAACATAAGATCACTAAGAAATAATTGAACAACATGAAAGCTAAATTTTCCATCCCACTCACGGAAATTTAGCATGAATGCGAGCTATGTGAAAAAGAAAGTCATGTCTCAGCTAATTGTTGCTTAGTGAAAAATAACAATATAGAGCAGTTCAACTTTTTAGGTGCACTTTATGGTCAGGAGGTAATAATCCCTATTCTAATACTTACAATCTTGGGAAAACCACCAAAATTTTTCTTTGTCTAATAATGTAGGGAATCCAATGAGATCTCAAGGTCCACCAAGATTCCAACAAGATAGTCTCGGTTCATTAGAGTTAAGGATGGATAAGCTAATAGATGTCCTGACTTCTAAATTTGTGAGCCAAGATGAAAGTTAGAAGAGGATGGAAGCCAAATTTGATTAAACAATGAAGAATCACACCTTTTCCATTCATAACTTGGAGGTTCAAATTGGGCAACTTGCAAATGCATTGTCAATAAGGACTGTAAGGAGTCTCCTAAGTAACATGGAAGCTAAACCATTATCCATGTTGTGTTGAAACATTTGTGGGATTAACCATTACAATCAAGAAAGTCTGACACCAAATTATATGTTGAAGCATCCATATTTCAAGCAAAAATGGCCTCAGAATACACCATATAAGAATACTTATGGTTTAGAGCAGAGCATCTCTTACGTTGATGCATGGAATGATTATGCTTCAGCTGAATCTTTACAACAACAATAGAAAAGGAACAGATGATAGAGGAAATTAAGGAAGAAAAAGAGGAGGAAGCCTTCGTTCAATAAGAGAGTGGACAAAGGTGATTAAGAAAGAAAAAAAGGAGGAGCTAAATAATGAAACTATTGATGAATTATTGGTAGTCACCTTAAGTACAAATGCTTTCCATTTCTGACGAGACAAACTTTTTGAGTCAATTGAAGATTCAAAGATTTTAAATTTTCCTTATTTTATTAATTGTTTGTAAATCTAAAAGGTCATTAATGAAGTCAATTATATTTATTAATTTGATACATTATGCCTTTATTATTATTAGCTTACAACATATGGCTTATTCACAGGCTACTAAATTGCCACATGGGGAAAATGGTAGAAGGAAGCCACTACTTATAAACCCAGGTTGATGGTAAATAGGAAGGGTAGTTAAGATAATGATGTTAAATAAGTGTCACTTGGTAGGAAACCCAAGAATGAGGATATGTTTAATTTTTATTTTTGGTTATTATGCATAAGACTTTAACATCCAAAAGATGAATTAATTAAAATAATAGCACTAAAATGGTCAAGCTAGCGACCTTAAAATTAACATGTTATGTGTAGTTAGGCTTTTTCGTAATATCATGTTTGATAGTGATTTATTTTTTCAGTTTTATGTTTATTTTATAAAGAGTTGAATTAATGGATGTTAATAGCATGAAGTGTATCCAAGTTCCTTCTCTGATGTTATCACCGCCACAATACCTATAAGTATTCTTGCCCTTGTTTTTTTATTTTTATTTTTATTTTTATTTGTTATATTTGTTATGTGTGTTTTTGTTAGTTAAGTTTTCGTGTGATTTTCACATTGAGGACAATGTGTTGTTCAAGTGTAAAGACATTTATGCACTGGCATATCACTTATGTGTGACTTTATAATTACATGGTGTTAGTTTTTTATTATGTTAGCATTGTGTACATTTTTGTTGCATGATGTTGCATCATGTAAATGTGTCGATGGCATGAATTGAACAAAATTGGCTTAAATTTATACATGTTCATTTAAATTGTAAAGGCACATTAGTTGGTGAAGTTTCTGTTTTAAGTGTCTTTAGGATGAATATGCATGTTAATTATGATATGACACATATTCTTTCAGTTTATGACATTTGTTTGGATAAATGTATAATTATATTCATTTAAATAGGTAGGCATCATTAGTAACCTTTCAATGGAGTGATTGACTAAGAAGTAATGAGGTAGGCTAAGAAATTGTGAAAAGAAGTGTTAAATAAAATTTCTATTCCACTACCCTTTTTTGGGAATATTGGGTTAAGAATAAAGTTGGTAACTAGTTCAGAGTGTGATATAGCTGGGTAACCAAGAGCATTCACAATAAAGTATTTGTCTTCATGTCAAAAGGCTATAATAACACTTCAACCAAGCTAATAAAAAAACCATATCCTAGTTCAGTAACTGGGGGACATTCATGACGTAATGTTTACCTTTGCATTAAAAGATTAGGTAATCATTCAAGAAAATTTAAAAGGATGGTACTTGCAATAAAATTAAACCTACTGATCTTTTAAAATAGAAAGAATCTTTATAAAGGTCTACTTATTGATAGTTTGCCTTTTTGATTGATCAATAATAATGAGTGTAAGTGTATGAATAAGGTGTCAATATTTTGATCGATATGTGTTTTTAAATCAAAGAACTTAAACATGAATTGAATAAGTTAGTGCGTTAGAACTTTTTAAGTGGTTGATGTTTGAGGTTTAGTTAATTCCATGGGATTTAATACCATTGTACCATTATTGCATTGTGTAATTTTGTGGCATGATTTTGTAATTATGTTTGCTTTGTGTTGCTTTTTTTTTTGTTTTTCTTGGGGAACAAGTAAATATTTAAATGTGGGAATGTCAAGTGTATATTATAATATGTGTTCTAGGTGTTTTAAGTGTATTTTTATGTATTTTCTTATATGATAATTATATGTTTAAATCTTAAAATTGTGTTCTTATTAGTGTTTTTTTTTTGTTTGATAGAGTAAGGATTTGATCTTAATATTAAGTTTCAAGGGTCGTTTGATGTGTTTGCTAGTGAGTGAAAATAGGAAAAAATGAAGAAAAGATGAAGAAAGAGTTCAAGAACAAGATCATGCACGATCGTGCATAATTATGCATGATCATGTATGGAAGCAGCAGACAAGATAAACCCCCTGACACGATACTGCATCCCCATACAAGATCCTGCCAGAGATTTGGGATAACTAATGCACGATCGTGCACTAGCAATTTCCAACTTGAGATATTTTTGTATTCATGATATTTCGGGTCTATTTTTAGAACCAAAACAAGTGGAGAAAATCCTAAAAAGAACCCTAAAAGGCTTAAGAGTATGAAAAGAAAAAGAAAAACATCAAAAAGTAAGCTACACATCACAAAAAAAGAGATCAAAAGTAGAAGCATTAAGATCAACTTTAGCTTTCTAGATTTTTTGGATCAAGTCTTCAAACCAATTTCTTTATTTTCTTTTCTTCTATTTCATTGAATTGTGTGTCAAATCTATATAGTAGTGTTTTGAACATGATTATGGATTGCTAAATCTATATTAGGGTTTTATTATTGAATTATTTTGTATAACTTTTACCTTGTTAGATTCAATATATTATTGTTTTGTGATATTTGTTATACTCACACTTGGTTTAAATCAAGAGATTAAATCAAGTTACTTGTGTTAAGTTGCGCAACAAGAGTTAGTAGTTTTATAGACTTGCAAATAATAGGCTAATAAGCAATTGATGAGAGATCTTAATTGTGAGTTAATTAACCTTAAGATTGCTTCAAATCCAATTGAATAGTTAGGAGTAGTTTTGAGAGAGAGAGATTACAATTCAACTCTTATCTATTTCAATTAGGATCACTTGATTAGATCTCGAGAGAAATAATCATAACCTTTGGATATTTAGGATCTAGCATAATTAAATTAACAAGGTAAAAGAATGACAAAACAAGGATAGAGTAATCCCTAGGTTTTAAAGATTCTAAGTGAACTCGAAGGAAGTATTTCAAAGATTCAAGGTGAACTTAGTCTTGCATAACCTAACTCCAAGTTTTCCATTGAGGGCCATGGGAGAACATGTTTGAGGTGGAGCTTTTGTAGGGAAGGAGACAAGGAGATTTCACCCACTTCTAAAGCCTTATCTAGGACTTGATGAAGAGGAGAGTGAGGAGCAAGGTCAACGAACCTAAGCTAGGTGGCAGGGATGTCTTCATAAAAAGAAAACAACTTTGGGACATGAGAGATGTCTGCTGAAGTAGAAGAGATGTACTTTTCCGTTGCACTCAGAGGGGTCACAAATGGAATCGAGGAGTGAGGCGAGGCTGCCAGAGGTAACGCTCACTCAGTCTGTTCTTTCGTCTTTACCCCTTTATACGATGCAGACTGTGCGCCTCTCGCGGCATATTTGTGACCAGTTAGAACGGCTCATGCGGGATTTCATATGGGGCGCAACCGGCGATCGGAAGAAAATCCCTCTAGTTAACTGGGACTCCGTTTGCCAGCCTAAACAGGCTGGTGGTCTTGGCCTCAAGCGGATCCGCGCTACCAATGATGCTCTTTTGGCTAAGCTAGGGTGGGCTTTGCTCACTCAACCCAATTCCCTTTGGGTCAGACTCGTTCGGGCAAAATACCGCATGGATCACGAGCCCCTTCCCGCTACTATTGATAGGTCTGGGGCATCGGTTATTTGGCGGGGGATCTCTGCTACGTGGCCGTATGTTTGCCAGGGGCTGAAATGGAAGCTGGGTAATGGAAGGCACGTGCGCTTCTGGTTCGATAATTGGGTTCCAGGGTGGGGACCCCTCATAGCGGTGGTGCTCACTCCTCTCCCCAATCATCTCTTTCCTGCTACCGTGGCTGATTTCACTGATGCGCGAGGCAACTGGAATTGGAATCTTTTCCAGCAGTATTTACCCTCTATGGTCTGCATGGATACCGCGGAGATCCCGGCGCCGGGTGGTGACCCCACTCCCGATACGATGGTTTGGGGCCCCACTAATCATGGTCAATTCACAGTGGCTTCTGCTTATGATTTAATTGTCGCTCGTCCTCCTGCGGCCCCGTCTCGCCTTTGGGCCTCCATTTGGAAATGGCCAGGCCCTCAGTGGATCCGTTCTTTTCTGTGGCTTTTGGCTAAAGGCAAACTGTTGACCAATCAACAGCGCGTGGTTCGCCGACTCACCGTCGATGGTGCTTGTCATTTCTGTAGGCAGGAGGAAGACAATTTGCATGCTCTTCGCACTTGCCTGCGTGTGAAAGCTTTCTGGTGGTTGTTCCCCTCAGCGGTGGTGGGTCCCACCTTTTTTCAGCTAGACGCGGATCAGTGGGTCCTCCACAATCTTCGTCACCAGATTCAGTATAACCAGAATGATTAGGGTATTGTCTATGGGGTCGCTTGCTGGCTATTGTGGCAATGGCGCAATCGTAGCATATTTGAGGCCAACTTTGCTTAGCCTGTTGCTGGAATCCAGATAGTGATGGATTTTGTTCGGTGGATGAACAAGGCCAGAGCTGCGGAAAGTAGTGTTGTGCCCCATCCGGGTATCCCTCTCGGACAACTTGTTGGGTGGACTAAACCGGCAGACGACTGGATTAAGCTTAATTCCGACGGGGCGGTTCCCCCGGGGTCCACCCGTGCCACAGCGGGCGGTTTGCTTCGAGATAGTTCTGGGAGATGGTGTGGCGGCTTCCTTCATCACATTGGTCCGGCTTCCCCTCTCACTGCGGAACTCTGGGGCGTTCACTCAGGCCTTTCCTTGGCTTGGGCCCTGGGTTACAGCAAAGTGATCGTAGAAGTTGACTCTCTGGAGGACATTAACATCCTCTCCTTTTCTAACTCCATTTTAACTGATGATCTTTTGTTGGTGACAGGTACTCGCGGATTACTCCACCGAGTCTGGGAGGTGCAACTTCGTCACGTGTACCGCGAAGGCAACCAGTGTGCTGACAGACTGGCTTTGCTTGCAGCTGCTTACAGTCCAGGATTGCATATTCTGCACGACCCGCCGAAGACCCTTCGGGACCAATTCCTACGTGACCTTCATGGAATTTTGTACCGCAGAACTTTGCGGTAGCTAGGGTGTTTGTTTTGTTTGTTTTCCCTTGTAGCAAAAAAAAAAAAAAAGAACTTACCGACGAGGGATAGAGGGACAAGATGGAAAGCACCAGTGAGAATAAGAGAAGAGAGGGTGCAATTGAACGAGTCAGGATCTAGGCTAAAATAGGAAAAGAAACACTGACATGGAATCGAGTGAGAAAACCCGCAACTGATTGTTAGCCAAAAATAATTTGAAAGAAGGAAGATAGGAGAGAAACACGTGAGAAAAGCTAGAGAAAAACTACCAATGTATTGTTGATCTTATAATTATGCTCTTATTACTTACAAGTTGTCCATGAAGTTATTCTTTAATCCATTTCCTTAAATTATTTGTGAGATCCAAGCGTTTATTGGGCTAATTTCCTAATGCTTAATATTAATTTGATTGACCAAAGTTTTAAAACTCTATTCAGAAGACTTCCCGCTAGCGATTTTTTCCAAGTTGCGTTCCACACGATGTTCCTGAAGAGCGACCTCTTTATGTTGATTGAATTTTGCTTCTAACAGACTTATGCACAGTTCTTGTTTTACCGCATGTTCTTTCTTTTTCGACTTTTACAGTGAGGCCAAACTTTGCTTCATAATCATCGATCTTATTATACTGAAACTTCGACTGAAGCCCTATCTTATTCGATTGTTTTTGAACATCAACTCTCAAACTTCCCAAAAATTCTTGGCACGAACTTTTTTCGTTAATTCCCACTTTTCAAATAATCCCACATGAGGTATAATTTGTTGCCTAAAAGACTAAACAAAGTAATGATGAATTCGGACGCTTCTTCTCATTTCCTTTCTTTGTTCTGTTCATCTGGATCCTTTTATAGCTCTAATTCTATGTGTCAATATTCCAGATTATGTGCATCATCTCCACCACCTTCAAAAATGAAACATTCCAGTGGGAGCTATAGTTTTATTCCGATCCTTAGCGTCCTTTTCCTGGTATTGGTCACGACTGAGGTAGCTGTTGAAGCAAGAAAATCAAGTCCTGGTGAGAAAACTAACGTAGAAAACCTTCAAAAACCTAAATGCATTGGTGATGAGGATTGTTTTGGAGAGGCAGTATTTAACAGCAGCCTCAAGAGGAAAAAGGGAAACTATAAAATCGAGAATATGAAGGCAAAGTTAACCTTCAGAGACTTCTCTAAAAGAGGAGGGGGAGAGAAAGCCACATGTGGTGACAAGTACTACAGGAATACCAAGAAGGTGGTGGCAATATCATCAGATTGGTTAGGGGATGACGAGGAGAGATGCAACAAACAAGTCAGTATTACTGGAAATGGTGTCACTGTCACTGCTGAGGTTGTCGACGAGTGTGACATCAGTGACGATTGCATTGCCGCCTCGCGAAGTGTTTGGAAAGGTTTAGGAATTCGTCGAAGGAAGGCTCGCAAGGATAGCATAGAGGTTACATGGTCTGATGCTTGATTTCCCCTGTCCGCTGTTTACTTGGACTTTGGCTGTTACCTAATCATTGAAATAAGGTTCGTCGTTGTCCTACGAAATTGTGGATGTTAAATCGACCCACTTTGTAGTGACAATATATCGTGAATCGAAATTATGAGTTACATTCCTCTTTAATCTTTTCTTTACTAGTATAAATCGACCCACTTAATTTTAAAAAAAAAATCGACCCACTTTATAGTGACAACATATTGGGAGTTAAAAAGAAAGATTGGGAAGTATTGATCCAGGCATTTCGAGAATACTAAAAATATAAATGGAAACAAATCTAATAGTATATGTAATTATGTATGGAGATCAATCCATACAATATTTTTAGAAAGCTAGCAATAACTTCATACTCGGGGGAATAAGGAAACTGACTTGGAATATTGAATGATTTAAGTTTGCTCATACCCTATCACCAATGTTACGAATATCGTACCGGACTTGATACCGGATTGGATTATGGTACGGTACTATACTGGTATCGGTTAATATCGGGTATCGTTTCGGACAATTTTTTAAATTTATAAATTAGTCCCTAAATTTTCTTAAAAATTGTAAAATAATCTTTCAATATTGTATTGTATAATTTAAACTAACCTTGCCTAAAAAAAATCATAAAATAGAAATTTAAAATAAGAGCAATTTATTTTTTTCTTAACATTATTTGCATATATTCCACATATATATAATAATCACAATTAATATGAAAATGATTATTTTATCATCATAGAAATATAAAATTAAGAACAATACAAAGTATTTAAAATATTACAATTTTATCATACAATTTTATCATATAATAAAGTATTCATTGTGATGTTGCTAATTCAGTTTGGCATTTCTTCTCTGTTGATTGGAATTTATCTACTGATGAAATGGTACATCATTGGCTGGCTTCTGTTATGTCTGATTATACGAAGTCACAGAAGGAGAAGATTTGCATGATTCTTTGGAGTTTGTGGACCCACCGCAATGAAGTTATATGGCACCAATCTGTTCAGGAACCCTCTTCCACTCTTCGGAGAGCTACCACAACTCTCTTGGAATGGACCACTGCTCAAACTAGAAGACACATTATATCGGCCAAGACTCACCACCCTTCATCCAAATGGGAGGCTCCACCACCGAGTCAGTTCAAGTGTAATGTAGACGTGGCTCTTCTATCTACTGGTTGGTACGGATTAGGAATGGTGATTCGGGACTGCAAAGGTTTCAACTGTGGGGGCAAATTGTTGACGGTCCCAGGGTTGGGGGATCCTCAAATAGGTGAAGCACTATGTTTTCGAGAAGCCCTTAGCTGGATCAAAACTCTTCCTTTTGCACCCATTTGTGTGGAAACGAACTGTCAAATAATTACACTTTTCTTGACTTTCGCACAAAATTTTCCCTCTTATTTTTCACTAATTATTGAGGATTGTAGAGCTCTTATTCATGAGCATCAATATATTTCCACTGCTTTTGTTAAGCGACCAGCGAATCAAGTCGCTCATAAGATAGCTAGAGCGGCTAATTCTATGTCTGGTTTTAAATGGGGGGTATGCCCGCCGAGTTTTTTGTATGACGTTTTATCTTTGGATATGAATAATTTGCGCTGAACTTGAATCAGCATTGTTTTTCAAAAAAAAATAATTACATTAAAATATCAAATAAAAAGAATAATTATTATCAATAATAATAAATATTTATATTTTTTTATCGTAATATGTCATTGTTATTAATAATAAAATATTGTTGTATTTATATTAACAATTTTTAAAAGAAATACAAAATTTTGAGGCCTCTTAATTTTCATTTTAACATATTTTTAATCATTCTTTGTAGAAAAAATAAAACTATTATTTACTATATGAATTTAAATATTATATTATTAATATAAAAATAGATGATGATGATGAAGAGAGAGAGTGTGTGTGAGAGAAAAATTAAAGAGAGAAAGAAGGTTTTTTTAAACTTGTCTATACTGGCTAGTATATGATTGGTATTTGATACCGACCAGTACCAGGCGAAATAGGCTGGTACAAGGCGATATTTGAGCCTGGTACCAAAATATTCCATTTTGTATCGTTTTTCGACCGATATGATACGAGATTTATTACAATGCCTATGACTAATTAAAAATATATCCAATACAAAAGCAATAATTAAAAGGAAGAAAAATTAGTTGCAACCGTACTTATTAAAAAATTATAGAAAAAATTAGGAAAAAAGGTTAAGAATTTTTTTAGTTAAAAACTAGTTTAATGATTAATTAATTAAGTGCGAGTCACATCTTTAATATGTTTTATAAATTTGAAAATGCAAAAAATGACATTAAATGCTATAAATGTTAAAATAGCAATTTCTTAAAATGTAAATATGTAAGAGAACGCTTGTAAGATTATGATTTTATTTAACATTTAAAGTAAAATAAAATATTGAAAATGATATTCAATAAGAATTTGGTGTGTTGTTAACTAAGTTTTAACTAATTTTAAGTTTTGTTTAATTGATCAAGTTGAATTTAAATTGAGTTTTATTTCAGTTATTTAAATTATTCATTTTAATCCTTGACCATCTAAATAACCATTCTTTTCATTCCGTAAAAGAGGAAACTTTATTATTTTTCCTTATATTGCCACCATCTCGTACGAATATTAATTGACGAAGTCAATATATTATAGTTAAAGATGTTTTGCTCAAAATGTTACATGCGGTAATGAATTAAGTCCAGTCGATGAGCTCTATCTTTTCAAGTTGCAAATTGAATTAAATTCCAAAACTAACTGAGTTGTCCCAAAAAAAAACATTGTTTTGGTTTTAAATTTATAAAAATTTAACATTAAAATAACTTCTAGCTATAGAGCACATCACAAAACCTCCTTTTAACTTTTAGTTAGAATGGTTTTTTATTTTGAATTTTGCACAAAACTTTAATTATATTTATAAAAATTATTCTATTTTATTTATAATTAATCGGTAGCCTAACCTACAACATTGGCTTTATCCCTCTCATCTTTAACTTGGTCCATCCTCTAACCGAGTAACTAAGCATGGTCCTTGATCCTATCACAAGTGAAGAAGTATGTTGTTGCTACACTATTGTTTGTTTATGAAAGTGCCCGATATAATTGTAGTTAGTATTGTAAATACAGGTTGATCTAACTGTTGGATTTTAGAAACTGCAAGTGCAGAACATAAGGAAGAACAGAACAATATGCGATACTATCATTATATTATTCA
>JAOSBP010000206.1:25042945-25057039 GCA_027563825.1 Erythroxylum mucronatum
ACGTGACATAATCTATCATTTCGAGGTGTTAACGACTAACATAAGAGCAACCTGCTTTGATACCATGTTAGAATTTACAATGGGCCAACGGACCCACATGAGAAGGAAAGTTAGACCACATATAAGTCTAAGTGAAGTTTCATCATAAAACCAATTGGTGATAGGTGAAGTAGCCCACTAGATTTATATGTTAGTCTTCTTTCTTCTCTTTCTCTAATGTGAGACAAACTCCCGCTCTTTATATTTCAACAAAGACTTAGGCTAATAAGATGTTAGCTAACTAGTGCTATAGTATATTACTTACGTCAATTCCCTTAATTTTAAAGTGATTATTGTAATGGTAAAGAAAATTTTTTATTTTTGAAAATACAATGTCAATAATTTAATTTGTTACATAAATCTCTATCTCTCTCTTCTTCTTCTTCTTCCAAAATTCTTCACAGTATTTGCTTTCATTTTCATTTTCATTTTTTTCTTCTATTATATGGACTTATAATAATAATTAGAGTATTAGCCGCTCAACTATGTTCATGGGATCATCGAAGAGCTAAACTATCAAGCTGAACCTGTAACAACCTTTTGGATTCCTTCAACCTTTGTCAATTCCTTATCACTGTCGAGTTGAGATCAATTTAGAGTTTATTGAAGGGCTTCCTAACTCAAGAGTGCATTATATTAACTATTGTTTATTATGAATAGACTGTGTAACTATACTCATTTTGTTGCCCTACCTCATCTATATATTACTAAACAAATGGATCAAGTATTCCTCACCCATGTTTTCAAGTTACATAGACCTTTTCATGCAAATTATAAGTGATGAAGACACAATATTTCTTAGTAATTTCTAGCAAGAGTCCTAAAAATTACAAGGAACAGAGTTGCGCCTCTCTTTAACTTATCACTCTCAATCATATGGAGAAAGAGAGGTTCTTAATTAGATGTTTGATATATATTTGAGGTATATGATGGGAGATCTACCTTACAATTAGTAAAATGTATTTGATTTGGCATAGTGGTAGTGTAACACCACCTTTCACTCTTCCATTTAACACCAAACTATTCGAATTCTTATATAGATTCACATATTTAGTCCATATTCCTTACTTTACTGGAGACACCAAGGTAATGACGTTGATAAATCTCTTTCTCACAAGAAAGTCGTTACAGATAACCAAGTTCCACCTAGAGCATGCATAGAACTAAATGAAGATGCAAACTGATAACAGGAGAATTAATTGGGAGTTTTATATGGGAGTTATGGTTTATCCAAAGCTACAGTCAAATGGATAAATGTCATCGTCTAAAAGAATCAATTAAAAATTATCCACTCGATTTTATAAACCTTATAAAATCTTAGATAGGATTGACTAAATAAGCTAATGCTTTCTCAAAGGTCTCTCATTCACAACATTTTCCATTTCTTAACTTAAAGTGCATGATATTATATGAATGTATCAAACCACAATTTCTTTGACAAATGCTTTTATAGACAAATCTTTGGTAGTTGTGTTGGATAAAAAAAACTGGTGAAACAACATAATCACCATATTATTAGATTTTGGTTTAATAGTCTACGTCTAAGTCAATTGAAAGGGAGGCAACTTAGGATTATCTCTATGATTTTCAATAAAGGATTTTAGTATTAAACCTTATGGACTAATTTTCTAAAGGAGAGGCATGATTACCATTAAGGTCGTTTTGTTCAATAAAAAGGCTTAAGTCAATTGGATGTTAGTTAATTAGTACTATAGTCTATTATTTAACTCATGTCCCTTATTTTTCAAGTGGCCAATGTAAAGGGGAAGGATAGATATTTCTTTTTGTTTTTGAAAGCATGCAATTTGTTACACAAATCTTTATGTTGTTGTTCTCTTCCAAAATTATCTACCCCATTCTTTTTCATATCTATTCTCATCTTTTTCTTCTATTATATAATCTTACATAATTATAATTCAACCTATTTATATATCAATCTTTATTTGAATTAAATTAAAATCATATGAAAGTTAAACTGATACTAAATCAATTCAAATAAATTTAGTTTAATTAAGTGGTATATCTCTTTAGTCATAAAGTACTATTTAACAAATAAAATATATTATATAAATAGTAACAATTTTATTTATATATATTACTGATATCTTTCAAACAATATATCTAAAGTAAAATTTTTTATCAAATAGAATACATATGTTTTAATATTTATCATGTCATTGATTTCCTAAATAATAAGCATGAAATTTTATAATAACAATACCTTTTTGCTTAAAAAAAATAGCTTAAACACCTTAGCGTAATAAAAAAGTGATATGATAAAACGAGGTTAAGTATTTTATATGTTGCTAAGAGCAAATTATTTAATTAACCATATTTTAATAAAAAACTATAATATAGGACTAAAAATGAGATTTTGATTTTAGAAAATAATAATTTAAATTTAAATTTAACATTAACATTAACGTTTTATTATTTATCAAGTTCTGATTTACCAAAAAAAATTAAATTTAACATTATTTGAAATAAGGATTATTTTAGTATTAACATTAAATAAATAAGAATCTTATGTTTTATTTTATTAAAGAAAAATAAAAACATAAAAATTAATAAAAAAGAAGAAAATTGAGTAAAACATTTGCAAGATGTTTTTTTGAACAATATTTCCTACTTTACTAATGTAAAATACAAAATAAAGAAGACAATGGTATATACTTGATTTAATCTTCGAGCCAGAATAAAATTTAAAATAACCAAAAATTTAAACTTTTATTTTTAAATTTTGAAAAAATTTTCTACGGATGGGAAGTGCGACAGACTTATAAGGTGCTCATCATAGTTTTTATTAAGAAACATTCTATAAATCTTTGAAAATTTTACAGGAATTGGTTTCACATTCCAACAACTGAATGAGAGGCAAGTAGTCTTTAAAAGTAAGTCTTCTGGTAACTATGAATTCTCAAATATTTTATAGATAGAGAATTAAGGACAAAGCTTAAAATTAAAGGGCTGCAAAAGAGAGGGGCAAGCTATCTGAAAGTAATAGTGAAGTCTTACTAGCATTAACTCACAGACCTGAGAGAAGCTCGAAGCCTTCGAAGGCCTTAGTGAACATATTCAATGGACCGAGTTGTCAAAAAATGCTAAATTAAAGAGTTGCGACTTGTTATAGTTGACATAGGACTTAAAAAATATTAGTCAGTTATTACTCTTCATATTTATTGTGGGTTTAACCATGTTTTAAATATATTTACTACACTAATTCCACTAAATTTAGGCTTTAGAACTGTTAGTTGTCTTTATGGATCAAAATGAATGAAAATTAGGTACATTATTTGAGGTAGAAATTGGCTATTGGAAGCTATTTATAAAGCACATGCATATGTTTAAGTTGCATAAACGTGTGTTGATAGTGGACATGACCATATGGATCATTGCGTATATTTCTGTAATCGTGTACAAGTTTAATCATGATGCTTCGTTCAAAGGCAGACACACTTGTGTGGTTGGTGTAAGTCACTGAAACCTTGCATCTCCATGACATCAAATTTTGAGACTTAATAGTTAAACATGATCACCACATATCTTTTCAAATTTACAATGCTTGATAAGAGGCAGAAGTTGCATCAGACAGAAACTCATTACAAAAGAAGAGTTGTAAAGTCCATATATCATTCTTTAACTAGAGTTTTATTTAAATTTGACTTATGGAATTAGTTTGGGAGTAGTGTATATATATATATATATATCGGGAGTAGGAAGAGAGATTTCTTTTGGTTATTTTATGAGGTGTTCTTGAGTTATAGTAAAAAGCTCAAAACCTTAAAGGCTTTTAGCTTGATATTTGATTTAGTGGATTTATTATTAGTTTATCTCGTGAATTTTACCTCTATATTGGAGGATTTTTGCATATTAAATCATGTGTTCAATTTATCTTTCATTCATCTATATCTTTTTTGTTATAGGTTAAGAGTTCTTATTGATTTTACAGGTGTTATTACTTGAAGTCCAACAACTAGTATTAAAGCCTAAAGTATGGAGAGTGGCAATAGCTCTATAGTTAAGTTGACTTCGACCAACTACTTAATTTGGAGACATATGATAGAAAATCTTTCGCATTGCAAAAATTTCTACAATCCAATTGACGTAGATAAAAGTATAAAGGACAATGTTCCATTTAAATAAGAGAAGATGACAAATAAAGAGTAGGAAAAGACGAAGTAAAAACCCTTAAGAACTACTAGACAATGGATTGATATCAATATATTCAATCATATATCCCAAAAAAACTAATCCTTTCAAATTGTGAAAGAAATTGGAGGTCTAGACTGCTCATAACAAAGCCTCCGTGATTAAAAGGCTTTGTAAACCTAAAGTTTAAGGATGGAAAGCTAGCGTCTAAGTATCTTCATAATTTCCAGGATATCATTAACAAGTTAATCTCCATGAAGATTATCCTTGATGATAAGCTACAAGATTTGTTCCTAATGAGTTCTTTATTAAATAGTTAGGAAACTTTAGTTGTAACTATCATCAACTCCACTTTGGATGGTGTGCCTTTTTTATATGCAAGCAAAGAGAGCATGTTTAATTAAGAGATTAGGAGGAAGGAGATCATTGTTGACAACGTACAAGCTCTAGTTATAGAGAACAAAGGAAGAAGCAAGAGTAAAGGTTCCAAAAGGCAAAGCAAGTCTAAAAATAGCTTCAAGTCTAGAGACGGAAACGAGATCAGGATATGTCATTACTGCAAAAAACTTAGTCATATAAAGAAGTTATGCTACAAGTGGAAAAGATATCAAAAGAAGCAAGACTACTAGGAAGATGGAGAATACAATAACACTATAACAATAGCATCAAGCACAGATGATGAGGTGTTATTGATTTGTGCAACCAGTGAATGTCTCCATATTAGTCATTTAAATTCTAAGTGGTTTATTAATATAGAGGCTTCCCACTACTGTGTTCTAGAGAGGGGATACTTCACTAGTTATAGGAGTGGTGATCTTGGAATTACGAAGATGGAAAATTAGAGCTTTTCTAGTATCATTAGCATGGGTGACATCTGAGTTTATACCGATGTTGGGTGCATATTGACCTTAAGAGCTACTTGATACCTATAACTATTAACAAATGGATAATGAAACATTGTGTGAATCATGGGAAAGGTACAAGGACTTATTAAGAAAGTGTTTACATTATGGATTTCCAATACGCTTATAAATTTAGACTTTTTACAATGGTCTAGACTAGGGAACTAAGAAGACACTAGATGAAGCCACTAGAGGAACCTTGAGCAATAAGACTCTTAAGGCTGCTTTAGAATTGATTGAGGAGAAGGTGATGTATAATTAATAATGGTAATCAAGTTAAGATAAGGCACTAAGGTCAACATGTGTATCAGCTTAAGCATTATGTTACTATATAGAGGGGGTCATATTAGTAATGAGTGTCATTTATTTATTTTACTATAAGTGCACGTTATAACTATCACTTGCACTAACGATACGGTTTTATCCTATATCTAATAAATATACAAGGATTAGTCTTAATTCAGCTGTAATCTCTACTCCTTTGGAATATGCATGAAAGATTTGCATCTGAATACCCTTAAATGCATATTATTTGAATCATTTCCTTTCTATACTCTCTTGGGAGCATCAAGACAAAGGTAATAAAAGAGTTATGATGATCAAATATGTAGCAGTTGCGACCACCTCATCCCAAAATGACTTTCATAGTTTAGAAATTCAGAACATACGTCAAACTTTCTCCATAATGATTCTATTCGTCTCCCCCCCCCCCCCCCAGCAACATCATTGTGTTGTAGGGTATCAGGTTCTATCTTTAGAGTTTGGTTATAAGCTTTATGACCTATAAAAGTGTAGGTTGTGAAAAGCAGGGACATTTTCTTCTTTGAGCATCAGATAGGTACAAATCTTATCAAAGAAGAAAAAACTACTTTTAGTAGTTTATATTTCAGTAATGCAGATCTTACATTTGTTCTTACTTCCATTGATCAGCTTACAGGTAAAGAAGACGAATGACATAAGCTAGTGATCGTGGTTTTTTTATGTCTATAAGTTCTAATTAATAACCTCAATAATCCGCAATTATACAGGTCATTCGTGTAGTACCTAAAGTATCGATCCCACGAGGAGGGATAATCTAATCCTAAAATCTAAGGACAAAATATTTCGCAGTAATTCAAAATGTAACAAAACTAAAGCAAGAATTTAATTCAATCACGCAACTCAATTCCAAGAATCAATTACGAAAATATTAACAAAGTAGCAGTTGTAACCCATACTCAAGAATCAACCTAAAGGAACTATCAGTTGAGAGAAAGGGAAATGTTTACCTATCTTTAATGCTAACCTAATCGATTATGAATTATCAAGTTATTGGTCCTAAATGATCCTAGGGTTGATTACTCTCTCTCGAGTTATAACCATTAACCCTAAATTATAAACCCTAATCAGATTATAGAAAATTACAATTTCTCAATTAACAATTTATCCAAAACCCTAATTAGATCTGAAGTTGTCCAATAAACTATCAGGAACCTATGTGAGATCTCTCTTCACACAATTACCGATTTGATTAATTTCTCATTCTTATTAAATCACCTAACTCTCGTTAACCCAATTTAATTATTTTTCATTCGATTCAACCTCTCAGTCTATTACCGAATTATTGAATCATAGAAATCAATCACAACAAATCCAATAAACATTAAACAATCAGATTTTATTAAATCAAAGATTAAAAAACCCTATTGTGAGTATAGAATATCTCAACATTCACAAATCCTATCATCAAACTACTATTCCCAATTCTATATAATAATAAAAGTGGAAAATAACAGGAAATATGATCTTGGATGGAGATGGGGGGAGTGACGTTAGGAAACTCCAAATTCGGGAAGTACGTCGATATCGGCTTCGTCTCCACTTCTCTCTTCCTTCTTCTCTTTCTTAATCTTTCAACAATCCTCTCTAGGGTTTTCTCTCAAAAGTGGTTGATGCAAAAGGTTCAAAAACTCCCTCAAAAATTGACATTTTTTATTCTGTGTGCCTATTAAAGGCAGGCCATGATCATTGGCCACATCTGAGCCTTATGTCAGGATCATGGCAAGCAAGCCACAATCATAAGTCGTATCCTGGGCTTCTATCATAATCGTGCCATATGGGCCACGATCGTGGGCTGACTCAAGTGTTTCTGTCACAATCATGGCATATTGTGCCATGATCGTGGGCCATTGTTTCAGCCTGAGTGTCTTCGAAACTTCTCCGTTCTTCGATGTTAATCCTGAAACACTAACAAACACATCAAGATACCTCAAAAATATAATAATTAAACTCAAAGGCTTGTACTAACCCCTAAAAACACTTTAACACAATTAATTAACAAACTAACAAAATTCTAACCTAAACACATACTAAACGATTAAGTTAACAACTAAATGCATATCGAACTAAGCCCTAAAACATGATGCAATTCACACTTATGAGCTAGCACAGGAAGATAATAATCGAATGCAACTTGATGGAGATGAGCCGCATGAGCCGCATCCTATGGATGATGTAGATGAGATCTATGGGCATTATAGATGGAGGATGTCCAACTTTGAAGGTCAATTAAAGAGAAGAAGCATTTGACAAGATACGCTAGTTTAGAAAATCTCCTAGTCATTATTGAGGGGAAGCCAGAGACCTGCCAAAAAGTGCAAAAATAAAGACTTTTGGATCAAAGCAATACAAAAGAAGATTGAGACCTATGAGTTAGTGAAGCTTCCAAAAAGCATAAAGGCATTGAAATAGAAGGGTGTTCAAAGTCAAGAAAGACGGTGGAAAGCTAGTGAAGCATAAGGCGAGACAGGTGGTAAAGGAATACAATCAAAAAAGTTATTAAATTCGACAAGAATTTCCCATCAATAGTCAAAATGATCTCTATATGCACTATCTTGGATCTAGTTGCACGTTTAGATCTTAAACTCGAACAACTTGATGTACAAGGTAACTTGAATGAGGAGATATATATGTATGGAGTAGCCAAAAAGGTTCAAAGACAAAAGGAAAGAGGAGTTAAAGAAGAGTCTTTATAGGCTCAAATAGGCACCTAATAGTGGCACAAGAGTTTGATTCATTTATGACAAGTAATAGTTATAAGCAAACTTTAGTTGATCCTTGCATATATTTTAGGAAATTTCCTAGTGGTGACTTCATCATCCTTCTTTTGTATGTGGATGATATGTTGATAGTAGAACAAGAAGTTGGTGTGATTTGCAGGTTGAAGGAGGACTTGTCTAAGTTCTTTGACATGAATGATTTGGGTTCTACAAAACAAAATATGTTCATGAAGATCATTTATGATAGCAAGGCCAGAAAGTAGTGGTTATCATATGAAAAATATATTAAACGAGTGCTTAAGATGTTCAATATGAAACATCTCAAGCCTATTAATATGCCACTAGCAGCTCATTTCAAGTTGAGCAAGAGATCCTATCCTAACACTAAAAAGGAGAAAGATGATATGTCCTCAATTCCACATTCCTTTGCTATTGACTTCTTAATGTATGCCATGGTATGCATTAGATCAAATATTGCACACATTGTTGGGTCAGTGAGCAAATTTTTACCTAAACTTGAAAAGGTATACTAGGAAGTAATGAAGTGGATCTTAAGTATCTGTAGGCCACTTCCAAATTATGTGTGTTTTAGAGGTAGTGAACTGATTCTAGAAGGATACACTGATGTGAGCATGACTAGTAATCTCAATAATAGAAAATTGACATTAAGTTACTTGCTCAAATTTGTTGAGAGAGTCATTTAATGGAAATCTAAGTTGCATAAGTGTGTATCATTATCCATTACTGAAACATGATATGTTCTAGTTGTGGAAGCAGGTAAGGTGATGCTTTGATTGAAGTGATTTCTCTAAGAATTGTACATGGAACAAGATAAGTGCATCGTTCTCTGTGACAATCAAAATACAATAGATTTGAGCAAAAAATTTATATATTATTCCTACAACAAGCATGTTGAATGTAAGGTATCATTAATTGTGGTATGTATCAAAGAGCAACCAATGAAATTGAAGAAGAATCACACAAACAAGAATGGTGTTGAAATATTAACAAAAGTGGTCCCTAGGAGTAAAGCTTTGAGATGGATTTTAAATGATGAATGGATTGCTCCTCGAAAATGGGTTGGTAAGGGAGACTATTGTTTGTCCAACACCAGTTTAGACATATTTGCTAGACCATTTCTACTAAATTTGGGCTCTGGGAGTGTTTAACTTTCTTCTTAAATCAAAAGGAAAGAAGATCAAATGAATTCAAAACAAAGATTGATGATTGAAAGCTATTTTCAGAGCATATGCTCGTGTTAATAGTGGACACGATCATGTAAATGACTATTTATGTCCTTACAACCGTGTAAGAGTTTAATCGTGACACTTTAAAAATAATCGTGACATTTTAAGAACAAACACTAGAGTTAGACATGCTCATGTCGTTGGTAGACGTGAATGTGATCTCAATGGCCGTATATGTCACTCAAATTGTGTATCTCTATAATGACAAGTTTTGAGGCTTAAATTCAAACATAATTACCAAATAATATAAGTGACCATATGCAATATATAAATATTATCAATGCTTAATAAGAGATGGAAATTGCACGGGACGATAACATACGATGGAAAAAAAGTTTTTATAGTCCAAATGTCATTCTTCATCTATAGTTTTATTGGAGTTTAATTTCCAGGATTAGTTTGAAAGTGAAAACTCTCCTATAAAAATCTCTCTAGTACTCAACTTTCCTAAAAAAATCACCCTCTTAGGTTTCAAGTAAAAGTAGCGACGAAATCTATATAACATTCAACATAACTCAAAAGTATAATCAAATATATATGATCCTCTCCTTTTAAATTGCATTTCATTCACAAAACTCTGTATATTTACAGGCAAATTGTAGTCAAAGGTTGTCATCATGTTTAGAATTGTTCTTGTGCTTGAAAAGATGGCATCATTTTTCTTTAATTATTTAGATAAACGAAACACTTCCAATCAGTTTATACAACAAAAAGTATGAGAATTAGACAGTTGTATTCATTTGCAGGTGAACTCATAAAAGCACTGGTATATTACATCCAATCTAACACATCCTCCGTAACCGTTTATTCACTTTTTATTCCCATCTCTTATTTCCAGATTAGCTAATCAAAGTAAACAGGCATAAATAACTAGTTATGCGACCCCCAGGAGTTTCTTCACGTTTTTCTGCAAAGAATTAGTAACAGTATTAGTCAATCACATGTCTAGAGCCAAAGAGTCAAAGACAAATATCGCCATGTGAAAATGTGAAGAAGATATACCTCGATGCTAAGAGGCGACGTAGTTGGGGCGTAGCGCTCAACAACGTTGCCATCTTTATCAACTAGGAATTTGGTAAAGTTCCACTTAACACCATCTCCAAAGAGTCCACCTTTGCTGGACTTCAAGAACTTATAAATGGGTGCAGCTTTATCACCATTCACATCAACCTATCAAGGAACAGAAACTGAATTAATTAAACACACTTAATCATACCCAAGATTTTCATCTAGTTGCTCTAACTCCAAAACAATTTAGGCCAAGTCCTAAAGTTCTTTCAAGTTATCCTATCTGAGACAAAAAGACACAAGTTATAACAAAAACATGAACTAAAAGGAAAGGGAGAAATGCTATTGTTAAATTGTGTTTTAAGCCAGGCAAGTATTGCAACTTTAGATCTACCTTATCAAATATGGGATACTCAGCCTTAAAGCGGGTACAAGCAAACTCCATGATCTGTTCATTGCTTCCTGGCTCCTGAGCACCAAATTGATTGCACGGAAATGCCAGAATCTCCAGCCCTGCATTAGTATAGTAGCAAATAAAGAATAACTTGAAAGAAATGTGTCCTCAGCAAAATGAAAATTGTAGGATTGACGAATTTATTGAAGGACTTTGTATCATAGGGGAAAACCGATGTCTGCTCAATCCAAAATTATCATAAAATTCAAGGAGTGAAGTTCAGTCCATGATTTGTATGCTCTGGT
Organism: Erythroxylum mucronatum; assembly: GCA_027563825.1. Lineage (NCBI taxonomy): Eukaryota > Viridiplantae > Streptophyta > Magnoliopsida > Malpighiales > Erythroxylaceae > Erythroxylum > Erythroxylum mucronatum. The sequence continues at coordinate 25,054,028 of JAOSBP010000206.1, forward strand.
GCACGGTTCTAAACATCAAAATGCCATAGTTGTCAAATGATACATTAAGGCAAACCTTGATCCTTGTATTTCTGGTACAGCTGAGTTAGCTCTGTGTAGTTAGAATTGGTCAAACCACTGCAACAAAATCAAAGGCTTAAGTAAGGATTTCAAGAATTAAAAATTATGAGACCTGGAGAAAAAGGTTCATCAAGTGATTGGAATAGTCGGTCTGTTTTTTTTGTTTTTTTCCAAACAACAATTTTAAAAGTAATATGCGTCAAAGTCAATAAGTTCCATTCAATAAACTAAAAACGATTGTCCAGTTTTAACAGCATGCTTGTTCCGAGGCGTCAAAGAAATATCACCAAGAAGGTACTACGACAGAAACAAATAAACAACTACTAAGGAAAACGAGTTAGGAAAATGGATATACTTCTAATGACTAATCACTAAAATCTATCTTCGCATACACTAATCGGCAAACACACTAACCGAGACAAAAAGGGAAAGAAGAAAAAGCAAGTACCATTGTGAAGCAACATTAACGATCAAGAGTACTTTTCCCTTGTACATGCCAAGATCAACGTCATTTCCCTTTGCATCCTACAAGTAACAGGATAGGAATCTCTTTAGGAAATAAACAAGGCAACAAGCAGACACAAGAACGGAAAGGCATGGACGAATAGAGAGGTCTATAAAATTGACAAATTCAAGCATCTCTCATCCATATTCAGTAAAATGGAGAAATGAAGGCCAGACGGCAGAATACGAGCCCCTCTTGAAATAAATATCCGATAAGAGTTTAGCTACTCCACTTGATTCACGTCAATCTTTCAAACCCAGCATATATCTTTTAACCTTAATTAAAAACTTCAAAAGACGTTCATTACAAAAATCTATAAAACGAGTTGTCGATTAGAGCCAATTAGGGTAAACTTTTTCCAAATTTTTATTATGTCCTCCTAGTTATAAAATCTTCGGAAACCATGGAAACGGTTAAAGGCCTCATTTTCAAACCAAAGAACATTTTAATTTTCTCAATTGATAGCAATTAAACACAATATTTTACAGAAATCAAACTTCAACCTAACTGCATAAAGCCGAAAAAACCATTTCCTGATATTGCAAAACAAGCCGGGAAAGGCTTTACCAACACTAAAATCCAACATCAAAGGAATGATTTCATTAACAGAACCCTAGGAAAAATTCCATACCTTCACAGTGAAGTCGTAGATCGAAGGAGTATTGGACTGGCTAGCCATTCTATGCTCGAATCTGAGAGAACACAACACAGGTCTTGGACACTCCGCTAGAACGGACCGAGAAACAGGAACAGCAGGCGTGAATTGCGAAGATGGTAAAAGGTTTTGTTTTCCTTGAAGAAGAGAAGCAGATAAAGGTAAGAGGTTGAGAAATTTTGTACGCACACTTCGAGTCGAAGAATAGAGCATCGGTTAGTGCAAAAGCAGGGGCGTTGCTCATAATATGTAAAAGTGGATTATGAAGACACGTGGTTGATAGATAATACGAGCACGTAAACACGGACTAATCATGTGTCCGCCTTTGGTTAAAAACTAGCATATTAAAGCTGCGTAAATGCGCAGCGAAAATACCCAATGTATTAAATAAAAATAGAAATCAGCAACGAAAAAATTAATAAGGCAAAAAATTTGGATAGAGAGTTGGATGTATAAAGTATTTTTTCTATTATTTTGCTATTATATATATATACAGAGATATATATAGCAGTTAAAATGAAAAACAATAAGTATAAAACGAATCAACAAGATATATCGATAGAAGTAAGACGAAGTGTTACGAGGATAGAAGAAAAAGTTTTCATATGATAGATGTAACATGAAATCTGGTGGATTTAATAAAAACTGAAACGATTAAATCAGATATTTGAATGCATAAGTGTTTTACTTTGTGTTATATAATTATATATAATACAAATTAAACTTTCATTTTCATTTGGAAAGCAGACGGAAGCAAATTGAAAAGTAGAATGCAATCAAATAGAAAAGCAGACGTCAGTAATGTGAAAGGAAGAAAAGCAGACGGAAGCAAATTGAATTATTTTTCTGAATGTAGTTACGTAAGAAATGATGTCTGACTTCAATACATCTTAGTGGCTTAGAAAAAAGTAGAGGAAAGCAAATTGGAAAGAAGACGAAAGCAAATTGAAAACTTGAACGTAAGCAAATAGAAAAGTATAAGTAAATTGAAAGGCAAACGGAAGCAACTAGAAAAGAAGAGGGATTATATATAACAGCAATTAATTTTGTGTTTAGAAGTAAGACGAAGCGTTACGAGGATAGAAGCAAAAGTTTGAACATGATAGTGATAGATGTGAGATGAAGTCTGGTAATGCTATGTTCAGTCCTAGCGGATTTAATAAAAACTGAAACGGTTAATTATACAAATTTTAGGAATCAGAAAATTTTATGCATAAGTGTTTTACTTTGTGTTATATAATTATATATAATACAAATTAACCTCTCATTTTCATATGAAAAGTAGACGGAAGCAAATTGAAAAGCAGACGGAGGTAAATTGGAAAGCATTATGTAAAAAAAAAAATAGAAAAGCAGACGTAAGTGAAAGGCAGACGGAAGCAACTTAAAAAGCAGACGGAAGCATATAGAAAAGCAGACGGAAGCCAATTGAATTATTTTTCTCAATGTAGTCACGTAACAAATGATGTCTGACTTCAATACACTTTAGTGGCTTTTAGTTAAACCCCAGAAAAGATTCGGAACATGACAATTCTTTGAGAAGAGAGAAACAAAAGCAAAAACCAAAACTTACGAAAGCCGAAGTGGGTAAAGGAAGCGGCGACAGAAAACGAAGCGCCGATAGAGAAAACTGTGGGAAGAAAAGCAAGGGTAGAAAGTTAAGGAAACACAGAAAAAACTTTGGAGAGTAATAAAGAAAGGTTTTATGCAAAACATTCAATCACCAGATAAAATAGACGAACGAGATGGATTAACAACGCACAAATGGACGGGATAGAATGCGTGGCACAAC
>JAOSBP010000206.1:25069551-25081184 GCA_027563825.1 Erythroxylum mucronatum
TTTACTGGTTTGGAGGGATTCCAGGAAGTCGTTGCTAACTGTTGGGTATCTGAAGTAGAAGGTTACAATTCTTATCAACTCATAACTAAATTCAGATTGATGAAAGTTGTGCTGAACATTTTTATGTTGCAAAAGAATCTCAATTTCCAGCTCCTCAAGGAGCATCTTCGACAAGCACAGAAAAATTTTATTTGTCTCCACATAACTCTGAATACAAACGGTTAGAATGAACTTGTTTACATAAATATCATGATGCTCTTCAGTTTCAAAATTTTGTGATGCGACATAAGGCAAAGCTAAATTGGTTAAAGGAGGGGGACGCCAATACACAAGTTTTTCATTCTTCTTTACTTGTAAAAAGGAATATAAACAAAATAGCTATATTACACAATCATAAGGGGCAAGCGCATGTTAAACAAAATTTACTTATGGAAATTTCTAGGAACTACTTTCTTAACTTGATAGATTCTGCTTCTTCTTTTTCTCTAAATTCTTTCCTTCAATCACTATTTGATTGTTAGTAGGATCAAACAATTAAAGAGATGTTGGTCTTTCCTATCACTGCACATGATGTGAAGAAAACATTCTTTAGTTTGCATCCCTTTAAGTCCCCTGGTCCAAATGGCTTTAATGCTATTTTTTTCCAATCTAATTGGGACATCACAGGACCACTATTTATAACCGCTGTTCTAGAATTTTTTTAATCCTCAAGATTGCTTCAAGAAATTAATTCTACACATATATGTCTAGTCCTAAAAGAATCGAATCTTAGCAACTTATGTGACTTTTGCCCTATTTTATGTTGTAATACAATCTGCAAGGTGATATCCAAGATCATTGCTGATCGTTTTAAATTGGTTGTCTCCAGCATAGTTGATGAAGCACAAAGTGCTTTTCTCTTGAGCCATTCTATTGGTGATAATGTTATATTACTTAAGGATTCGATTAAATATTATAAATTTGGTAAGAAGATCAATAGTTGCTTCTTAAAAATCGATTTCTACAAAGCTTTTAACACTATTAGCTGGTAGTATATTCTATTTTGCTTAGAAGCATTACATATGCCACAATAGTTTATAATATGGATCATGACATGCATCCAATTTCCAAACTTTTAGTGTCCTAGTGAATGGTGTTCCTTCAAAGCGGCTAAAAAACAACTAAAGTAATCAAATAAGGGGTCCCCTTATCTCTTTATTTATTTACCCTTACAATATAAGGACTCTCTAGGCTATTACGTAAACTCATCAGCTGCAATCGTGCCTTCAAGTTTCATTATACATGTTAACAGGTAAACCTTACTCATCTTATATACACTAATGATTTGATCTTATTTTGTGTAGCTAATTCACACTCTATCACAATGTTGATGCATATACTGGATTTGTTTGTGCGATGGTATGGCCTGAAAACATATTCTAATAAAATTTATATATAACACTAAGCTGATGTGAGAAATATTGATGCTCTTAGTGGTCTTATGGTCTGGATATCCAACCTCTACCTTTTACCTAATTGGGCATTCCTATAACAACCTCTAAACCGAAGTTTGCAGTTTGTTTACCAATTATTGAAAGGATGAAATCCAAGGTGTTAGCATGGCAGAATCGATTTTTGTCCTATGTGGCCTGACTTACTTTGATCATATAGGTTCTCAGCAGTATGCACATGCACTGGACTGTTCATGTTGTTATCCTTAAGAAGGTTATGAAGGAAATGGATCGAATTATGAAGTCCTTCCTATAGTCTGGCAGACTTGATGACTCAAGAAAAGCAAATATCAAATGGTCTAAAGTGATAGTCCCTAAGAAGTTTGTGGACTCAGAATCATCTCCAGTTCTGAAATGAAAAATTTCTTAATGTACAAGAGGATTTGGCGAGTCATAATTGATCATAAAGCTCTCTAGATTAAATGATTACATGAATTCTATTTGAGGTGCATAAACATTTGGATAGCTGATTTTTCTAAGGAGTCAACAAATAATAAAGCTTAGACATATCATCTATCCTTGTATCAAATATACAATTGGGAATGGCAAGAGGACATTGATTTGGTATGATGATTAGTTGGACATTAGTTTTCTGGTGTAATCAACAGAATTTTCTCACCTTAGATACCGAATGCCATTATAGCTCAAAGTCTCCTCCCTACTTATAGAACGGACATAGCATGGTAACTTTAGGGGATTCCAAGCCCTATCTTCTCATTTTCCTACACTACGAGTAGGTCCAAATGAAGATACACTAATTTGGACACTGACTTCGAATGGTCAGTACATAAATCAATCTTGTTATAAATTGTTCACTAACACTAACACGGAAGTCCCTTAATTCTCTCTTATTTGGAAACACTCTCTATGCCCCAAATTTTCTTTTATTTCTTAGCTTATGATCAGAAATAGACTCCAAACTAAGAATCAATGGCATAAAAGTGATGATGTGTTATGTCTACTATACAACAGAGAGTTTGAGTACAGAGAACATTTGCTCTTTCAATGTAGCTTTTCTAAATCTATTTAGAGTAGTATGATACAAATGTTACCACGTAATAACAGTGGCTACATATGGGAGTAGGTTTTGAGTTGGGCCATCAGAAATTATAGGCAAGGGCACATCAATTCGATACTGTATAAAGGAGTCTTCATCATCACCATTTACAACATTTAGAGGGAAAGAAATCGACGTAGATTCACAGATGAAAAATAAGAGAAATACCAGTTGGCTAGTAGAATAGTGAACCATATTCGAGCATGTTCGGTGGCACACTATGCTCAGCAAATTCTTTATATGGAGTTGAAATGTTAGAGGAATCTATAGTTATCATTTTTCTATTTGTTGATTATTGTATTACCTTAAGTTAGCTCCTTTTGATCTATTGTACAATATAAGGTTGGCATTATGCTTTGAACTCTCTATTATGTAGTTTTAGTTTCAATTATAGTAATACCATTTTCATTTTTTGAAAAAATAGTTTATAAGTTGCTTTACCGATTTGTTAATCCCTCTATTAGGTTTGACTCTAATCTAGAAGATTTATGTCATCCTATCTATAAGGCTGCAATTGACTCCTTCCAATTAAAGTAGATCTATTCATAAATGGAATTTCTCAATCTCTATGTATGAAATCAGATTATGATATAATATTATAGATCCATCAGAACATAAATAAAACACGTAATCGGATCACAATATATCAATCAATCCAATTGCATTAATAAAAGAATCAAAACATTGTTAAAGTATCAATATAGGATTCATCTAGCCTAAACATTAAGAAAACTTTTAGTTACATATGATAGAACATGAAATCAAACGTAAACTGGAAGGAAAATGAGTAGAAAATAGGGGTTTCATAATTCTAAATCTCCCGTTCAATTCTATTGAATGTTCTTACAAGGTAGAGGTTTGATCTTATATTTTGATGGATCTTTCGATGATTTCTTCATGTTTTCTACTTCTTTGGATCAAAATCATCCATTAAGAATGATCTCCATATCTATAATCACCTCGTCCTATCTACTTTCCCATTTAAGACTGAAACGTCCTTTTATATTAAAATTTAAGGATTTGGGTAAATGCATGAGTTGATGCATGGCCATCCATCAAACTATACATAACCCAAAATCTCCAGAATTCACGAATCTACGCAGCCTAGGAGAAGTACATTGGTTTTTTCACACCCGTGCATCCCTTTTGTGCTTTGAATCTTCATTTTATGTTGTGTTTTCATCTAAATCCTTCTCCTTTAAGTTCGTAAAAGAAATTATACTCTATAAACACATTTAAAGTGAATTAAGTACCAAATATATGATAAAAGTAATAAATATCAAGTAAAAATACATCAAATATGAGGTATAAATATGATCAACTATGCATCTTTCAAATATCCCCACACTTAAGCTTTTGCTTGTTCTCAAACAGACCATAGTCAAAATTATAAATCTTACAACAACAATCCCTCATCAATCTTAACCTATCCATTCATACTATAAATCATCATATTACATTGAATCAAATTAACAGACAATTAGAGTCAAGTTATCCTAAAAGTAACTTTTTAAGTAAATATTAATAATAATCAAATTGAAATCAAACGCATAAATCTTTACATCCTTACTAAAATTTCACTCAATGCACTCAAGTGTTTAGGGAAAAGCATCAGAACTCTCAATTAATACATAATAGAACTTTTACCATAAGCTTGCCATAATATCACATCTCCACCACTTATGTATAAACTAGAAACAAAAATGAAAAGGTCTTTATGAGGTTGTAATGGGGCTTAGGTATGGTATGTTTGGGATATCGAAAAGAGTACAATTAAAGGAAATTTGCTAAAAAGAAATTACAAGACTTGTTTGCCAAACACACAGGTACTTTTATTGTAAATGCATTGGTACTTTATACTTTATTCTTTTTTATGCTCTTTTTTTGGCATTCCAAACAAACCAATTTGAGCATTTAGTACCACAATAATAAAAACATTAGACCTTTCAGGAATTTAAAGTCTTAACAAGTAAATAATGTAAATAACCTTCAGGATTCAAAACAATAAAAAGACTTTAAAGAAAAATGGGATAAGGGTTAATATGTGGGTAAAATTAGTGAAAAGAATTGAGGCTCAACTTGGTTATTCCTAAAGGATAAATTATGGGTATGGTAATAATTAAAGAAGTAAGATAAAACAAATTGTTGAATCTAAATGCCTTTATCACATCAATGATTTTAATTTAACAAATATGATCTCAATATGTATAATAAAAGCAAGTTCTAGAATTATTCTACCACCAATGAAAGAATAACAAGAGCTTAGAAATTTTGAAATTTTTGCTCTTATGCTTAAAAGCTAACAAAAAAGATAGGTATTATGTGTGTAAATAATATGCACTATCATTCAACTTTAATATTTCAATGATAATTAAAAATATATCTTGCAAAAGCAATTTTATTCTAACCCTCATCCTTTTGCATACCAATTCAATCAATGTTCAATAATGAAATGTAGTATTCAAGGATATATTTCAACCAATTCAAGATAACAATTTATACAATGTAATAATCAAGATTATAATAAGCTTAAAGAATTCATTAAAGATTCATTAAACCTCCCCACACTTAAAGTTATACATTGTCCCTAATGTACACAACATATATAATAAGGGAAAAGTTTAGTGGCACTTTCCTGAATATGGCAATTTTATGATGATTTTTGATCCATCCAATAATAGACTACATTTTCACAAAATATAAACAAGAAAAGATAAAAAGAACGTGGAAATAACATAACATAAATTAACATGCAATAAAATCCTATACTAACATAAGAAATAGAATCAAAATAAAATTAAAATAAAACCTATCCTAATTCATGGTTTGCCTCCCATGCAACACTTATTTGACATCGTTAGCTTAACGTACCATTTATTCTCAACTTCATCATGGATCAATACTGAGTGGCTTACTTCCACTCGTTTCCCTACATAAAGGTTTTGTAGCGTGTAAGTAAGCCATATGTTGAAAGATAACAACAAGGACAAAATTTCTAAAATTGATTACTCTAATCATATTTATTAATGCCTGTTGCAATGACAAATTGTTAATAAAAGAGGAAATAACAAAACTCCCTACATCATCAATTAGCTTTAAAAATTTGTCTTAGAGGAAATGCGAACCCTTCGTATTTAAGGTCACTACCAATGCCTCATCAGTAATTTCCTTACTTGGTTCCTCTGCGAGTACTTCCTCAACCACCACTGTCCACTCTTCTTTTTCTTCTTCTTCTTCCTAGATAGAGGTTTATAGCTTATCTTCTTCAATTATTTCCTTACACTTCTCTACTTACTTTTCTTGGATGGAGGTTTCTTTGTCTTCTTCTTCAGGAAGCTCTTCTTGGAATGTCCCTTCATTTGTGAAGCCAATGTTTGTCTTTTCTTTACTTTCGAATTCATATTAATTAGATCTCATTTTAGTAAGGAGTTTCATTATTTTTTCTATAATACTCTCTTACTCTTCCTCTTTTACTGGGAGCTCTTTTTTACTTCTAAGGGTGATTTCCATTCCATATTCAGTAGGGTCTATTTCAGTAGTATTAGGCCAACTCCCTTGAAATTCGTCAGACAGTATCTTTGCTAGCTAGTCTATTTGATTCACCAAATTTTGTATATAAGCCTCTGTTTCTTGATGGCTCAAGATTGATTCTTGAATGAAATTGGTCATCACATCTTCTAGAGTTGGCTCGTTAACTGGAGGTTCTTGGTGTTGTAAATAGTCAGTTGAAGCGTAATCATTCTATACATAGCGTAGGAGTTGCTCCATTCTGAATTGTAGTTATTCCCGTATAATTCACCTTAAGGATGATTATACATGTTCGGTTGCTCCTATATATAAGTCGATGCTCAACATTCATAATTGTAGTAAGTACTCGCACAAATGTTGCAACACGAAATAGACATCGATTGAGCCACTGAAAACATTTGAGAACACCTCTTCCTCCCATATGGTGATGTTTTGCATTGCAAAGACATATAGTAGCTCCTATAAAAGTACTGTTCGCTCCATTATTTCGTTGTGAACTGTCGTGATGATAATAAATCTTAAATTCTACAATAAACCACAATCTCAAGATCAAGTAGAGAAGTTTAAAAGATAATTAAATGAATAAGCCACAAATAAAATAAAATACAATATAATGAAACAAAAATATAATATAATATAAAAAAATAATGACTAGAGTAATAGCATTTTGATGTTCCTAATATCAAAATCCCCAACAACAATACCAAAAACTTGATTGACTTTTTCTGAGTTAGTCAATTATGAATTAATCGCAAGTACACGGCATAGCCGTAGGTAGTACTGGTAAGTACAGGTCGATCCCACAAGGACTATGAGTACTAGTAATTATCGTTATCCTATTATCAAGTCTACGAAATTATTTCTGATTTTTAATTTAAAAGAAAATAAAACTAAGCAAGTAAAATAAATGGCAACAAGATTGACTCAGAAAATTAAGGAAGCACTTAGTAAACTATCGACATTATAAAATTAGTATCTAGGTTTCGAATCTCCCTAAAACCCTTAATAGATTGATATTTAATTATATAATTGTTTTATTAATTAATTAGACTATGGAGATTCCTATGGTATGCTAATAGCTAACCTTAAATCTAATAGCAACTAATCCTAAGGTTTTCAACTGAATTACTTATATTAAAATTTATAAGATTGCTTTACTAGTTTGTGAATCCCTTTATTAGGTTTGACCCTAACTCAAAAGATTTATGTCATCTTATCTCTAGGGTTGCGATAAACTCCTTCCAATTACAGTAGATCTATTCATAAATAATATTTCTCAATCTCTATTTATGAAATCAGATAATGATCAAGTATTTTGAATCTATTAGAACATAAATAAAACACGTAATCGGATCATAATATATCAATCAAACCAATTTCATTAGTAAAAGAATCAAAACATTGTTCAAGTATCAATATAGGATTCATCTAGCCTAAACACTAACATGACGTTTAGTTACACTTGATAGAACATAAATAAACTGAAAGAAAAACAAATAAAAAATAGAGGGTTCAAAATTCTAAATCTCCTTTTCAATTATATTGAATGTTCTTGCAAGGTAGAGGTTTGATCTTATATTTCAATAGATCTTTCGATGATTTCTTCATGTTTTCCACTTCCTTAGATCAAATTTGCCCTTTGAGAATAATCTCCACGCCTAGAATCACCTCCTCCTATCTGCTCCCCACATTTAAGACCAAAAACATCCTTTTATATTAAATTTTAGGGTTCTGGGGAGATGCATAGGCCAATATATTGTCGTACATCAAACCGTGAATAACCCAAAATCTCTAGAATTCACAAATCTGCATGACTTGAGAGAAGTTTATGTCGTGTTTTTATCCGAATTCTTCTCCTTTATGTCTATAAAGGCAGTTATACTCTGTGAAAACACTTGGAGCTAATTAAGTACCAAATATACGATAAAAGTATAAAATATCAAGTAAAAATACATTAAATATGGGGTATAAATATAATCAATTATGCATCTATCAACTATCATTAACTTAAACGATACCGCAAGATCTAAGAAAGGAGTTCCACCATCATTCCTTTCTCTATACCTAAAACCTCCATGAGTCCACAAATACCTGTTCAAGGTTGCCTTTGTATAATCATTAAAATCTCCTCCTAGAATAATTTTATAGTCAGGGAGGATTTGCTGAATCACCTCATCTAAATCTTCTCAGAATTAGCATTTAAGTTGTTTGTTCAAACCTACTTGAGGTGTATACGCACACACCATATTGAGAAAACACCTTTCACCATAACCTTTACTAACATAATCTTATCATTGGTCCTCTTGACCCCCATAATATGACTTGTAAGTTCGTTAACAACCAAGATACCTACCCATTCTATCGTCTCGAGCACCCTAAGTACCAAAGTTTGAACCTACTAATCTCTTTCACTTTAGCCTCTGTCCAATTTGTATTTTTGAATACAAGCTATATAAATCTTATTGTTGTCTAAAATCTCCACAAATTTCAAAGACTTCCCTATAAAGGTCCCGATGTTCTCCAAGAACCCATCCATAATCTATCAACATCTTTTTTTCTCTGAGACCCAAAACTTTAGCCCTTACTCTATCAGTGGTAGTCAAAGCCACCACCCCTATCCGAAAGCCTAACACAAGCTAAAGAAGACAAGTCCAACAAGTCCCTAAATGACTCCAAAATACCTTAAGAGAGTAACCAAGGATTATTAATAAAGGTTTGAAAATCAAAAGTACCCATGACCGTAAGCAAATAAAAAATTCGTTGGTTCAAAATCTTACCCATTATTAGCACTTAGGATTATGTAGAATGCTAAAATACAGTATAAAGCAGTTAAAACAAAACAAACAAAATATTTAAAATTAAAAACACAAAGAGCTTAACCAACATGGATATTAAACCCAGAACAGATGAAAAAATTTATGAAGAAAATAAGTGCAAAAGACCTAAAACACCAACAATACTCAATCTACTCAATAAATCTAAGTCCAATTTAAACAAAGTAGTAGATTTTATGACGACTTTAAATCAAAAGTCTAGTTACAAGTAGAACTAATAAACACAAACAATGGCAAGGTGAAACAAAACAAGTTAGAACAAAGCAATGCCTACAGAGTACTAGGGATTTATGACAATTGCACAACTAAAAAAAAACTTAACCACACAAAAGATAAATTAATAATTTATGACAAACCAAATGATGAACTTGGAAACACTAGAAATCTAAAGCAGCAGCTATATGAGCAAGAGCAAAGCTGTGGTGAGAAGTGAAGTAAATCATACGTTAGTATAGACTTAATATTCGATATACAAAACGCACAAAAAGGAGGGGGGGTTGAATTGTGTATCCTTTTCTTGAATATAATCCCCTTTTCAAAACTTCTTTTGAAAACTTGTTTTTTCAGAACTATTGAATAACAGTTTCACGAAGTATTGCAATTCGCTTCTAAATACTTGTATAAAATAACAAGAATAAAAGTTTAGAGTTTAGAGTAAGAATCGACACAGCAGATTTATACTGGTTCACCCCAAATTGTGGGCTACGTCCAGTCCTCAGAATCTTTTCTGAGATTTCTCAAAAATATAAGTATTCTTTTCACAGAGCCTCTTTAGGTCTCTTACAACAAGTATTCTTTTCACTTAGCCTCTTCAGGCTTTCATCTTTTCTTCTTTCTACTGAAAGATGTTTCGAGCTTTGTTACAGACAATATAGCTTTAGAGTTTAGCTCAATGAATACAATGATTTTGTAACTTTCATAACTTTGAATTCACTCGTATAACTTTTTAAAATCTCTAACTTCTTCAGTTTTTGACTCCGACTCGTATTTATAGCCTTCGTCTTCAACTACTTCTTAATAACCGCTTCTTTTATCTTATTTCTTGATCTTTGAAGAAGCAGTTATTCAGTTGAGTTCTGTAACTAACTCAAACTGATTATCCATTTGACGTGGTATTAGACCTTTGTCTTAGTTTTGCTTAAGCTTTGTCTTACTTTCTTTCATCTCATTTTCGACTTCGCTCCGTCTTAGTTTCTCCGCTCCGTCTTATTTTCTTTCGTCTCTGCACTTCGTCTTAGTTTCTCCTCCGTGCTTCGTCTTATTTTCTTTCATCTCTGCTCTTCGTCTTAGCTTCTTCTCCGCAATTTGTTTTACTTTCTGCTTGCGTCTTAGTTTCTTCGCTTCGTAGCTTCGTCTTACTTTCTTCTATTATTATTATTATTTGGTCTTCATCAAAATTATTAATCGTAAAGTCATTTTAACTTAACAATCTCCCGCTTTTTGATGATAACAAATAATCAATCATAGTTGTTAGAAAGAAAGTATTATTTATAAGATGACATACACTTGAAAAATTATAAGCACTATCTTCTTCTTCTGTTCTGTTCTGTTCTTCTCTTCTCTTCTCTTCCCTTCACTTTCTCCCCCTATCTTTGTCATTTCTTTCCCCTTTCTCCCCCTATTTGTTATTAATCAAAAAGATCATGTCCTCAGATGTTTCATAACTTAAGAAAAAATTTCTCTCATTTCAGTGCGGAGTGACTTGAGGTCTTATCGAATATACTCTACTTCCTTATACAAGTTACCCACAGAAGCACGCAGATCATCAACTTTATTTTCAATGTCTTCATCATGCTTCTGTTGTACTACTTCAAGACCAATGGTCGTAGTATATACATTTGAAGATATGACACCTGGTCCAGTAATTGTAAAGGTAGGAGGTTTGATAGATAAGATCGGTTCCAAGAGATCAAAGTCATCAGGGCTGGGTAGTTGTGGGACTTGTCTTCCAAATTGATGTAGGACATCTCCAATTGACGTCACAATACTCAAGGGTCTAATGTGCATAATTAGATGCACAAGAGTCTCTATGTTGTAGCTGACATCTCCAATCCTAATGGATTTGTACTGCCCTTCTGAAAGTTTTCCAACTACCTGAGAAGATTCTTCAGTGGTTCGACAACCACAATTGCTTCCTGATGCCTTCGAAATGTAATGAGAGACATAAGTTCCTCGGTGATGAGCTGCATAACACACCTCATTAATGTTTCTCACTTCAGCTTCGATCTGTTCTTCTATCAGATCACTTGTTATCCCTTCAAGGTATAGTTTCTTCTTCCCCTTTTCCTCATTGCGAACAATGTAAGGTCTTGGTTGGATGTCAGGTATAATCTTAATCACAATTCTCTTTGTAACTGGTAAGATAGTGTACTTCTGCCTTGTCATCTGTGTGGGATATGGTTTGGTTATCTCATCCCGTAGAACACTAAACATACTTACCTCTTCATCATTCAACAGATGCATTGTATCACTATTTACCAAGATTGGTTGAAATTGTACCTTGACTGACCTTTTTGGGGTTTCTCTAAGGATTATTGAGCTGCTACTCCTGACAGGTTGAGCTTCTTCAATAATCTTTATTCTCAAATCCTCTTTTCTCAAAGGTTAAGAAGGATTGACCTGTTGATCGCAGCTTATCATTCAATCATAAGATTGATCCTTGGAAACCGGTCAAATAAAATTTATACCAAGGATTGCAATACAGGATGCAACCTCGGGTCGACT
>JAOSBP010000206.1:25111921-25134214 GCA_027563825.1 Erythroxylum mucronatum
CGTTAGATTTCTAACACATTCTCCTACCTTCCCATAAAATTTTATAGCTATTGGTTTCGAATTCAAGAAGTTTGATTGATAGAAAGTAACAGTTGGGAGAGCATGATTAGGCCATGAACGTACTTTGAGTTTTTAAGAATATCTTGAGCTATAGAGCTCTGAATGAGGTGGTTCTTGTTTCTAAATGAACTAGAGACTAAGAGCTACCATTTTTTAAAGAATTCAATTGTAATTAATGTGATTTTAAAGGCTTGAGATGTTATGTGAACAATGTGAACCGATGATGGCTAATGAGGGTACTTTGTAGTAACCCTAACAAGGAAACCCGCTTATACTTTATAAGGGTTAAATGAATTAACCCTACATGTTTCATGATTTTCGAAGAGTGTTGGAAAAAAAATACTAAGGAGTAATGACCAAGATCACGTTTCATGATTTCGCAAAGGTTGAACTCCGGAATCAAGCGGTGTCCAACATAGTTGGTATCAGAGCAAGAAGATGAATCGGTATTGGTTAAAGAGATTACAAGAAATCACGCTCTGTATTTTGTGATTCAATAAGAAGTTGGGTTCCGAAAACGGGATCCAACAACTATTCCATAGCTTGAACATTTTAAGTTTGTGTTTTGAATGAATGTTTAACTTAATCTTAAGTCTATATTTTGTATAAATATTTTGTCTATATTTGATTAAACCTTTTGATCGAATGTTTTATTAATTATTTAATGTTAGCATTGTAGATACATATATTTTTTATTAGATTTCAAATCAAATTCTGATGATGAATGTAAGAAGGTAATCATTATTTCTCTAGTTGGGGGAGAGAACAAATATTTTCATTTACAAAAGCAGCTATGTAGAACTTCTGCTCTATTAGGTCATGCTTAGATATTAGAATTTCTTAATATAAATCCTACAAAGATTTATAAAAATTTAAGAATGAGAAAGATAATCTTCATAAGCTTATGTAATGAGTTGAAGAGTTTAAAAGGCTTAAAGGCTATAAGTCATTTGACGGTGGAGGAACAAGTAACAATTTTCTTGATGACTATAGGGCATAATGAGACAACTAGAGTTAATGCAGAACGTTTTCAACATTCGACCTAGACAATTTCGAAGTATTTTCGTAAAATCTTATATGCAGTTAATCGACTTACAAAAAGAGTCATTACTCCACTAATACACATCCTGAGATTCAACATAATTCAAATTTCTTTCCATATTTTCTAGTACATTAATATATTTAATTACTATTTTAATTATGTCCTTATGATTAATAATTATTTTAATATATTTTAATTTTTAAGATTGTATAAAAGCAATAAATGGTACACATATTGATGTTCGTGTTCTGACTAATGAAAAAATACCATACAGGGGTAAAAGATTAATCCAAACTAAAATATTATGTATTGTTACTCATTTGAAATGCGTTTTACATATGTAATGGCTGGATGGGAAGGTACTGCAAATGACTCTTCAGTTTTTTTAGAAACAATGACAAATCTAACAAATCAATTTCTTATACCTCCACGAGGTATTATATTATTTTAAATAAGCATAGTAATTTTGATTAATTTTTAATATCTTTTTGTTAATTTTATGTTCTTTATATGTTAGTTAAGTTCTATTTTGTTGATTCAGGCTAAACTAATATGCCTAGATTTCTTTTACCATACCGAAGTAAAAGATAAAGGAACATCTTAAGATCCACATGAATTGTTTAACTACAAGCATTTTTCATTAAGAAATATTATTGAAAGATGCTTTGGCGTTTAAAAGTAAGATTCCCTATACTTAAAAACATGCCAAGTTATGATATGAAAAAAACAAAAATACATCGTTATTGCTTGTTGTGTTATACACAATTATATTAGAATGTATGGACAAAGCGATGAATTATTTAACAGTTGTGTAGAAAATGAAGACCAAAGTAGGAAAAATGAAAATGAAGATACAAGTTCTTAAATAAAGTATAATATCACTTTATCACAACTTCAAGGTATGTCTTGGAAGTGAGACGAAATTGTTAGACAAATGTGGAGTGATTTTATTATTTCTAATTGATTTATGTTTCTTTTTGTAAATGATAGGATTATGATATTTTCCAGAATTATAATATGACAAACTTCTTTTATTGATTACAATGACTTAATATAAATTTCTAATTTATAGAATTTTATTATATACAATTAATGTGTAATTTTTAAATTATATTTAATTTGCATATGTTTTAATTTTAGTTGTAATAGTAATTAATTAATTTTAAAATATAATGTATTATATTAAAATTATTAACATAAGAGTAGAATTACAAAAATAAAAAGTAGGATGATAAAATCAAATATATTCTTATTTTTAGATGTTTATTACAAATATCAACCAAATATATTTTTATTTTCATATTTTATATTACAAATTTCAATCAAACGAAAAAAAACATAAAAAAACGAACCGAAACCAAACGAAACTTATTGAATCTTTCAAACTAGTCTGCTAGTAATTTTTGTAAATAAAGGACTTTCTTTATCGTTTCCTTTGTGATTCAGAATCAAAAGGGCACTTTATACGTCCCATTGAAGCCAAGCTCCTGGTAATTATTTATCTGTAAAGGGCCTTCTTTGCACATACATATCGTTCCAAAATCAAGAGAGAACTCCGTAAATACCATTCAAGCCAAGCTTATAATAATTGCTTGTCTATGAAAGACTTTCACATACATACCATTCACGTTTTTGTCCAAAACTTTAACAGGTTCGCTGAGGAAACTCATCTCTATAAAAAGGTCAAACGACAAAAAGACTTGTTGGGGCCATTTTCAGGGCCAATAACTCTTTAATGAAAGACACCAAATCTTATCTTTAAATTTCAAAGGGCAGTCAAACAAATCAAAGCTACCGATCAAAAGCAGCCCGAGAGACATAGCCGAAGTCTCTGAGTCAGAACGAAAATGAAGCTCAAACTGTACGCTGATCGAATGTCCCAGCCCTCACGTGCTATTATCATCTTCTGCAAGTAATTTTTCTTCCTTTCGATTTGACTGTTTGTCGTCTTTGATCTTTTTTAGCTTTTACTGCTTATCTATGCATAAACTGGGGGTTCTAAGTTCTCCCCCCCCCCCCCACTAATTTCCTGTCTGAAATTAAATTAGGATGAACCATATAGAGTTTGAGGAGATTAGAGTGGACTTGTCCAAGCGCCAGCATTTGTCTTCTGAATTTAAAGGTACCTTTTATAAACATTCTTCTCTATAATCTCTTTGTTTGATGTTTTACTTTCCGGAAACGAAAATATTGAGTCCTTTTAATATCTGGGTTGATTTTACTATTTAAAGATTGGTATAAAAGTTTCAGATAACTGTCTGAAAATTACGGCATAGGAAATAATATTACTAGAAGCGCGTAATTAAATCTTTGAATGGGGATATTGCAGACATAAACCCTATGAAACAAGTCCCAGCTATAGTTGATGGAAGATTCAAGCTCTTTGAGAGGTATTTAAATTGTTCCCTTTCTGATACTAGATCTTATACATTTCTCCTTTCCAAAATTTAGTTTCACTGTTTACCGCAATAGGTTCTTTTTCATTATTACCTGATAGAAATGTGAACACTACGTATTCCCTTTTCCGTTTCGTCAAGCTGCAAAACCCAATTACTGACATATTTGATAATTTTCATTTGCAGTCATGCAATCCTTATCTATCTTGCGTGTGCTTTTCCTGGAGTTGCTGATCATTGGTGAGTCAATTTACTTGTATGTTGTTATTACTTCCACTTTGACATAGCCTAGCTAAATTGGTCAATTTAGAAAATTTCAGTTTGTTGCTTCTGTTAATGGATAAGCTTGACAATGTTAAAAGTATCTCACATGTGTAAATTCTAGGAATGCAAACTAGACAAAATCTTGATCTATTGTCCTAAAGATGCTTACTTTTCCCTAATCGTCAAATGTTCTGCTATTTATTTAGAATGTGTAATTTCATCTCCTGAGTCCCTTTTAACATAATCGTGAGCCATTCTATTAGAGGATTATTGGAGACCTTGATGTTTAACTAGCTTTCCTATTTTATTGGTTTTAGCCTTAGGGCTTGATTGTCAAAATAAATGATTTTGGAATAGGTTAGAATAATAATAAAAAGGGATTAACTCCACATTTGTCACTTTAAACTAATACGGTTCCTACAAGTAGCCACAGTCAAGAAGCAGGACAAGAAGCAGGAAGATTTTGATTTGCTATGGGTGGTTGTTCATTATATGTGCATTTGCTTTTGGTTTGAGGACTTGTTTGTTCTCAATGAAATTTTGCGTTATCATTAATCTTAGTATTCATATGCCACAATCTATTGAGTAACTAGTTTTCTTTTTTAACATTAAGGTATCCAGCTGATCTTTTCAAGAGATCTAAGATTCACTCTGTTTTGGATTGGCATCACTCCAACTTGCGACGTGGTGCAGGTGCTTTATTACTAATTTTATAGAAATTCCATCATTTTGTTTGCTTAAGACATGATCACAACTTAGAAATAATGATATGTTGAATTGCATATGGTATATGTGTATCTATTGCCCTATTCTGATACATCTTTGAATCAAAACTACGCACTTGTTATTTCATTAGCAATTATAAATTTTACATACTAAAATCAAATTCTAAAATGTCAACCAAACAAACCTTTATGTAGGTTATTTAATATGTTGTTTGAAAGCAATATGATGACTGGCACCCGTTGGAATATTTTGTCTTTATCATTTAGTTGTTGCACCCATAAGAGTGGAACTCCATTTTAACATTAAGTTAGAAATGCATTATTTTTTCTATGTTTCTTTGATGACATCTTTTTCTTGTACATTTTTTGAGAAAATAAAGTGAATTTTATTAAGACAAGTTCCCATCAAGGATACAAGGTAGCAATGTGATCCCTTTGTCTCAAGCCCTTACCTCCTTTAATGATCGTTGTTGATTTTCCTTTAACCAAGCTGCTATGTGGTATTGAGTAATGCATTGATCAATCTAGTTGATGAAGGGGGAAACCAAATGCCTCTAGAGTGTATAAGATTAATTGCCAATTAATAGAATCAAAGGCTTTGTGGAAGTTTTCTTTAATGGCACAACGCTTGAAGGAATTTTTCCTGTTATAATTCTTGAAGAGTTCCTGAGCAAGCAAGGTGTTATAAAAATTTGTCACCCTCTTATAAAACCTATCTGAGATGGGTGAATGATTGAAGTCATAACTTTGAGTCTAGAAGTTGTGAGTTTGGCAATATTATTGTAAATAGTGTTGCAATAGGAAATTGGCCTAAATTCCTTAAAGGAAGTGGGTTAGGAGCTTTAGGGACAAGACTAATGCATGTCTTGTTAAGCTCCTTAAGCAATTAACCTATATTAAAGAATTCAAGGACTGCTTCAATTACAAGACTTGTGGTAAATCTCCAAGAGTTTTGAAAGAAAAAAGCATTGAGGTCATTTGGACCAAGTGCTTTATTAGCATTAAGCTCAAAGAGGGCCTTCTGCACATCAGTATCATTAAAGGAATGAGGAGATGTGATTCTATTGGTGTTATTTTCAGAGATGACTAAATTATGGAAAAAGGTTGTGTTTCTGTCACCTGCTAATAACCATTGTATCCTAGACCTTTGTTTAAGGATTGAAAAGTTAACTTCTGGTGCCTAGAGCAGTTCTCTCAGCTTCTTGTCTAGTTGTGTTTGAGAGATCCATATATAATAAATGTTGAGCTTCTATTAAGTAACTACTTGATATGTATTCCCATACCTCTTGAGATTTAGTCCCTTCAGCTTTTAACCATATCCACCTTCCTACAATGGATGAAGGATTTAAGGCTTTAAATTTATGGCTTAAACCATTCCTAATTGCAGCTTCAAATCCTTTATCTTCAACCAAAAAGTTATTGAACCTAAAGGGAAACCTCCTTAGTATGTTCAAGGTAAGATTTTGGATCACTATGGAAGAATTATTTGAAAAGAGTGGACATCCAAATGTAGCCTTGCTTTCTTGGAAAATAGTGAGCCATTGACTGTTCGCTAATGCTCTAGCAAGCTTTTTTTTTAAGGAACCATCTTCCTTGTTATTTATTGTTTTAGGTATAGAAATGACCTTCCATTTTAAGGTTTATAACTTACAATTGGCTAACACAATCTCTAAAATCATTAGAGAAATTTTTGATACAAGGATTTTCCTCAGCTTCAAAATGATGCTTGATGCTTTTGAAACCACCAAGAATCACCCCAAGGATATTGGAACTAGGTTGAATTTATGATAATTTGTCCTAGCAGGAACTTCTTTGAAACAAAAGGTTATATGCATATACGAAGGTGAGTGACTTGGAAGTTAATCCTATTCATAAATAAGAGGACTAATAGGTTAATCTTATGGTCAATGGATCAAGAGTAGAGAATATTAACTTTATTAGGGTTAAAAGTAACAATAATTCTTCCATTATAATGAGGATGATGGTTGTTGATAGTTTTCTAATGCCTTTGAAGGAATCTCAGCTTAAAGCAACTACTCTCTTTCAGTTCAGTTTCCAACAGACTAGCTAGTAATTGTTTAATATCAAATAAGTAATCTCTCAACATTTGTTGATTTTTGGTGCACTTGAGCCTTCTAACATTCCATGTAAGAATAGATATTAAGTTATAGTATGAGAGCTAGAACAATTGCTCTTAATCTTCCTTAAGGATTTTCTCCTCATAGTCACTTTGAAGTCTTTACTAGATTCAATGATATCTTGAGTATTAGTTGGGGAGCTTATGGCTATTTACTTAACTAGTGAAAGAACTCCCTTTATAGGACATGCTATGCTTTGCTTCCCTGGTGAGTTAGAATACTTGCTAAGTGGACAATGTAATTTATCCAAAGCTGCCAGGGGTGCTTCATTAGCCTGTGCATTTTGAGTATGGTAACCAAGATCCCTATCTATAGATCTTAAAGGTTAGGTTACATATTGATCTATAGTATATTAATTGTGAATACTGAGTATCGATCCCATAGAGACTACAAGTACTAGTAATTATCGCTTTTCTATTATCTGACTAACAATTAAAGTGATGGTTTAATTAAAACAATAAAACTAAAATAAAAGTTCAACGTAAAGAAAATAACTAAGAACGTAGATCACAAGAGAATTGACAAGTCAAATGAACAATACATAGGTAATGAATCTCGTTTAGATTTCTTAAGATATTGACCTGTTATCATGCAATTTAATTAAAGATCATTGGACCATTGAAATTCTTATATTATATCAATATCTTTGGTCTAGAATATCAACATTTGATCCTCCGTGATTAACTAAATTCTCTTTCTAGTTAAAACCCATTTGCATTAATCGATTTATGAATTTCACTATTCAGTTTAACTCTAATCTAGACCTATTTTTAGGTTTGAATACAACTCCTTTCAATTATGAAAGGATTGTTCAATCTCAATTGCATTAAAACATAAAATAATTAATATCTTGTGTGCACTTTGTATTTTGGTTTTTATTGGACATTATTTGTAATGGACCACCATGCAATGTGATTGGTGGTAATTTGTTCCTTTCTGCTGTTCCTCCATTGAGTGCAAAAGCATGCTATTCTTTTGGTTTATCTGCTTTCTGTTTGCCTTTTGGGTAACATCTGTAGTATATTCACTTAGTTTTCTCCCACTTATGTTCTCATTCATTTCATTTGATGCTTCTCTATTAGCTGGATATGTTCTCAATTCTACATTGGCACCTGCACTCGGCATACCCTTGAATCCAAAAGAAGCAGTTAAAGCTGAGAAAGTATTGTCTGAGTCTTTGTCAGTGATCGAGTCTATTTGGCTCAAGGGTAATGGGAAATTCTTGCTAGGTAGCATGCAACCCTCCATAGCAGATCTAAGCCTAGTTTGTGAGCTAATGCAGCTGGAGGTATGTAACTCCTACTTGTATAACTTGATGTTTCCAAAATTATCATAATTGTTGAACTTCACGGACTTCCTGATGATTGGACATAAGAAACTCATTGACTCCTGTCTAATTAATATTCAGGAAGGAGTAGTTATTTTCATTGGTAACATTTGAAAAACTAAATAAGATACGGATCTTGTGGCTTGTTGTCTACTTAGTAGTTTCTAGTAAGTCCATATCCTTCTTAAGACATCACCATATATTTCAATTTCACAAAATCTTTCAATGTTGATGAATATACGTTCAGTTTTTGTTCAAGTCCAATGGATGCTATATTAGCTCTTGATTGACTTCCTCTCAAGCTAAATTGCCATCGTTGTAGTATTTTTTATGTGCCTTTGAAGAGGTTCTAGCTTATTTTTTGTCAATCAAAATTCATTCCTCGTCTGAGAAGCTTCCCATAAGTTCCTTCCGTATTGTGTAATCGGTTGAACAGAAGTTTATCAGAATGGTTCCAAAGGCATAAAAGTTGTATATTTTCTCTTAAAAATTGTTTAATATGTCCATTTCTGCTACGAGTTTGATGATGCGTTTTAGTAAAAGAAGTTTAAGAAACCATATCATTTGTTCATGTCATCTTGAAATCTATTTTAATAGGTTCTGCATGAAAAGGACCGCAATCGATTACTTGGCCCACACAAGAAAGTTCAGAAGTGGATTGAGGATACAAAATCCGCAACAAAACCACATTTTGATGAAGTGCATAAAGTCGTATTCTTAGTCAAAGAACGATTACAGAAGCAGTCATCCACTCGTATGGACGGGACAGAATATCGATCAAAACCAAGTCTGGAGTCCAAGATGTAAGGATTCCACAAGACACTAGTATGAGTCGACTGGTGAGAGGCTTATGCAGACAGAGTGCAACCTATATGGTTCAACATGTAATGAGATTATGATTGTTGCTTTTACATATACCAAGCATATATCAAATTGTGTCTTCAGGAGCTCAAATGGTGATGATTGGAAGCAAGTATAGGATATGGTATATTTGGACATAAGTCAAGCCTATTCTAGGTTAGGAATAAAGTATTCTTAACTTAGAATAATTAGAACGAGGCTTGTTTGGGTATAAAGATAAGCTTATTCTAATGTTATAACAAGCTGTGTTCGGTTATTAGATTAAAGTAATCCAAAGTTGAATAAAGCTATTCTTGGTTTCGAATAGAGTATTCTAGGGAATATTACCAAACAAAATTTTAAAATTGTTTTAAAATCAAATTTTAATTTCAAAATTAAAGTAATTATTTTTATTATGATCAAGATTAATAATTATATTAATTCCTAATTTAATTTTAAAATTTAGTTTCTAAAATTAAAATTAATTAGTTTTAATTAGATTGAAATTAATTAATTAGATTCCTTGAAATTAAGAAAAGTATTTCCTAATTGAATTTATTTATTTCAATTCAATTGAGATAAATTATTTGTTTAGATAATGTTATTCTATTTATTTAGAAATTTATCTTTATTTATGAATAATAAGTTTCTTAGTTTGTTAGAAAAGGTGTCTTTTTCTTAAATTTGAAAAGTTTTTATATTTAATAATTTAGAAAATATGCATTCTTTGATATTATTGAAAATAATTTTTAAATTTATTAAGGAAATAATTCTAATTAATTAAGAAATTAATTTCTAAATAAATAACATAAATTTTTTTCTTAATTGTTTAATTTTTTATTTAATTTGAAAGTGGTTTTGTTTAATATTAGAAATATACTTTTCTAATTAAGGAAAAGTAATTTCTAATTTAATGAGAAGTAATTTTCTAATTGGATCGATATTCTTACTTGTTGAATTTTAAAAAGGAGTTTTCTAGATTATAATGAGTAAGAAGTATAATTTATTGAATTTCTTTCAATTAAATTTGTTAAAGGAGTCAAGATAATTAGAAATAGTTTCTAATTGAATTTGGAAATAGTTTGAAATTAAAATAATTTTTATTTAGAATAGGAATTTAATATATTTAGGTATCAATGGATCTATTCTAATTTAATTATCCGCAAAGTTGGAAATATTATTTTAGATTATGAAGATATATATATATATATACATATACATATATATATATACGTATACATATATATATATACGTATATATATATGTATGTATGTATTAGATGAATGTTAAATTGCATGTTTGATGTTTCGTGTTTAATGAGATGACTGAAATTAAACCCCTTGTTAAAATATTATGTACACGTTGAGAACATGATTGTCACCTTCCATTGTTATAAGAATAAACCAGAGTTATATATATTGCTAGGATTGTTGAGCAAACTCAAGACCGCTTTAACCTTAATATGTTTAGTCTTATAATAGTGAGTCCTACTTACTAAATTTGTGTGATTTAGATGAGTAAACTTATGATCACATAAATTTAGAGACGGGGTTAGAAATAATATAAAAGATATGTTTTGGCAAGAGCTGTCACCTAACAGATCTAGGAGTCATATGAGATGCGATTGATAAAGTTGTTATCTACCTAATTCAAGTTTAATTGGTTTGTTGAGCAAACTCAAGATAAACTAAATTTGAATAAGATTCTATCTCATTAGAAAGATTGGAGCATTTTTTCTGAATAGCGGTGAGGGTTATTATTTCAAATAAAATATTGGGTATAACCTAATACATCTAATACATGATTAAAGTCCTAATCTCATTTGGAGTCATGACATATGATCAATTATTTTTTTTAACATTTATATTTTTGTTCCAAGTGGAATTCATCTTGTTAGTATAGTTGATACTAAGAGTTAGTGAACCGAATTTCTTTGACATAAATTATGTTAGATAGAAAAGTTATATGTCCATTATGCAATTTTGTTACTGATCTTTGTTGAGGATTTGGTGTTTAAGTTTTAGAAATATGTCAAAATCGTATAGATGACAAAATTTATTGACATTTTTGAGTTGAATATGTCTCATAAACTTTGGTTACAACATGTAAAATGTATATTGACATCATGATAGCAAGATGTAAGAGGTTGCATGATGTAGAGCTAAAAGGTATAGTACTATGATGAAATTGTTTTGCTCAATATAGCCTACTAAAAGCATAAACATAGACATCAATTAAAGGCTTTGTTATAGAATGATAATAATAATCATTAGAAGAAATGATTGCATGACTTTTCTTACTTATATGAAATAGGATACAGATGATATATGTATGTGTGTATATATATATATATATATATATGAAATAGGATACATATCATATATGTATATATATATATATAATTCATACTAAGTTTACATATATGATCTGTATCATATTTCATACTAAGTTTAGTGTATATAATTTAATACTAAACTTAGATTCAACATCACTATAATGTTTAAGGTAAGATGAGAACAGATTGTTGAGTAAAAGTAGTTTATCCAAGTTTATGCAAATAATTTTTATATGTTAGATCAAATGGCACTTTTCCTTAATATAAGTGGCAAGAATATAAAGTTAGATAACCAAGACAATCCCTTTATGCTATATTGGTTAAATCAACATAATAAGAATTATAAAGTTAAATACAAAGATGTATGTATCTTTTTGATTATGAAGCGTATGAAACTTGTGAAACTTATTAAATTGAAGAATACTAAATCAACTTTTGGTAAAAGTATGATGTTGGTATTGAATTATTAATTTATACATATAATGTATTAATTGGAATAACAATTCATAAAAGGATGATTCTTATATTTCATTAATATTACTAATGAATTTATGTGAAATAGTTTTATATATTAAATGAAATATTGATTTAAAAATTTTGAAAAGTTCAAATTATTAGGGAGCTGTGGATCCATACATCACATACATGGCATGGCAGCGGAAATGTTGGAATAAAAATTCCAACCCCACAACATCCCCAGAAAATCCAGAATCTATGTGCATGTATAAGCAGATTATAAGAACATGAAATTATAAGATATGTATCTTGCAAATACTCCTCCTTTCTTATATCTTCTCCTTGTTTGGGTTGTAGCAAAGACCAAACACCTTCTTTAGCCTCTAAAGAGCACGCAAAGATGAAGAAAAATTAGTGTGTAAGGGTGGCTAGAGCACCAAACAAGATGAGTTCAAGTAGATGCTCTAGTGAGAGTTAGATAAAAACCAAGTTTCATGTAATTAATCTCATACAACAATTACTTAAGATTGCACAAATAAATCTCAAGATCACTCCTCTCAACTTCTAGAACTCTTCTAGACTCTTAGTCTCTCTATTGAGTGTGTTTTATGGTTAAAAATTCATGTGTACATAAGTGAAGAACTCACTTATGTACCACCCGTCATTAAGTTGTTCACGATCGTGGCCTGCTTAATTGACATCCATGCACACTTTGTTTTTCATTCAATCTTTTATGTATGTGACCACAATCGTGACCTACTTAATGACAGCCATGCACACTTTGTTTTTCATCCAATCTTTTATGCATGTGACCTTTAGGTTCCCAGTAATTTTGGTCACTTGAATTAACTCTTAATCCTAACAAATCATGAAGGATTTCATTATGCCAATTTACTGGAATGTAATTGGATTAACACTTGAACTCTTCGATAGTTAATTATTCAAATTATGAACCTTTCTATAGTCAATTAATATGCAATTCGTCCCTTCACCATCCTATACCCCACTTGATTTAGAGTATGGTCTATGTGTCAACTCCTACTAGACTGACTATGTCAGATGTAGTCCAAGTGATGTTAGTACTCGTCCTGGCGATCTCATTACTCTATGTGTCATTGAAGACTCTCTCCATGACACATAATTGCTCTAGCTAGAGACTCCCGAGTAATAACCCCAACAAGAGGCTGTAGATATCATCTCCTTCTATTAGGAGTGGTGAATCATTTATTGGTTACCCAATTACCTTTGAATACCAATTGTTGTACCTAATCACCACCCTATTAGTGACCTCATCTTAAAGCAACAAGGAATAATGTCAAAGTATAGGATTAGTATCCAAGATATCCTTAAGTACCTCAAGTCTAAGGATATTTGCACCATTGCTATGATGAGATTAATCACAGACATTTGATAGATCATCCATATGATAATTTCATAGTGGGTCATCCGATGTACTTACTACTCTTTGTAAGTATCCACATGTTAATTGAAATAATAGCTAATGATAGAGAGCTAAAATGACTAAAATCAAAATAGAGTACACATTATGAAAGGATTGAATTATATGAAAAAAATCATACACAAAAAAGTTAATCAAAACTGCTTTGACATTCCTAAATATTTAGGTGGTCATAATGTGTTGCTAGACAATAATGTTAATCTATAGATATAGATTGTTTAACTAGATAATTACATATAAATTAAAGGAGTTTAATTTATCTAATACTAAATATGATTTAGGGATATAATTTGTGTCCAATGCTCACAAATTTGAGAACCTAATGGCTCACAAAGAAGGAACGAGTTGAAGAGAGAAAAGATATTTTAATCAAGTTGACTTTGATTGTAAAGTTTGAGAAACTTTATGATTAAATATGAGATATTTAATAAATAAGGGTCAATATGAGATATTGGATCTTATTTGGGCATAACTAGTATTTAATTATAGTTATTTGTAATTCTAATTAAATTTTATTTGAAATTAGAATTCAATTTTAATTTAATAATAAAATATGCAAAACCTATTATAAATAGGTATAAGCCCAAGAGAGCTATCACTCCTTGCCTAACCCTTTCTGTAATAGTTACATAGTTCTCTCATCTCTATCAATACTGTTAGAGGCCAAACACTTGTGCGGCTATAGTGGTTGAGATGGAACAATTTCATAAATGATTTGAGGAATACGACTAGAAAAGGAACAAGCTTCAAAATAAGTTAAGAATTAAAATTCATCCTTTATTATGATTTATGTGTTAATCATTTTATAGAAATTTAAGTGATATGGCTTTCGAGAAGTCATATCAAAAAGTTATGTAATTATTTCGTTATGCACTAAATCAGATCTTGATTCAATTTCCCAACACATACTTCTTGCCAAATAGGTTTCTCCTCGTCTTCTATAATTTTCTTGACATACATTACAATGGTCCTCACTAAAGCCTACGCATTGTTTAGCTATATGTATGTGTTACATGAAAAAGAAGAAGAAGATGTTATAGCTATGAGATGATGTTGTCGTACTTAAATAACAACTATTAAAAAATCAATATCCTATAGACACTTATTATTTGTTGTGTCTATTTGGACTGTTATGACAATGGTTATTTGTTCATTACAGATAATTATTAGAAATAAGCAATATACGTATCTTTGTTTTCTCTCATTCTTCTCATTTTCTCCCTATTTATTATACACAAACCCACCTATCAATTAGCATTAGAGCATAATTATGGTCCTTGTGGATTGAAAGAATCATCTAGAACAATTATTGTTGAAACTAATGTTGCACGGGGGTAGGAACTTAAGCCCATGGAGGAAGCACTGAAAGGATATATGAGGGAAATACATGGGGAATTTAGGAGGCCTAACTGAAGCTTATAAAATACACAGCTTAAGTAATTTTAATAAAGGAATGAACTTTGAGAGATATTCCAACAGCAAATGCTTATGCATTCATAAAATAATCAAAACATGTTTCGGTATCAAATATCATCTAGCCTAAATACTAACAGAAAAAATTAGTTATACAGTGACGAACACAAAATTATATATATGTATATAGAAAATAAAATAGAAAACAACGGAATCATAATTCTAAATCTCCCTGATTGTTCTCTATCAAGTATTCTATTAATGTATCTATTGATGGATCTATTGATAAAAACTCCACGTCTTGATGGATCTATTGATAAAAACTCTGCGTCTCTTGCTCCTTTAGCTCAAAATTGCCTCTGCACTCTTCAGAACGATGATTGTCACTTTCCCCCTCATTTACATCCAAAACATCACTTTTATATGGAATTCTAAGTTTTGGTCAATGCATAGTCTCTTGCACGGCTATGCATCAAATCATGCATAATTAGAATTTGCTAGATATCGCAAAAGTGCAGAGTCACAGGAAAGTGCATGGTCATGATGCACAGTGGTGCATTCCTTCAAATATATCAATTTTTTTTATTTTACTTATTTTACTTCGTGCTTTTGTCCGAATTCCTCTCCTTTAAGTTCATGAAGGCAATTATCACCTATAAACACACTTAAAACACAATAAGTACTAAATATAAAACAAAAGTATAAAATATCAAGAAAAATATATAAAATATCGGTGTAAAGTATAGTCAATTATACATCTATCAAATATCCCCACACTTAAGTTTTTGTTTGTCCTCAAGCTTACCATAATCAAAATTATAAATTTTACAACATCAATCCATCGTCGATTTCAACCTATCCATTTATAGTATACATCATCATATCATATTGAATTAAATTAACATACAATTAGAATCAAGTTATCCTAAAAGTTAATTTCCTAAGTAATATTAATAATAATCACATCAACTATTACATTGAAATCAAAAGCATATCTCTTTACACCATCACCAATATTTCACTCAATACACTCTTAAGTGTTTAGGGTGAAAAGCATCAAAACCCTTAATCAATTCATAGTATTATTATTATAGACTTTAGATTCTCTAAAATCTTTTTATTTTTGAGACATGGATAGTTCAGATTTGGGTAATGGATGAATAGGTTTAGCTAAAATGTTTGACGGAGCAGGGGATGAATGTGTTTAAGTAATTTGTTGAGGGGTAACAGGTGGCAGAGTATGTATCTAGGTGTATGGCGTGCCAGCAAGTTAAAGCTGAACACCAGGCTCCAGTAGGGAAACTCCATTCGTTGCCTATTCCTAAGTGGAAATGGGAACGAATCACTATGGACTTTATTATGGGATTGCCTAAGACTCCGAGGCAACATGATGCTATCTGGGTCATAGTGGATTGGTTAATTAAATCGACCCATTTCTTGCCAGTGAGGGAGAGTAATTCACTTAATCAGCTGGCCCAGAAGTATGTGACTGAGATAGTAAGACTGCATGGGGTTCTAGTGTCTATAGTATCAGACCGGGATCTCAGATTTACTTCGAGGTTCTGGAAAAGTTTGCAGTCTGCTATGGGTACCAAATTAAATTTCAGTATAGCATTTCATCCTCAGACAGATGGACAGAGTGAGAGGACGATTAAGACTGTTAAGGATATGCTTCGGGCTTGTGTATTGGAGTTTAGAGGAGCATGGGATCAGTATTTGGCCTTGATTGAATTTGTGTATAACAACCATTATCACAGTAGCATCGGGATGGCACCATATGAGGCCTTATATGGAAGAAAGTGTCGATCGCCTCTGTATTGGGATGAAGAGGGTGTGTGAATGATTGAGGGCCCAGAGCTGATTCAGGATACAGTAGACAAGGTAAAACTGATTCGGAGCCGAATTAAAGCGGCTCAAGATAGACAGAAGAGTTATATGGATCAGCATCGAAGGGAGATGGAATATAATGTAGGAGACAGGGTGTTCCTACGAGTGTCACCGTGGAGAGGAGTGTTGAGATTCAGTAAAAAGGGCAAGTTAAGCCCTAGGTACATTGGTCCTTATGAGATCATTGAGAGGATTGGACATTTGGCCTATAAGTTGGCTTTACCGAGTGAGATGTCTCAGTTGCATAATGTCTTCCATGTGAGTATGCTCCGAAGATACCGATCGGATCCGACACATGTGATACCGGCTCAGGAGATTGAGGTAGCTAGCAATCTGAGTTATGTTGAGGAGCCAGTCCAGATTGTGGGATCACGGGTTAAACAGTTGAGGAACAGGGTTATTCTATTGGTGAAAGTCTTATGGAGGAACCACTCAACTGAGGAAGCAACTTGGGAGACTGAGGAGCATATGAGGAGACAGTATCCTCACCTATTCGACCAAACAGGTAAGAATTTCGAGGACGAAATTTTTATTAGGAGAGGAGAATTGTAGCATCCCATCACCAATGAGAAGGGTAAAATAGTAATTTAGAATGGATGGAGTGTGGAAACTTATCTCGGCATGATCATGCATAGTTTGGCCTCTATATACATATGAATGGCAATTTTTGCATATGCACATGACTGTACATGCATTCATGATATTTCCCGGCATATGTGTCTATAAATGTGATTTTTGTGAAAATTGTGATATTTGTGCTTGAAAAATTAATTGGAGTGATTTTTGTGTGTTTTACATTTTTGGAAAATTTTAAGAATTTTTCTGAAAAATTTCGGAGAAAATTTCCGAACCGGGAAAAATCGTCAAGCAGTGGACTGATTGGTTTTCGATACTGGAAACGACTGTCCAATGGCAATGGAATATTGGGTACATGATTTTAAGAATTATTGATTTTTAAGCCATTGAAAATTTGTTGAACTAGAGATGAAACCTATTAGGTTCTTTTATTAAAAGTGATTAATTTGATTGTTTTAATTATTAAGTGGTAAGTGTGTCATGACACTCTTTAAACATTGAATTTCCTTGTTAGTCATGACACTTGCTTCTTTGAAGGCCAAAAGCATATTTCCTTCATGTTTTCTCTTCATCTTCGTTACTCCCCTCTTCTTTGTTCCTTTTGATTTTTCTTGCTCATCTTCCCTATCCTCCTTCCACCTTGCTTCTCTTCCTTTGTTCACACATAAATCCAAACCTAAGCCTTGTGATAGTAATGATCATATGGTGTTTGGAGGAAAGTAGAGAAGTGGTGAAAAGTTTGATGAATTGAAGAATTAAAAGCTTGATAGGTAAGGGTTGTGTTTAATATCCTTAAATTGGTAGTTAGATGCATTAATTATGATGACTTGTACATTAATTGCTTGAACTGGTGCTTTGATTATATGGGTATGTTACTTCCTTGGTTGATTGATGATTGATGAGGTAGAAGTAATGAATGATATGTCATGTAGTATAGGTGAATTGAGTTGTTTTGGATTGATTTTAATGATGATAGATGAGTGTTATTAAAGGAAGATGATTGGTGGTGTGTGCTGCAACTTTGTAGATTAAAGTTCAAGGATAGGTTGTGAGTTGGTTATGGTGGATATATGAAGTAAATTGAGTGTTGGTTGGGTTAGAAATGGTATGGAAGATGTAAAATGAGGGTGAGGTTATAATCCGGAAAATTTGTTTTGTTTAGGTTTCAATTTTTTGATCATAACTTTTTATATGGTTATCCTATTGAAATGAGGTTTGGCTAAATTCAACTTAAGAAGTTTGGCTAAAATTCTTATGAAGGAAGTACTGTCCAATTATGGCTTGAATGAGTTTGAATTTTGTCTTGAAAGTGAGTTATGTGTACAGCATGAACAGTAACCGAGAATATGTGACCTGAAACTTTGATGAATTTTTCTAGGTTGATCTAGGTTGAATTTGCTAAATTGGTCTTCATGAAAGTTGGAGATTTTCTTGTTAGCTTTCTATCGCCTCTAAGTATGACATTTTTCGATTTTTAGGTTGAAAGTTATGGCTTGTTAACTTTCAGATGGTTTTTCAAAGATTAATGTGTTTTGTGTGTAAATGTCTCTAAGTGCATAGGATTTGTGATTTATGTGTTCTGACGCCAATTTTTGGCCTGTTATGGTTTAAAGTAGCTTAAGTGGTCTTATGGAAAGTTGTATAGGAATGTTTTAGCTTTGTAATGAGGTATAATATGCGAATTTTGGATGTAGGGATTGTAAGTTATGAATTTGTAAAGTATGGTTAAGGTTTAGGTTATATGTTGAATTAACACTCTTAAACAGGGCAGCCACAATAATGGGAGAATTTGATCTAGTTAGAGATGGAATTTGCTCCTAAGTCCTTCATGAGAATTGTAGTATGTCGTCTGATCTTTTCATGGATACAAAATATGGATTTTTTTGGACATTTGGGTTGGGAGTTATGATTTTTGGAAGATTGTCTTACTGTTTAGGGTAACTCATATGGGTAGAAACTTTATTTGAGAATTGGACCTATTTAGAGGCCGAATTTGCTTTTAACTTGTTCATGAAAGTTGTAGAACATGTTTTGATATTTCTTTTGACATGAAACTTGGAATTTTTGGCAAAGGGAATGAGAAGTTATTCTCTTTGGAAAAATGTTGTACTGTTTTAGAACATTAAGATTGGGCAGAATTTTGGATTGAAATTTTGACACTCTTAGGGGTGAAATTGGTTCAAGAGTCCTTGAGGGAACTTGTAGAGTTTGTTTTTATCTTTTAAATGAGACCTTCATTGTAATTTTTGGACAATTGTGTAAAGAGTTATGCAAGTTGGAAATTCAGAAGGAAGAATATGGAATTCGCGACCGCGAAGCATCTCGTGATCGCGAGATGGTTATTGTCTCTGTGACTCGCGATCGCGAGCAGCTCCGTTTTTTGGCGACTCCCAATCGCGAGCCGTCGCGATCGCAAACGGGCTTCTGTGTAATTTTAATTTTAATTTTAATTTCCTTTTCTTCTTTTACTTATATCTTTTTCATCCGACATTCGATTGACTTGATTCTCGAGGCATCGAATTCGTGAAATATTTAATTTGATTTCTATGTGAAATTGGAAATTTTTAGAGATAAAATTGACGTGGATTGGTTAGGTCAAAGTGAGGGGATTGGGTAATTATTTTTCTGGTCCATATTTTATTAATATCCGGACCTATAGAGGTCCAAATTGAGTGATTTTGGTGTCTATAGTTTCCTAAGACATAGGAGAACATTTTGTGATGTGAATTATGGAATGATACCGGGAATGTCACGAACATGCATTGTACATATTTTAATTTCTACATGTGCATTATTAAATATTTCTGACTATACAAAATGTGATGTATGTGTATTTTCACTGTTATAGAGGCGCAGTTAGAACGTCGAGCCACAGACGTTGCCGAGACTTCCAGGCATTTGCTTCGGAAGCTATTGGTGAGTGACCTAGATGGCTCTCTCGATTATTATATGTTTACTGTAGAGATAATGGTGGTTTTGCGATTGATTATGACTGTGGATTCCGGACAGAAGGTCCGATGCATTGGGAGTTATGACATAGAAGTGTTTCTTATTTGTGAATCCGTGAACTACCTGTGTATGATGTGACACATTGTGACACGTGGATTAATACATTCACTGCTTGATACATTGTGACACGTGGATTAATTGCGATACCTTTACTGCTTGATACATTGTGTTGGGACCCGATCTCAGAACTGGATCCCAACCGAAAAATAAAACGGAAAATGAAAAGCGAAAAACAAAATGGATCGAAGGTTAAAGATCATAGGCAAAAATATAAGAAAAATGGAAGAATCAGAAAGTCGGATATTACAAATGCGGAAACGGAAATTTGAAGGAACGAATTTTGAAGCGAAGCGAATCGGAAAAGAAATCGGACAAATTGGATAACAAAATGCAGAACAAAATCGAAAACAAATCGCGTAAGGGCAAAAACTGAATTCCGACATCCGGGTAACAAAAATTTTAGAACCACGTCGCGTTGGAACCCTAAGACTGATCCCATTCTGAAATCGGTATAATTCACTCAAATCCGGTATATATTTTTTTTCTTTCTTTCTCAAAACATTTATTCCATTACATCTTTATTCAATCTCATTTTATTCAATCTTATTCAAATTCCCTTTTTGGAAATTCATCCATTTTAATCACAAATTCCTTTGCCAAAATTTTTCCATAACCTCAAACTTACTTGATTTCTCGAAATCAAGAGTTTCTTAATCTCATATTCAATTCTAAAGGTTCTGATACATTCATACAAATCCCAAAATACATTTATTTACCAAAACTTAATTATCCATAGCAAAACACACTTATAATATTCCAAAACAAAACACCAATTCCGCGAACCTCCTGTCCGGATTTCCAACATAAACAAACACACATCTAACCCTAACACTTCAATAATTCTTAATTAGCCAACACAAACAATCTCATTATCCATATCTTAAATCCAATCCAATCGCAAACCAATCGAAGTCATATACAATCGCAAACCAGAAACCGTAATCATACACAATCTATAAATATCAATCCCATATACAATTTCTTACATTCTTCATAATTCATACACCTCATGAATTAATTGCTTACAAGAATAAATCAAATTCACTACATAAATCCATAATTCGTATACATCAAGAATTCAATGCTTACAAATCGCTAATGGCATTCCAAGCCATATACCAAAATCCCAAATACATAAAACACAAAAT
Source organism: Erythroxylum mucronatum (assembly GCA_027563825.1). Taxonomy (NCBI): domain Eukaryota; kingdom Viridiplantae; phylum Streptophyta; class Magnoliopsida; order Malpighiales; family Erythroxylaceae; genus Erythroxylum; species Erythroxylum mucronatum. Next base: position 25,133,058 of record JAOSBP010000206.1, read on the forward strand.
AGACGAAATCGAACATAAGCCTTGACCTTCTTTTATCCGATCTCCCGCTCGATACCTGGAGATGGGGATGAAAGGGAGTGAGCTTGACAGCTCGTGGATAATATGTCTATAAATTGAAAACTAAGCAAAAACCATTTTTCAAAACATTTGCCATTTAGAAAATTTTTCAAAAACTTATTTCTTAGACCTTTCCACTTTTCAAAACATTTATACTGAAATTTCCAATCTCTTCACAATTTCAAACCTCAAAATTTTATTCCTCAAAATTTCAAAACTTTTCAAAATTCATAAATATAATCGAATCATGCAATGCATCACACTTAGAAACAAAACAATAGCACATAGCACATCAGAATGGTTTGGTTCGGTCTAAAGCAGAACGTACTGCATATTTTCGCATAGCGGTTCTGTCCAACCGTGAACGGAACGTACTACACCTTCCCGCTTAGCGGTCCGGTGTAGCCGTGAACTTATGGGAGTCTGAAATGGAACTTCAGTGCCACTAGCGGGCAGGCGGGAGAAGCCTTTAAAAAAAGAAAATAGACAAGTGCGCACTTGTCCCACTTATGGGACTTGACCAAACCCACATAACACATAATTATACACAAAAATTTAGATTGCCCGAAGGCATATTTTGAAATCTTGATTTTTCATATAGTGTCGTGCTCAGCACAAACACTTTCACAATTCACTTGCAACTTACATGCAATCTCAATTCATCACAAAGAATGCATCAATTGCTTTAAGTCATAAATCAAACACACAATGCACATTTTTCATCCAAAAATTCATGTAACAATTTTCATCGTTTATTCAAAACAGTAAAATCCATCAATTATTTCAATTTAATAAATCATAGCAATATGATCAAATTATTCGAATAATTCGAAAACAATAAATTTCATAAATCTTGCAATTTCTTAAAATCATTCCGAAAACAAGGAATTTAGTCCTTTGAAAATCATAATGTTTAAACATTATCATAAACATAATTTGTAAAAGTTTTGCTTCTTGATTATTAAAAAAATACATATTTAGCTTAAAATTCAGTAAATGAACATACTACCCACCTTGAATCGGTGCTAGAAGCTTGTCCCTGGCTTCATTTGACCATTGCTTCTTTCTTTCTTCCAATTTAAATTTCCCTAAACCAATTT
>JAOSBP010000206.1:25142523-25156598 GCA_027563825.1 Erythroxylum mucronatum
ACATTATGCAATTGAGACATCTCATTCGGTAAAGCCAACTTATAGGCCAAAGGTCCTATCCTCTCAATGATCTCATAGGGACCAATGTACTTAGGGCTCAACTTACCCTTTTTATCGAATCTCAACACTCCTCTCCACGGTCACACTCGTAGGAACACCCCGTCTCCTACATTATATTCCATCTCCCTCCAATGCTGATCAACATAACTCTTCTGTCTATCTTGAGCCGCTTTAATTCGGCTCCGAATCAGCTTTACCTTATCAACTGTATCCTGAATCAATTCTGGACCCTCAACCATTCTCACACCCTCTTCATCCCAATATAAAGGCGACCGACACTGTCTTCCATATAATTCCTCGTACGGTGCCATTCCGATGCTACTGTGATAATGGTTGTTTTAAGCAAATTCAATCAAAGCCAGATACTGATCCCATGCTCCTCTAAACTCCAATACACAAGCCCGAAGCATATCCTCAACAGTCTTAATTGTCCTCTCACTCTGTCCATCTGTCTGAGAATGAAAGGCTGTACCAAAATTTAACTTAGTACCCATAGCAGACCATAAACTTTTCCAGAACTTCGAAGTAAATCTAGGATCCCGGTCTGATACTATAGACACTGGAACCCCATGCAATCTCACTATCTCAGTCACATACTTCTGGGCCAGCTGAGCAAGTGAATTATTCTCCCTCACCAGCAAGAAATGGGCCGATTTAGTTAACCGGTCCACTATGACCCAGATAGCATCATGTTGCCTCGGAGTCCTAGGCAACCCCATAATGAAATTCATAGTGATTCGCTCCCATTTCCACTCGGGAATAGGCAACGAATGGAGTTTCCCTACTGGAGCCTGGTGCTCAGCCTTAACTTGTTGGCACGTCATACACCTGGAGACATACTTTGCCACCTGCTTCATCATGCCAGGCCACCAAAAATGTTGTTTTAAAGTGTTATACATCTTGGTAGTACCAGGATGCATAGCATAGGTGGCCATATAAGCTTCCTCCAGAATCTCTCACCTCAAATTATCCACATCGGGCACACATAGTCTCTGTCCCAACCATAAGGTCTCATCTCTCAATTCAAATTCAGAATTCGAATCTACCTTTACTTTCTCAATCAGCTTTACCATAGTAGGATCCTTGTCTTGAACTATCCTGATCCTGCCATGTAGCATCGGTCTAAGCTTCAAAGTGGCTATTAAAGCCCCATCCTACTTCAGATTCAACTGCACATTCAAAGCTCTCAACTGAATCAAATTAGGCAACCTCAATGCCTGAATATGAGCTGCACTGATGTGAGACTTCCTGCTCAAAGCATCTGCCACTATATTAGCCTTCCCGGGGTGGTACTCAATAGTACAATCATAATCCTTAAGCAGCTCAATCCATCTCCTCTGCCTCAAATTCAAATCTCTCTGACTCAGTAAATACCTCAAACTCTTAGTGAAAATCTGGAAAGTCTCACTATACAAATATTGTCTCCAAATTTTCAGGGCAAAGACAACTGCAGCTAACTCTAAATCATGCACTGGATAATTTACCTCGTGAGACCTCAACTGTCTCGAGGCATAAGCAATCACTCTGCCATGCTGCATCAGAACACATCCCAATCCCTGATGCGATGCATCACTATACACCTCATAACCTCCAGTCCTTGATGGAATAGCTAACACCGGTGTAGTAGTCAACCGATGTTTCAGCTCCTCAAAGCTCTTCTGGCACTCATCAGTCCATCTGGATGCTACATTCTTCCTCAGAAGTTTTGTCAGAGGGGCTGAGATCAATGAAAACCCCTCAACAAACCTCTGGTAATATCCGGCCAATCCTAAGAAGCTCCGAATCTCTGCCACATTCCTTGGAGCTTCCCACTTCAACACTGCCTCAATCTTACTCGGATCAACCTGTATACCATCACCAGTCACAACATGTCCCAAAAATATCACCTGATCCAGCCAAAATTCACACTTACTGAATTTGGCATACAACTGTCTCTCCCTCATAGTCTGCAAAACAATCCTCAAATGCTCAGCATGCTCCTGTCTATTTCTTGAATACACCAAAATGTCATCAATAAAGATAATCACAAACTGATCAAGGTAAGGCTGAAAGACCTTATTCATCAAGGCCATAAAGGCTGCCGGGGCATTAGTCAACCCAAAAGGTATCACTAGGAACTCGAAATGCCCATCCTGCTCCTGAATGCACTCTTAGGCACATCAGCCTCTGCTATCTTCAGCTGATAATACCCGGACCTCAGATCCAACTTTGTGAATATCTGAACTCCCTGTAACTGATCAAATAAGTCATCGATCCTAGGCAGTGGATACTTATTCTTCACTGTCACCCGATTCAGCTGCCTATAATCGATGCACAACCTCAGAGTTCCATCCATCTTCTTCATAAATAATATCGGAGCTCCCTAAGGTGAGACACTGGGCCTGATAAAACCTTTCTCTAATAACTCTTGCAACTGAGCCTTCAGCTCCCTCAGTTTCACAGGTGCCATCCTATATGGAGGAATAGATATAGGAGAAGCACCTGGAACCAGATCAATGGTGAACTCTGTTTCTCGATCCGGCGGTAAACCCGGTAACTCATCAGGAAACACATATGGAAATTCCCTAATCACGGGAATATCCTGGAGCCTCTGCTCAACTCTCATATCAATAACATGGGCCAGATAAGCCTCACATCCTCCCTGCATCAACCTCAGGGCACTCAAGAAAGAAATCATCCAAGCTGGTACTGCCTGACTAACTCCTCTGAATACTGCTCTAAGTTGACCAAGAGACTCTAAGACAACCTCCTTGGTATAGCAGTCCATGATGGCCCTATGGGCAGTGAGCCAGTCCATACCCAAAATCACGTCTATCTCCCTCAGCTGTAAAACTATCAGGTCTACCTTCAACTCTGCTTGATCAATCAGAATTGGACACCCCTTGCAAACCTCTCCTAAGGCAATGGTACTACCTAGAGGTGTACTCACCTCTAACCTATACTGGAGAGACTCCCTATCACAATGCAGTCTACATGCCATATGCGGTGCGATAAAAGAGTGTGTGGATCCTGGATCTAGCAGTGCAAATGCTTCAAAGCCAGAGATAAGAAGCACACCTGCTACCACCTCTAGAGAATCCTGGGCCTCCTGCCTGGTCATGGCATAGACCCTGGCCTGGGACTGCAGTCGGTTGCCTCGTCCCTCAGTCCTCATAAACGAGCTCTCAGCTCTGCCTCTGCCTCTACCTCGGCCCCTCTGCCCGGATCCACCACCTCTACTCTGCTGCACCGTAGTATTGCTCCCAGATCGCCCACTGATAGCAGACTGAGCTCCCAAGGTAGTAGGGCAATCCCTGATCTGATGATCCATGGAGCCGCATATAAGGCAAGCTCCAGTCAGTCTCCAGCACTCGCCACTATGTCTCTTCTCATAATGCTTACAAACTGGAGGAAGCTGCCCTGTACCTCTACCACTGCCACTGCCAGACTGTGCAAACCTTCCTCTTTGACCAAATCCAGACTGCCTGGATCCTCCCGGTGACCTGAAGGTTCTGCTCTGGCACTTGCTAAAACCCCTACCAGAACTACCCTGACTCTCACTAGGCCTCTCAGCCTATCTCTGCCTCATCAGCTGTTCAACGCGCACTGCAGCAGCCCTCAACTCAATAAAGGTGCCCATATCAGATCGGGCCAACCTGGTACGGATCTCCATATTGAGGCCATTCGTGAACCTCCGGCACTTGTCTGCCTCAGTAGGTAGCATAACCCATCAACTCATTGAACTTCACCTCATACTCAGCCACTGACATCCTGCCCTGTTTCAACTCTAAAAATTCCTACAGCTTCATATCCAGATAAACCTTAGGCATGTAGTTATCCTTGAAGGCTCTCAGAAAATCGTATCATTTTAGTAGGCAAGGCCTGGTGGTACTGCCCGGGACAGTCTTCCACCACTGATAAGCTGGGCCCTGTAAAAGAGACACCGCATAATCGAACCTCTCATCAGGTTCGCAATCCATCTGGTCGAAGACTCTCTCAGTCCTCTCTAGCCATCCCTTAGCCTCAGCAGGGTCTGTACTACCATAGAAGTCCACAGCTCCCTGCTTGCGCAGCATATCATACCTCCTCTCCCGTCTCACGGGAACTCTAAGAGGCAGCTCCTCAAAATGAGGCACCGAGGACTCCCTACTAGCTCCATCGGATCCTTGGTCAGCTGGTTGATTCACTTGATCACCTAAGACGGATGACCTATAACAAAACAATGATTCTGATAAATTTCCTCATTTTGCAACATAATTCATGCCTAAACAGTCTACTAGTCCCAACAGATGCCAACCATGCTCTGATACCACCTAAATGTAGGTTTTGTGAGTATTGTACTTTGAAGCCAATTGTTGGACTGTTATGGTTGCAATCAACTTAAATGGTCTTATGAAAAGTTGTAGAGGAATGTTTCAGCTTTAGAATGAGGTATAATATGCTAATTTTGGATGTATGGATTGTAAGTTATGAATTTGTAAAGTTTTGATTTGGTTTAGGTTAGATGTTGACTTAACACCCTTAAACAGGGCAGTCACAATAAATGGAGATTTTGATCTAGTTAGAGATGGAATTTGCTTCTAAGTCCTTCATGAGAATTGTAGTATGTTTTCTGATCTTTTCATGGCTATAAAATATGGAATTTTTGGACAAGGATATAAGAAGTTATGATTTTTGGAAGATTGTGTTACTGTTGAGGATGACTTATATAGGCAGAAACTTTGGTTGAGAATTTGATGTGTTTATAGGTTGAATTTGCTTCCAAGTTGTTCATGAAAGTTGTAGAACATGTTTTGATCTTTCTTTTGACATAAAGTTTGGAATTTTTGGCAAAGGGAATGGAAAGTTATGATTTTTGCAAAATGGTATACTGTTTTGGGACATATTGTGAAGGCAGTACATTTGGTTGCATTTTTGTCACCCTTAGAGGTGAAATTGGTTTTTGTGTCCTTCATGAAACTTGTAGAGCTCTCTTTTATCTTTAAATTGATACCAAGTTTGTAATTTTTGTAGTTTTGTGTGAAGAGATATGTATGTTGGAATTTTAGATGGGAGAAGAGAAGAAAGAAAATAGCAAATCGCGATCGCGAGCTTCTCACGATCGCGAGACGGCTATTGTGTTCCGTGACTCGCGATCGCGAGTCGGATCAGTTTTCCGCAACTCGCGATCGCGAGCGGCTTGGTTTTCCCATGACTCGCTATTGCGAGCTGGCTTCGGTGTGATTTTAATTTTAATTTTTTTGTTTTTCCTTCTTTTGCTTATAACTTTTCCGTCCGACATCCGATTAACCTAATTCTCGAGGCATCGGATTCATTAAATATTTAATTTCATTTTTATGTGGAATTGGAAATTTTTAGAGATAAAATTGTCGTGGATTGATTAGGTCAAAGTGAGGGGACCAGGTAATTATTTTTTTGGTCCTTGTTTTATTAATTTTTGGACCAATAGAGATCCGAATTGAGTAATTTTGGTGTCTTTAGATTTCTAATTCTTAGAGGAAATTTTTGTGATGAAAATTTTTGGAATAATGCCGGGAATGTAACGAACATGCATTGTACACATTTTAATCGCTACATGTGCATTATTAAATATTTCTGATTGTACATTTGGTAATGTTTGTATATTTTAATTGGTATAGAGGCACATTTGGAACGTCAGCCCACAGACGTTTCCGAGACTTCCAAACATTAACTCGGAAGCTATTGGTGAGTAACCTAGACAGTTCCTCAATTATTATTTTGCTTATAATTCTGTAGTGGATAATGGTGGGATTGTGTTCTGATTATGGGTTCAGGACAGAAGGTCCGATGTATCGGGAAGCTATGACATAGAAGTGCTACTTGTTTGTGATTTTGTGAACTATTAAGATGTGATAATTTGTGACATATGTATTGATTGTGATATATATACTGATTCAGGGTGACATGTGCATTCCACGCATGAATGTATGATCAGATAATGACAGTTATGACCGGAGCAGCCATCGAGAGCTAAAAGCTCAATGTATTTGGGGCTCGAGCCCACAGTGATACAGAGCCTTAGGCTCAACGATTAATGTGCCCAAATTGGGACAGTTTAGGCGCTCAGTCACAATACCGTAATAAATGAGAAAAGTGTCACATACGCATTTCATATGCATTTGATTGAACCTTTTTGATTGAGTGGAAGGCAAAAATGCCTTATACCTATGTGATAACAATCATGTGGTACTTCTGAATGTGAATTTATGAGATAACTATGATATGCTTGAGTGTTGCATGAATTGAGTGAACCATCGATGATGGTTACTTCACTGAGTTCGCAAACTTACCTAAAATTCCAACTTATTTTTTCAGGACCGAGAGAGTAGACTCTTAGCTCCAGAGGGACTTTTCCTGCCGTATAGATCATGTTGGCAAGAGAAGTTATGGCTCAAAGGTCGGTCAGCTGGGACTTTTAGGGGATGACCTAGTTATACTTTTTGTATTAGGTTTCTTTTGGAGTGATGTACAGACAGTAAACAATGACAAATATGTACATTCATGGTTTCTATGAAATGAAATGAGAAAACAAATTTGGTTTCAAAAGATAGTGATTTTTATACTGATGTTTTATCATTATGATACTATGTGAAGTACAGTAGTGATTGTTCGTAGCTCATCCTTATCATAGGATATAGATCGGAATAACCTACGGGCGTCCCGGTGTATACCCTGTGATAAGGGGGCGCTACAGTTTAGTAGATACTATTTATTTAACCAATTTAAAAAGTCTTGCCGAGTTAAAAACTCCAGCAATATCCATCTCATCAATGAACCAACTGTCCTTCCACTTCAAAAGAAAAAGATGATAGCTCCTCACTGGATGTAATTATTGAAGAGTGATGTAAGCAGTGATGTAATTTTAATTTCAATTATGTAAGTCACTTATCTGTAGGCCACCTACATTGACAATCCCAAAAGTAAAAGCAAATTATCTCGACAAAGAAATCTACTTTTACTATTTCTTCTCAACAGTAAAAGCTGATTCTCTCGACAAAAAATCTTCGTTTACTATTTTGTTATCTTTAGTTGTTTTTGGACACTTCTAAGTGCCCTTTGTCTATATAATGTAACAAGAGAGCCCTCAACTCTCTCTATGGGAAAAATAAAAAGTCTGTTTATCATCTTTTATCTAAAACTCTTCAAACCTCTCAGTTAAAGCCTAAAGATTGGCTTCGTAAAAGAGAACGCAAAGAGCAAAACAAAAGGTACGATCAATTGTATTTTTTGCTTTTCATCACTTTTATATATTTCATTATATTTATTTTCTTATTTTTACAATATTTTACTTCTGTTCTCTTTATTGGCTATTAAAAATGCCTATTTGTATAACTTGTAGAAATATTCATATAGCAATAATACATATTGAAAGAAAATTTTCACTTAGTAAAAGACTTATTAAAACTTTAGCGACACTTACAATTATTTAGAACAAATAAATGCTTCTGAAGCTACTCTTCATAAGTTTAAAGAAATAATAAATCGAGGTACAGAAAACTATAATCAAGAAAGAGTAGAGTTAAAAACAACTCTATAAACAATTTCAAGAACATTAAAAAATACATTATTCATGAATAATTGTCCTATTTGTCAATTTATGTCACAATTATTTTTAATGCATAACTGTACATTCTGTAACCAATTATTAACAGAAATTATTCATTTAGAAACTTTAGTCACTGAATATAGATCAGAAAAAGAGTATTATGAAAGACGATATAACTATCTATGATTTTTTATTAATAATAATGGTTGTAATCAATCTTTATAATTTACATAATCAAAATTTAATCCATAAATATAACCAACTTATAGAACATCAAAGAATCTTTTATCAATCTAACTAACATCAAAATGATTGAAATAATTCAAGAATCTTACACTAACAATAACAATAATACTATTTTAGATGTAGATACTTTAGAATTAACTGAATCTACCGATATTTTCCATATTAATACATTATTATCACAAGAAAAACAAAAACAAATTGCAAAAACACAATTAAATGTGAAAGATGGACAGGATATTACACACCATCCATTTAAAAACTTAATTAATAGAAAAAGTATCATTTATTACGGAAAAATTATACATGAAACACCTATTAGAATGGATCAATGTGATGGACATATATGCATAAGTTTAATATACCAAGAACAAATTTATAAACAGTTACAAAATCTTTCTGAAGGAAAAAGACATAAAATTGGATATATACATCTTTCTACAATTCAAATTTTGTTAAAATCTATCTTTCAAGAAGGAATAGATTCTCCTATAAGGCTATAATTGATGAAAGAATGACTAATTTAAAAGACCAAGTAATCGGAATCATGAATGAAAATTTAGCTTATGGGAAAATTAAATTTAATACCCACCTTAAATTAGGAATTCCTTTATAATCACATAATTTAGATGAAACAACTACTAGAGCTTATAAATTTTATCGCGAAAATTTAATGACAACAGGACAATATCCTTTTTCAATTACTTATCAAACTAGCTATGTTTTAACTAATTCTCATCATAGTATTAAATTTTAAAATACAAATCAAATTTATATCGATCAATTATTTAATGATGTAGCTAAAGTAGGAATAAATCTAAGAACTAGATTAAGAGAATTACCAAATATCAATTATCCTATAAATTAAGAATAAATCTAAGAACTAGATTAAGAGAATTAACAAATATCAATTATCCTATAAAATTACAGAAAATACCAAGGTTTTAGGAAAGGAAAAAATTCCTTCACCTAAGCAGGTACTACTTTTGGAATGATCCATATCTCTACCAGATTTACAAGGATAAAATCATTCAGAGATGCATTACAGAGAATGAGCAGGTAAGTGTCTTAACCTTTTTTCATGAACTCCTCTGTGGAGGCCATTTTGGAGGGCAAAAACTGCTTCTAAGATTTTTCAAATCGGTTTGTATTGGCCCACATTGCTTAAGGATTCTCATTTCTTCTGCTTAAAATGTGATAAATGTCAACGAATTGGAAACATAATTAGAAGAGATGAAATGCCCTTAACTAACGAATTGATTGTCGAATTATTCGATATTTAGGGTATTGATTTTATAGGACTATTCCCTAAATCTTCTGGATTTGAATATATACTTGTCGCAGTTGATTATTTGTCTAAATGGGTATAAGCAATACCCACCCGAACTAATGATGCTAATGTTGTTGTTAAATTTGTGAAGGAAAATATTTTTAATAGGTTCGAGATTCCATGAGCAATTATCAGCGATGTAGGAAGTCATTTTTGCAATAAGCTTTTTGAAAAACATATGAAAAAATACGCAATCACCTATTGAAAAGCTTATGAAAAAAATACACAATCATCTATAAGGTGGCGACCCCATATCATCCACAAGCATCCGACAAAGTGGAAACGAGTAACAAGAAAATTAAGGGAATTTTGGAGAAGACTTTGTGCCCATCAAGGAAGGATTGGTTAACACTATTAAATGATGCACTATGGGCATATCAAACAGCTTACAAAACTATCTTAGGGATGAGCCCTTATAGGTTAGTTTTTGGGAAGGCTTGCCTTTTCCCCTTAGAGGTTGAGCACAAGGCACTGCGGGCAATCAAGATAGTGAACATAAACTTGGATGATGGAGGAAGGGAGCATTTGCTTCAAATGTCAAAATTGGAGGAGCTCTGAAATGAGGCTTATGAGAATTTAAGAATCTACAAGGAACAAACAAAACGCCTTCATGATAAGGGCCTTGTCAGTAAGTCTCTAACGCTTAGAATGAAAGTTCTATTGTATAATTCTCGATTGCGTTTGTTTCCAGGTAAGTTGAAATCAAGGTGGAATGGGCCATTCGAAGTAATTAAGGTCTTTCCATATGGAGTCGTGGAGCTAGGAAACCCACGAAAAAAGGAAACATTTAAATTCAATGGCCAACGAGCGAAACTACATTGGGAAGGAGGAATTAAAAAGAAGACAATAAACTCAATCAATTTGAGCGACCCACCTAAAGCTTGACTATTAAGGCATCCAGCTACAAGATGTTAAAGAAACGCTAAATGGGAGGTAACCCATATAATTCCTATTTTGCTATTTTCAATTAATGGTCATTGACTCTCTAATTAGTTAGTGTGTTTACTTTTAATTTAAAAAAAGAAATGAAAAAATATGGCGAAGTCATACCCATGCAACAAGGCTCATATGCGTGACTCTTGAGTCACACACATGAAGCCGCACGGGCATGCAGCTTGGTGTCATGCTCGTGACTCTTGCAGTCACAGGTGTGACTTAAGGAGGCACAGGAGTGACTCATGCATCCCTCTCTTTAAAATATGTCCATTGGCCTTTTATTTCACTTTCATTCTGCAACTATCACCCTCTTAAGCTCCTTCGCAGTTGAAGACTCCATCCTATTAGTCGTCGCACATAGTGAGACTCCTTCCTAGCACCGACAACGTCACACCCCACTTGGTTTGTAACCCAACCGCTGCACACCCCACCCGTGCACCACCAGCCAATAGCCAACGCATGCTCATGAAGCCCTCCATCCCTACAGCTGTACACCCGTAAGCACTACCACACAGACAAATATGGGTCTAAGAGTGAGACACCCCCAAGATTCATCTTCTCAGCCACCGATGACTCAATGCCAAATTTAGGTATCCCGTGCCTCCATTTTCACACTAGAGAGCACCAGAAAAGGTACACAATTCTTAAGACCCATCCAATTGCTCCTAAGAGCTTTGTAGATTCTAGAGCAATTGTTGAATTAGGAATAATTGATCGCTTTCATAAATTATTATGAAATGTAGGTTGGGATAAACTTTCTGAATTTAGGAAGAATTCATATATAGAATTGACCTTAGAGTTTTTGACCACTTTAGAAGTGGCCAATGAAACTATTGCTAGGGATACTGTGGGTAGTCTAAACTTTTGATTGATGAATGCCCCTCACGTAATCACTTTGGATGTGCTTAATGCTATTTTTGGATTTCCCAATAGTAATTTATTTGCATATCATGAAGATTTTAACGCTAGAGAATTTTGGACCCAAGACCAATAGTAAGAAAGTGTTTTTCCCAAGTTGGTCTAATTTATCTGCCTTAGTGGACCCTGCCCTTTGCTATCTCCATCAATTCTTAACTTTTATAGTATTCGGTAGAGGAGATAGCAATGGGTTGGTATCTAAAGCTGAATTATTTATTTTGTGGTGTATGGTGCATATCAAGCCTTTTAATGCCAGGATTTGGTTAAGTACACATTTAATTGAAGTGGCAAAGGCGAGTGCAAGCAACATCCTAATTGGAGCATTCGTGACTGCAATTGTGGAACATCTAGGCTTACTCATCATGAGGACACCGTTGCAGCTCGTCCTATGCAACTCGAGTCTCGACTTGCATTCCTTGGTGTCTATGAAGGTTATCACGCGAGGCGATCGTTATGTTCTTGTCAATCATGACACAGAGGAAACTTCAAATAGCAAGCAAGCTCGAGTTGCGAAAGCTGAAGCTAATGTTCCGCAAACTAAAGCAATCCCTTCTTCTGCTCCAATTATTTTCGAGGATTACTAGTCACTATTAACTTAATTCAGTGCATTCCAAGCCTAATTCAAGAAGCATGTAACCCAAACTAAAGAGTTTGAATGACAAGAAAATGAGTGTATCCACAACATTGAGGCTAACATAGCAAAGATTTGAAACTTTATGGCCAATTTGACTGCTTGCTTAGGACAGTCTCCCCCTTCCTCCCCACCTTAGTATCGCATTTCTATCCTTTTTCCCTTTTTATTGCTTGTTACTTTAATTTCTCATAACTTTAATGTTTTGTCCTTGTGTGGATTGTTTTTCATCTTAGGCCCCTCTTTTATTTTCTTATCACATTGAGGACAATGTGATATTTAAGTGGGGGTAGTAGTTTTATTAATTAAAAATGTGTGTGTATTATGTTTTTCCCCATTTAATAGTTAAAGATGCAAAGTCATGAAGTAAAATTGATCGGGATTAAAAATTTATAATATAAGTGAATAAGTATACTTGCATGCTTAGGTTGATTGACTTGAATTTTGATTTAAAGGATATTAACTTATTGTGATGGATGAATGACACTTTTCTTTAGTAAGAATTTGAGCCTCTTTGAAATATTAAACATCAAAGTCAATTATTCTTTGTAAGTGCTCTTTCATGATTGAGGAACTCTTGAACTTTCTTGTAAATACTAGTTAAGATCACATAATCTTACACAAACATTGAAATGATGAAGGCAATTAGGATTTATACTTTTTACTTAAAAAGCCACCATAATTTTACCCTTACTGAGCCCCCCTTTGAGCTTAACATGAACCATTTCTTTCTTTAAAGCCAAAATATTAGCCTTAACCTTGATTATTTAACTTTTTTATCATACCTAACATAAGGATGATTTGAGCATTTGAACAGGTATGATTGGATTTAGGGAATAATTGTTTGAATAAGTGTGGGGGAATCATAGCATATAGTTGGCTTTTGAGTTAGGAATGGGTATGGTTGTAATAAATTATTTCTCTCCTTTACATTTTTCTTCTTCTAAAATTTATCTCCTTGTTCCAAATAAATAAATAAAAAGAGAAAAAGAGAAAAAGGAAAAGACAATAAGAAAAAAGAAAATAAGGGAAGAGAAGACAACAAAAGAGGAGAGATATATATTAAAAAAGAGGGAGGGGGTAAGAAGTGTTAATATTGTTAATTGAAGGGCAATAATTGAGTGTTTTATGCTTCATTGTGCTATATTACTTTAGACATTCAATTAGTTTTGTGGTTTTAAACTTTGATTTTCCTTTTCCTGCCTGTAGCCCGACTCGATTACAATCAAAATAAAGACCTTCAGATTAATGTTTGTGATTGATATGAGTGGTGGAGATTGGATTAGTAAGCAAGCCTATAGTAGATACCTTACATGAAATGAACGATGAGTGAGTATATCCTACCTTTGAATGCTTGAGAGGATAAAGAGTGGAGTGAGTGTCTATCACACTTGTTAATGGTTCTTTGAATTGAAGTACTTGTTAATTTTGACTAAGTATGTGGAGAATAGCTTGTTCATAGAGTATTATGAGTTTCAAGTTCTTAGGTTGAGTTTATTAAAATGAATTTTGATATTTTTAACTATTATCTGGGAAAATTATTGTTTTCATCGTTTATTTTTGTATAGTCTAGTGTTCTTTATTTTGCTTGGGGACAAGCATAGTTTAAGTGTGGGGGATTTATTGTGTCTAATTTCTATTGAGTTTGCTAGTCGTTATATCTTGATTTTGGTTATAAATTCTTATGCTTTAATCCATATTTGAAATAAATTGAGTGAAAATGGCATGATTGTTGCATGAATCTTGAATGGAGTGTTTTGTGAATGCTACATGAAAAAAAAAAGAAATTTTGCATGAAAGGTGTCACGCCCATAACAGCCCTTATCATGGGCATGACAAGGAAGTCATGCCCGTGACTATGGCAATCTCCTGCACTCACTTTTATAGTCACTTGTCAGGCTTGCAGGTGACGATAGGGTTAAAACAAAACCTAAACCTACACTCTCTGATAAATATAAAATAAAAGAGAAGAAAAAGGGGGCTAAGAAAGGAGACAAAAATTGAGACATAGAGCAGTCACGTGAGGAATAAAACAGAGGCAGAAGGTAAGAGTCAGTTATAGAAAGTTGAGCTAGGCAGGAGATCCACCTCCAGTTTCCTCATCCAACAGTTCATTTTTGTTTGATCATTCTGTTGGATAGCGTACGGTCCGAGTATTCACAATACGCTGCAGAAAAGACCATACAAGAACATCACGTATAATTGAAAACACGAAGGATTAACGAAAATACCTTATTTGCGTGGGTAGGTTGCTTCTTTTTCAGATTCCGAGACACTGCAAATTGCGAATGCCCTCTACCGGTATCCACACAAGTATGCACGATTCGAGCTGCAGCTGTGGTGTGCTAGCACGTCCCGAAACACTTTCCGAACGCCGCACGATCTTTCTCTCGGATGGCGGCTAGGGTTTC
>JAOSBP010000206.1:25156698-25181272 GCA_027563825.1 Erythroxylum mucronatum
AAACGAAATACATGCATATATGAAAGGAATACCTCATAATATATTATTAACAAATCATAATGTTAATACATGAATCACAAATGTTCATTGGCCTAGGGCACACTACTAACACATTCTTGTTTAATCTTTGTTACTGGAACTCATTATTTTTTCTGTTGAACCTATTTTCCTTTATTAGAGTTTGATGGTCCATTTTTGTTACTTACTCTGTTTATTTCTTTAAGACTTATCTGTTACTATTAACTATAGGATTGAAGAATATGAAGATGATGAACTTTGTTCATCCCATGATGGGCTGATTATTGATTCTTGAGAATTAATGTAGCTAACTTAGTCGATTATGCATGATGAAGGGACTGTTTTGTTGTCTTATTATTTGCTATAATTTATAAGCTTATTAAATGTAATAGTGTAGCCAACCTTTGCATCATTTTGGTATTAGACGAAGGATTGAGAGAAGAAGTTTAATATTAGAACTAGAAACTATACACATTTAAGTTATGAATTAGAAATATATTAACTTAAGTGGGTAATTATTAGTTTGGTTTACATAATTGATTTGGATGATAAACTTGTTGAATACAAAAGTTATATTTAGTTTATTATTTGAATTGATTTTGGGACCCATTTGGTAATTTTAACAAGACAATTATCCAATTAATTTCCCTTAGTCATGCATAGGAGATTAAATTAGTAAAGTTAATTTCTTAAGAGTTTCCACACTGACTAATCAAATCGTTCTTGCTTTCAGTTCAATCAGTTTACTCTTCAATGTAATTGCTTTATTTTATTTAAACCTTTTTACTCAACAAATCGAGATAGAGTGTTTAGGATTGCATTTGTTTATATTTTTATTCAAGGTTAATTTGAGTGAACCAATTTCACCTCCTTGAGAGAAGACTACTATGGGTATTCGGCTATAATTACCTCATATACTTGTGAGTAGGATAGCCTAGATTTTGTAGAACTTATTTTGGCATAATAGCACATTCCTTAAGATTTGTTGATTCTTCATTTTATGCTGTATTTTCGATGGAATTCCTCTCTTTTAAGTCCATACAATTGTCACTTGTAAACACACTTAAAGCACATTAAGTACTAAATAAACAACAAAAGTATAAAATATCAAGCAAAATACATCAAATATGGGTATAAAAGTATAATCAATTATGCATCTATCATATATCCTTTACAATAAAGGCGAAGATGACAACATCTCCTTGTGTTGCATATCGAATGCTCTGGAAAATAAAACCTAACTTTGTTGAACTAAATTTATAGTAGTGATTAATAGGGATCATATCCATAAAGTGTGTGCGTGTAGCTTTTTTAATGAAAAGAATTGACGTTTAGGATATAAGTGTTTTGGTTGGATGTAATTAAGAAAATAATGTAAAATTAAATCAACGAAAGCAAATCAAATCAAGCAATTAAAGATTGATAAAATTGAAGAATGCGCTTAGAATTCGATTCTCGGTTAACTCTCAGCCTACAAATAAATAAGCACACTTCATTGTCTTATTGTTTTCAAACCTCTCTGAGAAACTATTAATCATAGGTTAAAAATAGGCCTATTAACCTCGATTTTTCCTTAGGTCTTGTTTAATCAAAATAAGCTCTTCAACTAAACTAACTATCGAATAACTTAGAATAAGCTCTCTAGATTTAGTAGGACGATTGTATTACAAACTAGGAAAATAGATTAATTTAGGCAATAACCACACAAACGCAGGTCATTTAACCTATGTTATGTTATCCCAAATGATTCAACACCATTAGCTTACCACAAATGAATCAAAAACACAACTATTACATATTGTATTCAAGATTTTGAAAAGGTTTATACAAAAACAATCCAATAAAAGCATTCAAATCATTCTCACATAAATAACCAAATCAATAAGCAAAGAATAACATAAATAATTTTAGAGAGAGAAAGAATCAACAATACACAATGAAGAGATGCTCAAATGTGATCTTCAGCTTTGATTTCCCTTATAAACTGGAAGAAGGAAGATTATCCCTTTATAGATCTCAAAGAAGCATATGTTCTGCCACCTTTTGTGTTCTAAAAATGATTCATGCCTTCTTTGGCTTCTCACACATATATTTATAGGAAAAATTAGGTTTCTAGCATGCATCCGACCATGTATCACAATAACACCACTTTCAAAATTATTTACAAGGTCGTATATCTTATAAGTCATATTGAATTCTTCATTTTTTTGCATTTTCTTATGCCATCTTCACTCTAATCCACCTTTTTTTTGTTTCATAAAGACAAATGAGTTTGAACATCAAGATGATGCTCAAAGAATGTGCTTTTAACTCATTTTAGTTATTTTGTGTCCAACTTGTACCTAAAACTAATTATGAACCAAAATGGCCATCTCAAGCATTTCATAGCTTCAATCACTAAGTTTTATGGAGTACATGCATAAATAATCAAGCACTCTTCACCTTAGGTGATCTTAGCACATCCAAGAAATATTATAACTTCACTTTTCACTGATATATCATAAGAGCAAAAATTAAATGAGCTTTGAGGGAGATAAAGAGTGGAAGAGGCAGTAGGACCTGATGAGCTACTCATAGAGGTGTGGAAGAGCCTACGAGAAGATGGTCTTACTTGGCTATCTAAGCTTTTAATATGATCCTTAAGTCTGCTACAAGAATAAAGGGGACATCCAAAGCTATAACAACTATAAAGGCATCAAGCTACTCAGTCATACTATGAAGTTATAAAAGAGGTTGATTGAGAAGAGACTGAGAAAGGGTGCACCTATCTCAAAGAAATAATTTGGTTTATGTTAAAAAGGTCGATGATAGAAGCTATACACCTTCTTAGATGATTCATTGAATATTACAGGAAAAGACATTAGGACCTATACATGGTTTTCATTAACTTAGAGAAGGCTTATGACAAGGTATCTCGGGAAGTTATGTAGAGGTATTTAGAAGTTAAGGGAGTTCTTATGACCAATATACAAGTTATTAAAGATATGCATGAAGGTGTTAAGAGTAGAGTAAGGATGAAATGAGGAGATACAGAGCATTTCTCTATCGATATTGAGTTATATCAAGGATCCTCATTGAGCCCCTTTCTGTTTGCAATGGATGAGCTCAACAAGAATATCCAAGGGAATATGCCTTAGTGTATGTTGTTTGTTGATGAAATTGTTTAGTGGATGAAATAAAAAAAGCATGTTAATATCAAGTTAAAACCTTAGATGGATATTTTATAGTCAAAGGGCTTTAAATTGAGCATGACTAAGGCTAAGTATTAAAACTGTAACTTTTCAGGTCATAAAGTAGCGTCCAATATCGAGATAAAAATAGGTTTAGACGTCAAACCAAAGAAAGATTGTTTTAGGTACCTTAGATCCATCATCCAAAGCAATGGTGAGATATATGAAGACCTAGTTCACCATATCAAATTAGGGTGACTTATATAAAGGAATGCATAAGGAGTTTTGTGAAAGAAGAAGATATCACTTAAGCTAAAAGGTAAATATTACCATTTTAACAATTAGGTCAGCCATGCTTTATAGGGTAGAGTTTTAGCTTATCAAACAAGTTCATAGTCATTAGTTATTAGTCGCGAAGATGAGGATGTTCCATTGGATGTATAACTTTACAAGAAGAGATAAGGAATGTAGTTGTAAGAGACAAATTAAGGGTGGCTAACATTGATGGCAAATTAAGGGAGATAAGACTTAGGTGGTTCAGATATATTAAGAGGAGACATCTTGATGCTCCAGTGAGAAGATGTGAGAAGATTGTATTTAGGGATTGTAAGAGAAGAAGATGAAGACCTAAAAAGAACTGGTAGGAGGTGATCATGTATGATATGGCTCTGCTAGAGCTTATCGAAAAATTGGCCCTCAATAAAAACTTTGATAAACTAGGATGCGAGTAAAGGATCTTACATAGAGAGGTTTTTCTTTTTTCATAGGTCTTTTGAACCTTTTTCTTCGATTCTTATGTCTTGTATTTAACCTAAACACTTTTATTTGTAGTACTTCTCCATTTAGTCATTTTAGTTAAGTTTTTTTGTCTCTTTCAACCGCTTAATTGTTTATCTATTTATTTGTCTTGTCTTGTTTGTTTGTTTATCTGGTTATTTGTTTATTCATTTGTCTTTTTCTTGTTTGTTTGTTTGTTTATCTGTTTATCTGTTTATTTATTTATTTATTTTTATTATTTACCTTTTATCTTTATTTATTTATTTATTATCATTTTATTTTGGTTTTGAATTTCTTTATTCTTATTGTTATTTTTGATACATTTATTTTTTCATAATTTGGCTTTTATTTTTTAAAACATTTCTCAATTTTTTTCTCCTTTTCCTATGGGTCTATCAACAATAACATCTCTATTAGTTAGAGGTAAGGCTATGTACTTTTGGACTTCTCCAAACTTGCATCTCAATGAAATTTCTACTAGGTTGTTATTGTTTATTATTCTTAAATTATTCCTAGTTGTAGCTTCATTAAGATAGTATATTGATGAAACAATAAAACTAGTATACATAATATTTCTTTCTTATGAAGAACATAAATGATCTCATAAATTAAAGTATAAAGATATTTAAACAAATATATCAATGTCTATTAGATAATAACTTCACTAAACTAGCAAGATTACGAGAATCCTAAATGGAATATTATTTATATGTTCATATATTTTCTTATTATGATGTTTGTATAATTGATCTTTAAACTTGAGTTTAACAAAGTATCTCATATGAGAATTATTATATTTTGAGACTACTTGTGACTGATTTTATTTAAGATAAGTCAATTAGTAATAATTGGATATAATATGGAAGATAGGAATATAGTTAAATAATTCAATAAAAGACTTATCACTCTAAAGTAATTAGGGATAATGCTTTATTATTCTTGCTTAGTAATGGTTTAAGAAATTTTCTAGCTAAAGTGAATTGACATTTGAATAATTAAGGAGAATGTTCTACTTTCTTGATTAGTAGTGATTTAAGAAAATCTTTAGCCAAAGTGAACTAATATTTGAAAATGTTATTTTCAAACATCAATTTATAAATTAATTGGTAATTGGCTAGCATGAACATAATTAAATTTAAAATAAAGTAGACAATAATTTCATACTTTACATCCAATTGAAACATTGGATGATGAAATAATTAATTATATATGGAATCGTGCATAAATAAGGTGAGTCAAATCACTTTGAAATTCTTAATTTTTTAGTAGTCATAACTTGTTGTTAGATGTTAATCTTAAAATGTGATTATTAATTGTTTAATTAGAGAATAAAAGACAAAATAAACTAGTTTTTAATTTATTTAATTTTTATTATAAATTAGAATTATAAATTTATAATCATTAAGAATGTGTTAGGAACCATTTCCAAAAAAATGAATAAGGAACCTAATAGGTTACATAACAAGAATAGTTTAAATAAAAACCAATTTAAATTAAGTTGAACTTAAAAGTGAAATTTGAAAAACTTTAAGAATTAATATGAGCTATTTAATTTTATTAAAATTAAATTGTAATTAAAATTGGAGTTAATTTTAATTATAACTTAGAAATTTTATTTTTAATAATACAATATCTGCAATCTTTTTCTGTAAATAAAAAAAGCATAAAAATTCTAACACTCTTACCTTTTCTTATCAAATAGTTTGAATTCTTTTATTCTGCTAGACATGTAGACAATTTATAATTGATGATTTGTGAAAAAATTTTTATAAAAATTTGAATAATTCAATTCTTATTTCTTATTTATATTTTAACATTATCCAATTAATAAAAATCAATAAAAATTGTAAATTATTATTTTTTAATGTCAAAGTCGTATGTAATGATGAAATTTTATCTTAATGTATCACAAGTTTCATTCAATATGCTTCTATGGTAAGTAGCAAAATTTTTAATTTACAGCTAAATATATGTAGCACCTTAATCTGCAATTCAAGGCATATACTGAATTCACCAAAATCAAAGAACAGCAAATATAAAAATATATATTATTGCTTGATTTTGTAAAACAATGAGCAAGCAAGGAGAATACCTTTACAATGTGCAGCGGGGAGGCAACTGGTGAGGCGAGAAAAATTGTTCAAAGAACGTAGGAAGGAGGTGATCGCGCAGAAAAGGAGGAGTAGAAGAATGTCAAATGAAGGGAGAAATTTCAGAGTGTTAGGATTTATTTTTAATATATTCTATTTTTATTTATGGCATTTTAATTGGACATAGGAATTTTCCTAATAATTATTGAAGAATACAATCCTTATTTGAAAAGGACTCTTAAAAAGGAAGTTTAGGTAGGGTTGCGTAAAAAAACAAAAAGGTGCATGGTCTTCTCTCTTGGCTGACGTGGAGTTTTGGTGTAGGGCTTTGTTTTGATTTGGGAAATCAATGCTATGCTTTTGGATTGAACAACGACGGAAAAAGTGTTGAAAAGAGGCTGCTGCTTTTGTTTTTGTCTTTTCCCTCTTGATTGTGTTGATTTTCGTTGGTATTTTTGCTGGGTAGCTGCTGCGTTGCTGATGTATCTTATCTCTTGAATGAGTTGTCTTTTGTGAAGGTTTTTGGCTGCTGCTTTGTTGGCTATTGATCTTTTGATTGAGTTGTCTTTTGTGAAGTTTTTGTTGATGCTGCGTTAGTCACTGGAGTAACAAGCAGGTGCTGATGTTCTGTGTCTTTGAAGAAGATTGCTTGGTGCAGCAACTTGATTTATATTGTTGAATAACTTCAGATCTATTTTTGGAGAGCTTATCAATCAGGGAAGTTGTCGTTCTCTATTTTTATTTATTATTGCGTTGACTAATTATAGTTAGAAAAATCCTCTGTTGAGGTTAGTAAGAGGCGGTCGTACTATTGGGTGTGAATTCTTTCACGGGTAATTAGGTTATGGGTCGGTTACATAGATTGGGTCTTTCGAGTTAGATCAATCTGGTGTAATTTTTGTGAACTACAGTGAAAGAATTTAATCTGGGTGAAGGCCCCACAGATGTAGGCAAGCTGTGCCGAACTACGTTACCAAATTTCTGGTGTTTTTACTATTTCAGTTTTGCTTAATTTTATTTTATTAGTGCCAATGAAATTTGCGGAAGTTTGCGAAGTAATTAACCCCCTTAAATTTTTCACAGAGGACTGTCGAAGAAGGAAGAATGGAACTGTGAAGGTCTACGAAGAAGAAAGAGTGGAACTGTAGAATACATGCAATATAGTAAATGTTAGGCTGTGAGTTGGATCGAACAAAACAATTGAACTTAAGTTGGATCAAATCAGACTGAATCCATTAATGCCAACTAACATACCAACAGTAGTTTCTTGCTAATGCTGATAAGTGCTAACCCAACGAATAAACCCACCCTTTGTTTTTAACTAAAATAGTTATTTATTGGGGTAATCACGAGGATGGCTTATTTATAGGACAACTAACTAGGTGGGCTGCAATTACGAGATTTTGAACAAGCAGCTGCGAAATAATTTGTTACAAGCTTAGCCACATCTCATTCAATTCCCTGTAAGTTTTCGATTTCTCTGTTTAGCTTCTTATTGCTTAACTCAACAGTGGCTTCAGACGCATTTTGCTTTCATGGGTTCCCATTTTTGTTAGTTATTATTAGGATTTTCAGGGCCAACCAAGACTTGTGTGAAAGGATGCTATTTCTTTTCATACTAGTTAGTCGTCAGGGTTGGGTTTTTGAGCTCTTATTATTGTTGCCAATTGTATCCTGGATTCCTTGTTTTGAAATTGGAGATTTATGAAACTGAAGTCAGTGCGTGTGATAATTAATAGGTTAGCTTAAACTCCTGACCGATGGATGCAAAGAGCCGAATAAGCGCAGAGAAGTATGCTGCTGATATTTCCTCTATTAGAGAAGCGCATGTACGCATCAAGCCTTTCATACACAAAACTCCAGTCCTTACCTCAGAATCTCTAAATACTCTGTCTGGAAGGGAGCTCTTTTTCAAATGTGAATGCTTTCAGAAGGGGTGAGAATTTGTAACTCATTAGTGGTAAATAATCAAACTCAATATTCTTATGCTGTTATTTTCTCCCAAAAAAAAAGAAAATTAAGGGACTCTCTTTTATCCCCTATCCTTCAACAGGGGAGCATTCAAATTTAGAGGTGCCTGCAATGCCATTTTTTCTCTAGACAATGATCAGGCGGCTAAAGGAGTTGTCACACATAGCAGGTTTGTCTGATTTTTTGTACTTTGCGGCTGTTAATTTATCTTTTCAAAACATTTCCTCTTATTTATTTATTTAGATTTTTTTTCTTCTTCATACGGATTTATCGGAAACAATATCTCTATTAGTTAGGGTAAGGCTGCAGATTTCTGGACCTTTCCAACTCCCGTTCAATGGGACTTGTACTGGGATGTTATTATCAAAACGTTTCCTCATTTGATTATTCATAACAGTGGCAATCATGCCGCAGCATTGGCTTTGGCTGCAAAATTACGGGGGATTCCTGCACACATTGTTATACCAAAAAATGCTCCCAAGTGCAAAGTTGAGAACGTCATCCGCTATGGTGGTCAGGTCATATGGAGTGATATGACGATACAGTCAAGGGAGGATACTGCAGCCAAGGTAATGCAAGAAACTGGTGCAGTTCTTGTCCATCCCTTTAATGATGGCCGCATCATAAGGTATAAACTAAATCTTATTCTGTTTTTGTGTACCTGTATTGTAGTATTTCCAACCTTTGATTATCTTGAACTCGACATCATTTTGAAGACCATGTTTTTGTTCTTATCTTTTTCTAATTTTTGTGTATGAATTAGATGCCTGTTTCCTGTGCTGAAGGTTCCCTACCTTAAATATATTTCTCTCTTTTTATTGGCAATTTTGGTCTGTAGTTGTGGACAAGTCCTTTATTTCAAGGACGATACCTGACACTATTGCTAAGTTGATTCTGCAAATGTCCCGATTCATGCATGATATATCTGAATAGTCAGATGCACGACAAAGGAACTTGATGCACAAATGTTTATTATGCATGAGCTCCTTAACTCTTTTGCAGTGGGCAGGGTACTATATCACTGGAGTTTCTTGAGCAAGTCCCACAATTGGATACTGTAATAGTTCCCATCAGTGGTTTGTTTAATACCCCTTGCATCACTTTTTAATTATTTTGGAGGTTTTGTTTACTAAGCCTGATATACGGTCAAATAAACTTTAGGAGGTGGTCTGATATCCGGGGTGACACTGGCTGCTAAATCCATCAATCCTTTGCTGCGAGTTTTAGCTGCAGAACCTAAGGGAGCCAATGATGCAGCTCAGTCCAAAGCAGCTGGCAGGATTGTAAAGTTACGTGAAACCAACACAGTTGCTGATGGGCTCCGAGCTTTCCTTGGAGATCTAACCTGGTAAAGATAGATTTATTGTTCCTTTATGTACATTGAGATCATTCTTTAATCTCCGTCTTCCTCCCTGACTTGGATATTACATTTTTCTGCGCTCGTATTATGCATTATGGTGGAACAGGCCTGTAGTAAGAGATTTGGTTGAAGACGTTATAGTAGTTGATGACGAGGAGATAATAGATGCAATGAAACTTATCTATGAGATTCTGAAAGTTGCAGTAGAACCTAGTGGAGCCATAGGTCTTGCAGCTGTTTTATCCGATAGATTTAAGAAAAATCCTGCTTGGAAGGATTGCAACCACATAGGAATCATAATTTCAGGTGGTAATCTTGATCTTGAAGTTCTTTGGGATTCGTTTAGAAGATGAACATCACATTTTAGCCCATCTTTGTAATCCTACTCTCTTGATGATTTAATGAGCATGCTTGGTTTATTTTTCAGTTATACAAGTGCAATGAATTCTCATATCTTTGTAATAACAAAAACCTGATATTTCGGAGACTAATTGAAACTGCAGATTATAAGTATGTATAAAGATAGATGCTATTCAGAGACGACTGCATTTAAACTTGTAGATCAGTTCTCAACCTATTCCTTAATCAAAAAGTAATTTATTTACTATGCTAGATCTTACTTACCAGCAACAAACTTGTGACACGTTGGTGTAGGAGGTATAGATCAATGAAAAAGAGCAACAGATATTCTAAAAGAACTTGATAGGCAAGATGTATTCTTAGGGATGAAATATAAAAGGAGATTAGTTAGGAGTTGATCTTATGTTTATACAGTAGTTATGTTTTTACAGTAATTATCTTATTTACATGGTAGTTATCTTATTTAAGAAGCCTATTATTGTCATAAGTCTATTTTTAATAGGAGCCTAAATTAGTAGATTCCTAAATATTTTAGTTCTTAAAAACTGTATGTATTCATCTTATTTAAAGGGCATTATGATGATTAAGACAGCAGTGATAATTTTTCTTAAAAAAAGTTGATAGAAAGCTTGTTAAAGATGAATTGTTTAAATAACAACCATAAAGCTTAGAAAGGGGAAGAACAAAAAGGGAAAAGAGAATTTTTCTACAAGTCATTCCATGATTGGATCTTAATTTATTATCAGAGCTTTGTGTCATAAACGAATCTGTAGACTTATCGAGCTGAATGGATGTGTTCTTAAGAAATTAGGGTGCGCTTGGTTCACTCGGGGAAATGGTAATAAAATTTATAATGAATGTAGTGAGGAATAGAAATAAATGACTTCCATTCCTTACTATGTTGGGCGTATGCTGTATTGCCCAAAAAGGAGATATAGAAATATTGTTAATCCAATCATAATATATTACCAAGTATCTTTTTTATTCTTTACCCTTTCCTTTCTTCCTATACCAACTAACCATGCACCCCCCTAACTAGAGGCTATTTATGATGGACTGTCAACATTCTTACAGAAAGTTTATGAACTCATAACTAGAGAGATTCTTTGAGAGCTGAAGGGCATGGTAAGAACAATAAGATGGGAGCGACAACTGCACCTATTGGACCAAAAGGAGGAAAGTAGTGTTGCACAATCAAGAGGGGCTATTATCTCTAGGTATTCTAAACTATAATTTCCTTCATGTGATGGTATTGATGATTCGTTGATCTGGATTCATAAGTGGTAACAGTTTAAAAATTAGCGAATGCCAAGAAGATGGGATTGTTAACATTCTATCTTAATAGACGGGTACAATTGTTGTTTTATAAGGTGAACCAAATGAAGGGGGGGTATGGATTGAGAGACATTCACGTTGCAAGGCCACTTGAGGTTCGGTCTTCTGACGATTCTCAACCTCCCAGGCGAATTGGCCAATTTAAAGCATATAGGAATACAGGCGACTTATACAGAGTTCCAATCTTTGTTGGGTCGACTCACTATAAAGTAGCCTATTAGGTTATCCATTGCTAGTCTTATGAAAAGACTGCCAATGGAGGTAGAGTCGCAACAATCGAGTAACTTAGGATCTGCTATAAATCTAGTCCGCACTTATGAAAAGAAGCAAAGGAGTGGCTATGTTGTCTAAAGGGGGAATCGTAAGATAACACTTGCTTAGAGCAATCTGAACAATAACTATTAAAGGGATAGTTGTAGAGAAGGAATTAAGAAGTTAACCCAGATAGAGTTGAGAGGAATGAAGGATAAAAGGGCTTCGTTTCAATTACAATGAAGCATTCTCTCGTGGACATATATGCAGTAAGTTGTTTTGGGTAAAATTAGCATAATTTGGATGAGGGAGGAGGCTTAGTTCTGTGAAGATTTGAGACGACTTATCTTCAGTTCTGAGTTTGAGGACAAGCTCTTTGTTTAGGAGGACTGTAATGATATGCAAGATGCATTTTTAGGAAAGAAATATACAAGGAGAGCAATTAGGATCTGATGGTAGCAACTATTTAGGAAGTTATCTTATGTTTCTACAGTAGTTGTCTTATTTTTCTATAGTAATTATCTTATTTAGGAAGCTTATTAGTTTTAGAAGACTATTTTTAGCAGCAAAATGAGAGAGTAAATTCCTATCCTATTTTGGTTCTTAGAAACTCTATGTATTCAACCTATTTAGAGGGCATTATAATGAATAAGAAAGTTGTCAGAAGTTTCTTTAAACATAGTTGCTAGAAAGCTTGTCAATGACGAGTTTTTTAAGTGGTACTCAATAGGCTTAGAAAGGGGAAGAAGTACAATAAGGGAAAAGAAGATTCTCCTATGGGTTAACCCATGCCTATGACAAAACTTAATATTAGAATTATGGAAAACATAAGGTGGAAATAGACTAAGGGTTCTTTTTAAACTACGGCAAGAATGCTCAATGTGACAAATGTTTAGTTTTTCATACACGGTAAATTTTAAGTAATTACATGTTTACAAGATGCCAAAAGAAAATAGGAGAAAGTAGTGTAAACGTAATTAGCTAAATGATCCCGTGTAAGTTGCATATTCAAGAACATTGGAAAACATTTCACTATGTCCTTAGGTCTCTTTATGGTATTTGTTAGTTTTCAATATCTATGAAGAAAAAAGAAATATTAAAGGCGCGTTTAGTTTCACTTCTATTTTTATTGTAACTTTTATTTTTATTTTTTATTTTTTATTTTTTTGTTTTTGGGTTCTATTTTTTAATTATACAAATGAAAATGAGATTTGTAATAAAAAGTTGAAAACAAACCCTGTTTGGTTGAAATTTGTAATAAAAATAAAAACAAAAGTATGTTTAGTTTTATCTCATTTTTTATTATACTCTTATGTTAAATATTTTTAAAATATCAAATTATATTCTTAAATTAATTAATTCTCATTATAGTTAGAAATAAAATATGTGAACATTTATATAACTAAAGAAAATTGTACATCTATTGTATATAACAAACTTTTATAAATGATAAAATTACATTAAGTCATTCTAATTAATAAAACATGTCCATCAAATTAGAGTTCTTCAAAACATAATGACACTATCATTTATAAAAAAGAAAACATAAATCAATTAGAACTAAGATAATTATTTCAAATTTGTTCAGCAATTTTAACATGCTTCTAAGATATACTTCAAAGTTATCATACAGTGATATTTTAATCCACTTGAAAACTTGCATCTTCATTTTCGCTTTCCTTAATTTGCTCTTCATTTTTAACATAATTTATCACTTTTATTCATGCAGTCTAATATAATTACATGTAACATAAAAAGCAATAACTAATATTTTTATTTCTTTATATCATAACTCGGCATGTTTGAAAGTATATAGAATCTTACCTTTTAAAACAACAAAACATCTTTCATTAATATTTTTTAACAAAGAATGTATGTAATTAAACAATTCCTGGGGACCTTAAGGTTTTCCTCTTCTTTTATAATTACAAAAATGATATCTCTCATCTTGATATAGTAAAATAAATCCTGATGTATTGGTATAGTTTTAATCAACTAAATAGAACTTACCTAACATATAAAAAATATAATAATAACAAAAAGTTATTATAAATTAATTGTAATTATTATATTTATTTAAAATATTGTAATACTTTATGGAGACATAAGAAAATGATCCTCTGAATTTGTCATTCTAAAAGAATTCGAGAGTTATTTGTAGTACTTTCCCATCCAGCCATTATATATGTAAAATGCAGGTCAAATAAGCAATAACACATAATATTTTGGGTTTGATCAAATCTTTTACGCCTATATGATATTTATTCACTGGTTGGACCATGTGCATCAATATGTGTATCATCTATTGCTCTTATATAATCCTAAAAATTAAAGCTAAACTATTAAAATAATAATTAATCATAAGGACATAATGTGTCGGCCACCCCGCCCTCACAAGTCACGTATTCGACGTCCTAAGTGACATCCGAACGCGCATCCCATAAGAGTGGTGTGCCCATACCAGTCAGTCATCATAATCAAATTCATTTCTCCTATTTCAGATCAGATTTTGGGAAACCTCAAACCGGAATTACAATTTGACTTCTTCAGAACATTTGTTCCCCATTGCCTTAAGTTTCTAATGACATCAAAATCATTCAATTTGGTTCAAAAATCTGAAAGTTATACCCCAAATATTTTCGGACTGTTATTAAACTGAAATAGTACACTATACTCAACTTCTATCCAGAAATTAAAAGTCTTAGAGATTGAATTAAAATTCAATTTCTTCAGATAATTTGTAGCTCTATGTCTCTTGTTTATTTAGAAATAAGAATCATCTCATTTTGAGCTCTACAGATCAAGATATCTTTAAAATACCGAAGTATGTTCAGTAAAATATCAAATTCATACACTTCCAAACAATATTCTTACTTTGATTCAATCAATCTTTTTCAAATCAATACCAAAAGCTATAAATGTTTATGAAGAGATAGAGAAATGTGATAGAAATCTATTGGTTCAAAAATCAAGTCATTTGGAGGTTGGATGACAAAGTTATGACCAAAAGAGGAGGAATGAAAGATGTTTTAAAGGGATTGGGAAACCCTGAAGATCAAGTGCTGAAGGAGATTAAAATGTGGGTAATAGAAATACTGGTAAACAAAAAGGAGAATAGAAAATGCAACATAAAGATTGTATAAGCATGAAGATTCAATATAGACATATAATAAGGGTTGAGGGGGGATATAATAGCCCCCAAACTTAAAATGAGAATAGCTTAGGCACCACAAAAAAGTAGTAGTACTTTAAAGTTCCTATATTAGTTCCTTATGTTGAGGATGTTTGGTCTTTTATAACATCTCTTTTTTCATTAATGATTATACTCTTTAATTCTTTTTAAAAATCAACTTTTATTATTAGAAACAATTAAATATTAAAATTTTTAGATAAAATATATATTTTTAAAGATTTTATTAAATTAAAATATTTTTATCTAAAAATTTACTTTTAAATTATTTAAAATAATGTAAACTGTTAAAATACATTAGTCGTATTTCTTATTAATAATTAATATTTATTTACTTAATAATAATAAAATAATGATAAAATTATAAATTATACCTTATTATGAAGCTTGATTATTCTTTTAATACCATTATGAAAGGGACTTTTAGAACATGTCATTAAAAATTACTATTGATATGTTCTTAATTGATTATACATTTATTCATAACAGTGTTTCATACTATAAAATGCTTAAGATATTTACTTCAGTTCATATTTAGTTTTAGGTACAATTTGAAAGTGAAAGAACTAAAGTGAGTCAAAAGCACACTATTTGAACCGTCTTCTTGGGAGTCACAATCACTTGTCTTCATGGAATAAGAAGGCAAAGGATTAGAGTTAAAAGAGACAAGAAAATACCAAATGGAATGAAGAGTGACATTGTTATGGCCATAAGATACATTGCGCAGCCATGAAAAAATAAGTCATAGCCATGAGAGGTGTGTCAATGTAAGGTGACTAATAGACATGAGTCCCATGATTCACACTCATGGCTGTGAACAACATATGCACGCCCATGAAAGCATGATAGTTCACATGAAAACCCTACTTTTTGGTATAAAAACAACGTTTTGCCATCAAAATAGATATGAAAGGTTGGAGGAAACATTTGGGGGTTTTGGGAGAAGAATGAGGAAGAGGGCTAGACATTGTTAGAGACCCATGGAGAAGATGGAGAGCTAAGCTTCCCGATACTAGTTCGAAGGTGATATTGACACCGAAGAACCGGGTTAAGCATTTCTTTTATTGTTTTTGTTGTTCTTTCTCTCTTTAGGGATTGATTATATTATCCTATACTTATGGATTTGGGTTTTCATGTATGAATGATCTTTATTCTCGTTATCGTTAGATTGTTTATGTATAAACCCATTGTTAGAATCTTGAATACAATCCATAATTGTTGTGTTTGGATATTGCTAGAATCTTCGATATAATATGTAATTGTTATGTTAAGATTTATTTGTAGCAACTAATGGTTTCAAATCATTAGGGATGCAATCCTTAATTGTTGTGTTTCTGATTGGTGTCGAATCAATAGGGATAGCACAACTTAGATTAAATGATCCGAGCTTGTGTGGTTGTTGCCTTGATTAATATGTTTTCCTAATTCGTAATACGGCTGTCCAATTAAATCCAAAGATCGTATCCTAGGTTGTTTGATAGCTAGGTTTAGTTAATGAACGTCTCTTAATTAAACACGACCTAAGAGAAAATCGGGGTTTATAAAGCTTATCATTAACCTATGATTAATAGTGGCCAGGAGGGGTAAGAGAACAAAAATTCAATGAAGAATGTTTAATTGAGTGTATGCTTAAATAGAACCGATGACTAGGTCTCTAACAATTTCATCACTTTCATCATTTTATAATGTTTTCTTTAACTTGCTTTTGTTAGTTTATTTCACTTCATTTTATTTTAACCCAAACAAACCCCCTCCCCCCATAACCTAAACACTGGTTCTTTTCATTTCAAAAACTTTATACACACTTTCTGTAGGATCAACCTAGGCTCACTACTGCTATAGTTGTAGGTCTAGTTATTTTGAGTAGTATTATGACGCACTACATCAATAATAATCACACAAGTTTCAGCATCTAACAATATTAGATGACACCACAACAAAAAACACCTTTGTTGACTTTTTTTGGCGACGAATCAATAGTCGCCAAAAGATAGCTATTGGCGACGAGCTTTATTTTTTGCAACGTTTTACTTAATTGTTGCTAAATAAATTTTTTTCTATGAATTTTAAAAATCGTCGCAAAATGATTAACATTTAGCGACAGCTAGCTTCGCCAGTGTTGGAACCTTATACGACGATTCATATTATTCGTAGCTAAAAGTTCAACTTTTAGCAACGAAGTTTTAAATCATCGCTAAGACTTTTTGCGAAAAATTGTAAAATCATCGCTAATAGTTATTTTATATCTTATGTACTTCTCAAGGGAATTTTGATGAATTTTAATGCATGA
The DNA here is from genome assembly GCA_027563825.1 of Erythroxylum mucronatum. NCBI lineage: Eukaryota > Viridiplantae > Streptophyta > Magnoliopsida > Malpighiales > Erythroxylaceae > Erythroxylum > Erythroxylum mucronatum. The sequence goes on from JAOSBP010000206.1 coordinate 25,173,512, forward strand.
TAGTATTCTTAAAAGTAATAATGTTAAAAAGATAATTTTTTAATGATAAATGTGCTTAATAATCCTAAGGTGATTCATAATTGACATTTATATGATTTTTCATATATTTTCATTTGCCTTCTTCATAAATTCTTTTAAATAGTTAATGCATTCAAACTACTCTATAAATTTTTTTATATCTATGGATTTATACACAAACGATTCTTTAATGATGCTTATTGTACATACTACTACACCACTATTCATATATATAAAAAGAATGAGGCATCTAAAAATTGTAAAATATTTTTAAAGTTTTAAACATATTGTTGAAAAACACATACATAGTAGGTAATTTTAAATTTGAAAAGTAGATATTTTTTGGACATGAAAAGATAAACATATGTAAAATTTTAATGTTAATAAGATCAAAATATCATAAATTTAAGTTTACTACTATTCTTAATCATTAATATTTATTGACAATAAAATAATAATACATATAAATATTGAAATATGTTAAGCAATATAATACCATAATATATGGTATATAAGTACTATATATAAGATGTTAATTTGAAGTTTAACAATTCTTACAGAAAAATATTAAATAAAGTTTAACTCTTAATGTTCCATTGAAAAGGAAAAGAAATAATTATTTTTTTGGATTTCAAATGACAATAGAGTTAGTAGAAAAGGTAAAGAGGTTTCTAATGTCTGGATTACCAAGAAGGTTCCTTGCACCTTCCAAGCCATTACTTGAAACAATTAAAGATCTTCCCTGGTGAATTAACACCCTCTTTCAACAACTTCTTTTCTTTAACTAAACTTACAGAAGAGACAATGAACGATTTCCTAGATGCAGTATGCATGACGATATTAAATGAACTACACATATAGTATGCATTTCGGCTAATGAGCAACAATATAGAACAATCAAAGCTAAATCAAACATTATTAGGAACACAAATTCAAATGCATGCATACCTCCATTATCATCACAAACAAAAATAGTTTTTGCAATGGACTACTATTTTAAAATAACCGATCTCCCTAATGTTGTAAGCACCATTAAGACATCACCACCTCCTTCATTTCCATCTATATTCTCTTGAAGATGAGAGGAAGCTTAACACAATATATAGTATATAAAATCACAAGTTCATATAATAGCTTCATAACAGAAAATGAGATATAGATAATAAAGAAATAAAGGTAGTTCGAATGATACTAAAAACCTTGAAGGAGAAGATCGATCATGGAATGCAAGGGGTGATTAGTGTTTAATGAGAAAATTTGTTTTGCATCGATTTATTCTTCATTAAGGAGAATTTTTTTCACATTCCCCCCAGAGAAACCCATTTTTGCCATAAAAAACTAGTCGTTATATCGACATTCTGTGATGAATTAATGTTAATAATTTTATTCTTAAAAAGTAAACAGAAGACTTGTTATTTGAATGTTCCAATATTCTAGTAGTGTTAATTTTGTGATCTATCAGGTGAGACTACTTCATATGATAAGGTTAAGAATGTTAAGTGTGAATGCATTACGTTTAGGGGATGCATTAACATCCCTTGCAGCCCCAAAATATGATTGCTTCTATGTACTTAAATATCCCTTGTAGAATCCTCTAATGTAAATAGTTGTGTAATTGTGATTTAGCTTTAATTTATTTTAATAATTGGCTTGTTAGTTTTGAGCTACTCCATTATATATATGTTTTCATAAAACACATATTCAATAAATTCAAATGTGTGTATGGTAAAAGATTTATGGTCTTTTAAGAATAAGAGTACTAATAAGTTGTTAGTTTTGAGCTACTTCATTTGACTTTTAATTGTTATGTTTAATCACAGTCTCATAACATGTTGAAATAAAGTCATTTTAATGGATACATCTATATAATATAAGTGGTAGAGATTTGGTATAAAAGCAATCATATGGTAAATATGTACATAAACATTCGTTGCAGAAGTAGCCTTCATTCTCTAACAAACATTTCATCAAACAATTAGCAATGATTTCTCAAACAAGCGTGGAAGATGAAAAAAAAAAGGTTAATAGATACACATTCAACACAAAAACACAATTTATCATCTTCCAAACACGAACACAAACAAAAACCTATACACCATAAGTAGAACACAAAACTCATATAACTCCTAAACGTAGCAGTAAAACAACGCACAAGAAGGAGAGTTCTTGAAAATAGAAAAGGAGAACAATACCAACACAGGTAACGATGCTTCTGTGACGGTGACGGCCATAACATAGGAGACAACCACAACATAGGAGACGACGCTTATTGAACGGAGAACGAAGTATTTTGGCTAACATGAAAATGAAGAGAGGTTTGTTTTGGTGTTAATAACCTAGTAAAAAATGACGTTGTTTTTAATTAAACAAAACGACGTCGTTGTCAATTAATTAGGAAGAAATATACCATTTAGTGTCAATTTAAAAAACCGTCGTGAAATGGTAGACCATTACCATTTGGCTTGACCTTTGATAATGGCATTAATATAAGATTATATTAATTACCATATGTAATTATGCTTGTTTATAATAAAATTTGGAATACTTTAGTAATTCATCTCAAATATATTTATAATTATAATTAGAACTTATTAGAATTATAACTAATTCTAATTTTATATTAATTAGGTCACAAGTGAATATTCAATATTGGTCCTTACGAGTTAAATATCTTAAATTTGACAGTCAAGTTATCAAACACTATAATCAAATGCAACTTAATTAAGAGGATTTGGAGAATCGTTAAGGATAAACACTCCTTATGAGTAAAGTGGATCCACGCATACTAAATAGAAACCAACAATTTATGGAGCATTAAGCCTAAAACCACTACTTCCTAGTCTATGATGCACATCCTTAGGCTAAAGGATAGAATTAGACCTTGCATCTCAATGGAGATAGGTCTTCTAATTTGACTGTCGAACTGGCTCAGCCCTTCATCTTTAATTCATCATTCCATTCAAGGCAACAGTGAGGGAGCTACGGAATTATGCTCATCTTTTCTTGCCTCAATAAACCTCAATGTACAATGTGTTCCATATATAGAAGACTACTCTAAATGGAACTTGGAACAATCAGTTATCTTTTAAAACTCCTCATGTAGGAATTTCTTGCGAACCCAAGCTCCTAAAAATCGAGCAGCACAAAATAGTAAAAGAAAACAAAGGAAGCAAATGACAGATAGGAAGTTAGCATGCAAATTGAAGATGAGGTGTTTTAAGTTTCAAAAGGTTGCTTCGCTATGAAGTGGGCAAGGTTAAAAAGGATAGGGCCAAGATCTACGGCATATTCCAACGGCGATAATCATTTGGGCAACAACATACATCGTTCTCCAAACAATTCATTAGTCAGAAAGCAAATTAAACAATCCTTTCCACACTCACAACAACCGCAGAATCAAAGCCTGCGCGGGACTCATTCACGAAGAGTAAATTCTGTAGGTTTGACCATGCTCACTGTGGATGGATTCGAGTGAGTCCAGATCCTCTGTCCAATTTTTATGATGTCCTATTGTGTCCAGTGAATCTCATTTATTCATTTATGCGGGCTCCATGTTTATTTATGTGGAGCCCACGCGAGACCCGCACAAATAAATGGCTGAGATTCACAAAATACAATAAGACACCATAAAATTAGACAAAAGATCTTGTTCCGGATTCAAGTCTGCAGTGTTGACTCTTTTCTTACTTTCTTTTATACGCAGTCATCAATATCCTAAGATATAAAGCGCCAAGGCTCTTATTTTTTTTAATGATAATTAAGAGAACCTTATAAAGAACAAAAGAAATAAAATAGGAGTCTTTTTGTTGCTCTTTACGAAAACCAAGACTTTCGTAAAAAATAAAATAAAATAAAATGAAACCCTTTTTATTGCTTATTTCTTTTTTCATGAAACAGGGCCGGCTCTGATGCCTGTTATATTGTTTGGAACTCTGCTTCAGAATCCAACAGTGTTGGATTACCTAATCTGGTGCCACGCATTTTCCAGATTCATGTCCATGATCTACGACCGACTATCTAATTAAGCTTTGCATAGCAGTGACCCGTCTTTTTCTTTTTCCGTCGCCTTTATAATTATTATGATCATTATAGACTGAAATATTCTTAAATCCTATAAAATCATTTATTGAACTGCGTAGACAATTTAATATTATCCTTACAAAAAATTATCATAACCGAAATAGGAGATCTGATTTTCATAAACACATCAAATCTTTTGTTTTAGTTACTCTGTTCCAACCATGTTCTATTAAATCTCATTCATATATTTATAATTCATATAAATAGATCGAGTCCTTTTTTTGTGTACCTATTATGTGTCATTTCATCTGATCCATTCATTTTTGTGGATCCCACGTAAATTAATGGGTCAGATGAAATGGCACATAATAGGTCCACAAAAAATGGACCAGAGGATCTGACGCTATATAAATATGTGGAGAAGATTTAATAGAACATGATGGAAACATCATAACCAAAATAGGAGATCTGATCCCCATAAACACATCAAATCATCTGTTCGAATTACTTTGTTTCAACCATATTGTTCTATTAAATCTCATTCATATATTTATATGTGATCCATATAAATGTGTAGAGAAGATTTAATGGAACATGATAGGAACACCATAATCGAAATAGAAGATTTGATCTCCATAAACACATCAAATCCTCTTATCCAGTTACTCTGTTACAACCATGTTCCATTAAATTTCATTCATACATTTATGTGGAGTCCATATAAATATGTGAAGAAGATTTAATGGAACATGATGGGAACACCATAACCAGAATAGAATATCTGATCCCCATAAACACGTCAAATCCTTTGTTCCAGTTATTCTGTTCCAACCCTGTTTTATTAAATCTCGTTCATACATTTATGTGAGGTTCATATAAATGTGTGGAGAAGATTTAATAGAACATGACGATAACACCACAACCAAATCAGGAGATATGATATCCTAATAAATTACTTTAGCGGTAAAAAAGTGATCTATCATAAAATGTCTATTATTTAATAAAAATAAAACTATAAGTTTATTCTATTTATTTTTAATATAATAATAAATTTAAGAGAAATAAATCGACTCAGATAGATACAATTAGGTGCGATTGCCCTTTTTTGTTCCACAACATATCCTTCGTTCTTACCAATAGGCATATTCTTGATGAAAATATTAAGGACGCCTCACCATTAGAATTAAGTGATCAAAGCTACAAAGTCTAAAATAGCCAACTCTAAAATGTGCAGCCAAATAGGCACAAACAAGAAGACCACCCATGCACCCTTCTTTTTCCTTTCTGCTCGAAAATATCCTTCACCCCTCCAAAAGTAGCGGCAAACCTCCTGTCTCTTTTCCAAATTATTTTGTCAACTCTCAGAGTCAGACCCCCCATTTCCCCTTCCTCAATCACTTTTACATTTCCACTGGCTACAGCTCTTTCTATTCATTCCATGCGCATTCTGGTGTCAAAATGGCACGTTCTTTCTTCATTACTTCATATCCTGCAACGTGACCACAAAACTGAAGAGGATCGCAAACAAAAGGTACTAGTAGACACTGATTGTTATTCTCAACTCCATATTCTTTTGAAATAATTTAAGATGCTTTTGTTTCTCTTTTAATAACCCGAAAGGGCTGATCAAAGTTCTTTGTCGATGGGAAGATGGAACATGTTTTTATGTTAAGAACTTACGAATGACCTGAAGAAACAATTATTCTGTTTTTGGTATGATTGGTAGCTGAGTAATCATTATGGATAATTTTCTTAACAAGCTAAGTAAACGTTTATTTTTCACCTTTCTAAGAGATTTTATTGCTTTTCTATCTTTGGTATACCGGAAATCGTTAGTTCTTGCAATTCTTTTCAACGTGGTACAGGAAAACAGTTGATCTGGAATGGCTGTTAATGACGAGTGCATTATGAGGTTCTTGGAACTAAAGGCAAAGAGGAGCTATCGGTTTATTGTGTTCAAATTTTGAAGAAAAGATTCAGCAAGTAACGGTTGAGAAATTAGGTGAACCTCAAAGGAGCTACAATGATTTTACTGCCAGTTTGCCTGACAATGAGTGTAGATATGGTGTCTATGATTTTGATTTCACAACTACTGAGAACGTTCACAAGAGCAAAATTTTCTTCATTTCATGGTATTTTCAATCTTCGTCTATTTAAATTGGTCTGGCTAAATGAATGCAATAGCGAACTTATTATATGTAGGTCTCCTGACACATCAAAGGTGAGGAGTAAGATGCTATATGCGAGTTCAAAGGAAAGATTCAAGCGAGAGCTTGATGGGAGTCAAGTCGAATTGCAAGCAACAGAACCTAGCGAGATGACATTGGACGTTTTTAAAGCTCGAGCCTTATGAAGAAAACTAGGCCAAACTAGGACAAGATCTTGTGTCCAGTTTTATGGTGTCTTATTCTGTCCAATAAATCTCAGCTATTTATTTGTACGGGTTCCACGTTTATTTATGCGAGACCCATGCGGAGCTCACATAAATGAATGACTAAGATTCATGGGACAGAATAAAATATCATAAAACTGGACAGAAGATCTGGACTTAGCCAAACTGCCTCTCCTCACTAGCTTTTCGTGAATCTTTAGATTTAAATTAACTCTCGTACTATTCCTTATGTCTTACTCAATGGGGTATTTTTGTTGTATTTGTTCTGGATTAGGGGTTGGAAATGGTCTTACTCAATTGGGTATTTTTGTTGTATTTGTTTTGGATTAGGGGTTGGAAATGGTGAGAACCTTTTCTTTTATCAAGATTTATATTTTAATAAATCTTATTCCCTCGCCGGTTCTGGATTTTAAAATATGATGTTCATAGTAATTTACTTCACGCTTAGATGCATTTAAATATGCATTGAAAATAATAAGCCTACAACCTCATATACAGCAAACTAGAATCACAAGACTAGCTAGGTAGAGTTGGAGACTATGTTGTTTGTGAAATTTATTTCTCACCGGTGATCCTGATCGGTTTTTTTGCTTTTATTTATACTGAAACAATAACAACCATTACAACTTGAAAACGAAACTTAATCCGAGTTTGATGCCACTTTCACATTTTGCACAAGACTCGGTCAAACACTTAACAAACAGAAACAAACTCAAAGACTGAAACAAAATAACTAAATAACAGAGCACGTCTGCATGTATTTATTAACTGCACAACCACGAACTAGCTTACATCCTTCATTTCTCCCCTGTAAGCTTGTTCTTCACATCTTCGATCCCAATCATCATGCTCTACTCGTTGATCTTATCTCGAGACAATGGCTTCGTCAGAATATCAGCCAGTTGTGCTTCCGTCTTGACATACTCGACTTCGACTTCTCCTTTTTGAACACACTCTCGAATGAAATGAAACTTAATGTCTATATGTTTACTTCTGTCATGATGAACGGGATTCTTCGAGAGAGCAATTGCAGCTTTGTCGTCAACTCTTAACACGACCTTATTTATCTTCAAACCGATTAACTCCTACAACAACCTGCCAATCCATATACCCTGACAAGTCCCTGCTGTTGCGGCAATGTACTCGGCTTCACAGGAAGATAAAGCTACAACCTTCTGCTTCTGAGATATCCAAGTGACTGGGCTTTGGCTGAGAAAGTAGATTACTCCTGTTGTGCTTTTCCGATCATCGACATCACCGGCTAAGTCACTGTCACTATAGCCTACTAGCCCAAACTCCTCCTCTTCAACTTTCCTGTATCTGCATCCATA
>JAOSBP010000206.1:25182596-25197978 GCA_027563825.1 Erythroxylum mucronatum
ATTTTTGATTTACAACTTACAAGTTACAAACTTACAACGTTAATTGTCAATTAATGATTTAAGTTTTTACAATTTTACAACTTTAATAATTGGATCAGTTCGGTTTATGTTTATGTATGTTTTAAATTTAAGTTATTTCCAACTTCAACTTTCAACTTTCAGAATAAATATTCAGCCGTGCATTTCATATTTTTCATTTATCCAAAAACTTATCATAAATGACAAATCATACATAAACCAGTCTTTATTCATTATAACAAAACAACCATTAGACTCATTCATCAGTCATCACCATGACATTCATAATTTCATTTTCAATATTCAAATCACAAATGACAAAACAAAACCGTGAATGTGATCATTCAACAATTCAATTTCAATATTCAACCAATTCAGAGACACGCAAATTGCACATTAGAAAACCAACTTTCAACATCCAACCAATTCACAAATCCGTCATCCAACTAATTCACAAATACATAATCCAATTCTAATCCAACATAATAACAAATGCAATTAAGCAGGAAAGATTCGAGAATAAAAAGAAACACACCCAAAAACACTTCGAGTCTTCGGGTATTCGGGTTGTGTGACGGGTCAAAGGCGTCCGGTGGCTTCAGATGTAGATGTGCCCGATCTGCGACCTTCTCTCCTCCTTCAGACGTTCAATGGCGACTGTCGACGACGTGGTGCGGTGGTCTCCATGGACAGGGACGGATCCATAAATTTTGTTGAGTGGGGCCAAAATTTTATTTTTAATGGGGACAAAATTTTAATAGGGATAACAAATTTTTGAGTGGGGGCAAACTTTTATTTTATTTTATGAAAAATTTTAAAATAATAATATTTTTATATGATTTTTTTGAAAAAAGTGGGGGCAAGTGGGGGCGTCCTTGCCTGTGGAGGAAGGTTGAAGACAGTGGCGTCTTCGGGGGACGCCAAAGGAGGAGCCGAGGAGGATGACGATAGGAGTAGTACCACCGGAGAGGGACCAATCAGTTAGAGATAAAGAGGAGAATGAGAGAGAGAGAACAACGACATTAGTGAGTGAAGACGTGAGACTCGGTGAGAGAGAGACAGAAGAAGGTTTGTGACTCGAGAGAGTGGAGAAGACAGAAACCGGGGGGAGGGGGGGACGACGTGAGAAAAAGCAGAAGACGACGGCGGTGAGAGTCAGTAACGGTGAGACCGAGAGAGAAAAAACAGAGAAAAGAAAGAGGAGAAGGTCCGAGAGTCTTTGAGAGAGTGCAGGGGGTGATCGAGTTTAGGGTAGAATTTTCAAATTTTGCAAAATGATCCTTAGGTTTTTTGAAAATTAGGGTTCCGGTTGGTATGTCACAATATTATATGTATCGGCCGATACCAAATGAAAAATGTCAGTATCGACCGGTATTCAAGGTTGGTACCGATAGAACGAATCCGTTTCAGCTAGAACCGACCGATACGAAACGATGTCCGTTTCTTTACTTAAAAGTTCTACTTAAAAAGTTGTAATAAACTTTTTATAATAGAGAATAATTATAACAATCATTGGAGTACGTGAATATAGTATTTGAAGCCAATTGAAATTCTTAATAAATGGATGTCAATTTTTTTAACTTTTATGTTAGGTTTTGTTATTATATAAATAAAAATTAATATTTTACAATTTAAAATTTTAAGTTACTTTTTATGGAACATATTTGAAAAATAATTATAATATTGACAAGAACATATCTTTTCTTAAATGTGACAACTTTTTCATAAATACATATTAAAAATATTTTAATAATGTAATTTAATTTTTATAAAAATATATTAATTTATAGTATGTAATATGTTATGTTCACAAATTTCTATTCTTAAATGTGACAACTTTTACATAAATACATATTAAAAAAATTTAATAATGTAATTTAATTTTTATAAAAATATATTAATTTATAGTATGTAATATGATATATTCACAATTTTCTGTTGCATGTACAAGAATAAAAATATAATAGGTTTTTGTCCTAATAATTTAAATAATCAAATGTTGACATAATTAATAGGTATGAAGAAAATCTAATTAGGTTTAAAGATACAAATCATGTTATTTTATAACATAAAGGTATAAATTGATATTAAAAAAATCATAGCAAAAATATTGTTAATCTTATATTTAATATTATGCGGCGAATCATCACTAGTAACTTCACTCATCATTCAGTGGTATACAATGAGGGCAGACTTGCGTCATGCAAGTCTTCTTTTAACTATCTTTACCATACAACCCATTTACAAGGACTAGTAATAGAACTTAATTGTAGGAAGGAAGAGAATTACAATGGTTGAGTATCTGATTTACATTTTGTTAGTTCCATCATGATGCAAGTGCAAGCTCTGCCCAGGCCAAAGAAGATGCCTTCATCTCAATGGACATAGATGTGTCGATTCTGCTCTCTAGCATGGAGCTTAGTTCCACCATCGATACCCTCTTGGTGGCCTCTGGGTTGACGCAGAGGTTTACAACTTCACATAGAACCTCGAGGTCCTCGTATCTGAAGTGCTTCAACTCAGGATCAACCACATACGACATTGCTTCCGGCAATTCAAGATATTCCCTTGCCTGTAGAAATGAGAAGTTTCAGTATTTTTTTCTTCTCTATCATCAAGATATCAAGTTTCGTGCTTCAAAACATCTCCTTACCCAATCTACCAAGCACCCTTTATCCTTGCAGAATGGCGGCCTGCCACTTATAATTTCCAGTAAAAGTACCCCAAATGCATAAATGTTGCCTTGGATATCAAGATGGCGTTCCTCCATAGAGTTTGGCTGGACACAAATAGCGCCTTGGCTGCCAATGGACCCTGAATTCTTTTCTGATCTTTCAAGAATAATTCTCCAACTTCCAAATTCAATCAACTGCAAAACATTGAATATTTTCCTCAGGGGAAATTACACAAGTAGCTTGTTGTTCTTCCATCTTAGCTTTTGATTAGTATCCAGAGTTCCAAATTACTAGAAGACTAATTAGGTAAGGTATGCTATTTATTGACTTTGAGTTAGAGGGTTAGAACATATGAAAAGATTTCTGCAAATTGAAACAGAAGTTTGGAAACCTTATCAGATCCTTTACCCATAAAATTGGTATAACAACCAAGTCTAGTTCATCTGGTTCATCAACTTCTAGATCAACAAAGCTTACTTGATCCAATTGAAACAATTCAGCAAGTTGATATGATTAATTACCTTGAATAAGCTAACATTGGACTTGTTTAAAAAGAATATGAAAATTTCATCAGACAAAGTAACGTTTCTGGTATACCTTGGGGGAAAAGTCTTCTGATAGATATACGGCACTAGAATTCAACTCAGATATTGTAAATGGGGGATCAAGTTCCTTGTGAAGATACTGGAGTCCATGAGCAATGCCTAAAACGATTTTCATACGTCGCGTCCATGATAGCTGACATCCTTCTCCATCTGCATATATTTAGATTGATGACACAGCTTTGATACTATTAAACAACCCTGTAACAATTTTTCATATAAGAATTTGACTTACAGTGAAGATGTTCATAAAGTGTGCCATTTGAGGCATATTCGAAAATCAACATCCTTGTGAAAGGAGAGCTCTCTCTACAATAGCCCAGTAACTTTCCTGTGTTCTCATGACTTAATCTAGCCAAATCTGCCACCTATATGCCAATTCAACCATAAATCTTCAGTAAATTCCTTTGGAAAATGTACATCTAGTTATTGTGTGTGTGTCTACCTCTCTCTGGAAATATAGCTCAAGATAGCCTGTCCAATGTTCTTCTTTGATGCCGAGGGAGATAACAGCAATTTCAGGCCCACCTTTCATGTTGCCTTTGTACACCAAACTGTCTGCAGAAGATCCAATAATGTTGCTGAAGTCTTCACAGGCCACTTCAAGCTCTTGTCTGCTAAATCTCATTACATCTTTCAACATTTCAGAATCTGTTTGCAAATAAACCCAAAATAAGCATACACATATTGATGCTAAAGAGACACTTCAAGTGAAATGCTGATACACAATTGAATAGTTGCTAAAAAGTAAGCAAACCTATATACACAGTCATATACTCCTTCTGGCTAATTGATTTCTTCCAAGGGATAATGATCGAGGATTTGCTATTGCATCTCTGAAGGGCTGTCAGAAGGGCAATGAGAAATAGAGAACCCACCATGGTTCCTGTCACTATTTCCAGAGCCAGAAGCCAGGTAGGATTTGATGTCCCATGATGCTGCTTTGATGAAACCTCCACAGGCTGGCTGTTAGATTTCAATGTTTGATGGGATTTGGGAGCTGGTGCACCAACTACAAATGGAATATAGCAAGTTTTGTAAAACTATTCATCCTCACAGGCGCATAAAAATTATTATGATACGTCACCAAAGTAGTAAATAAGTTTCAAGGTTAACATCCAATGAAGCTATGCTTAAAATGTGTGGCACACTAATGGGATACTTCTTGGAATGTCGAGTAAGACTATATTTGACCAGAAAGAGCATATCAGCACATAAAATAAATGTGCATATTCAAATGAAAATTTCAGTTTCATGATGTCAAGTTTGATGTTTTAGGTTTTTATTCTGACCAGACTTAGAGAAGGGAGACAACAAACTCAAAGGTTCTAATACGTGGGAATTCATTCCCTTTTGAAATCTTTAATCTGCATCTGAAGTACAAAACATAATCTTGACAGGAATTCCATACAGACCACATTGTGCATCCGAACGTTGTTTAAGGTACTTGTCTTGAAGGCAGTTCCCTTGGAAGCTTGTCCTGTGTGGCATAGATTTTCAGTAACGAGCTTACTTACAATAAATAAGCCAGTAAGAAAGGCTGAGAAAGGAAACCTTGGAAGATGTGCCAAGCACTTAGGTATGCCTCCAACAAAGAAGTTGTATGAAAAATCTGCCTCTTTCAATTGAGATGCTCCACACAAGCCAGTCAAGTTTGCACTAGAAGCATACCTGAAGAACAATAAATCTCAATTAAGAAGACCTTAGAAAAGCCAATAACAAGCAATGTCTTCCATATTTTTATTCCATGGTCATCATGGTAATATGTTTTGTACCCAAAAGTAAAAGCAATAACTTCAAGTTATACCCCCAGACATGTTACCTATTACATGAAATTATTTTAATGTAACACCAAACACCTTATAAATACCATATAACCGAGATGCCGGTGTGATCATTTGATTGCTTCTTGCTTTATTTTCTTTATCTAATATCTGGCAACAATTAGCAAACCCTGCGACCTTTATAATAATCCAACCAACAAACAAATTAAAAATCAAACATACAATGTCATTCTCCAGTACACCTCTCCAAAATGTACGTTGCACAAATGTTATTTGCATGGCCAGTAAGTTTCTGTTATGAATATGGAAACCTTTAGCTTGAACGAAAAAGGGTATACAACATGACTTTAATCTTTAAATTGTCTCAAATTTTTGTGAAACAGAAGATGTTCTTATGCAACAATATCTTTCTAAGCAAACCAAGAGGTGATAACACAGAGTTTAATACAACACATGAGGACAAGTCTTTTCTACTTACATTCCATGTACCTTTGGCAGGAAACCTGAATTGCTATCAGCCAGAACAGGACCTTTAAGTTTGTTTCTATCCAGCCTAAGTTCCTCAAGGTTCTTCAAATTGGCTATCTCGGGAGGTAAAGTCCCAGTCAACCCATTAGATTGAAGGTTTCTACAATACAATGAGCTTATAATGTAAGAAAAAACTGAGATTCTGACAAGCTATAAGTTTCAGCATTAAAGGTAACGGCAATATTACATTTTCTTAACACTGGTTAGACTTGCTATCTCTGGAGGAATTGGACCCGTTAATTGATTCACTCCCAAATCCAAGACCTCAAGGTACTTCAACACGCCCAGCTCTTTTGGTATAGTCCCAATCAGATTGTTGTTGTGCAAGACTCTACACAATACAAAATGATGACAACAGGCTCATTTGAAGTGCATTTTAGATTGTGGCATAAACTGCTGAAGTGTTTAAAGGGACCTACAATTCTTTTAAGTATGTGATCCGACCCAATTCTGGGGCAAGAAATCCCTTTAAAGATGATCCAGATATATTTCTGCAAAATGGAACTCAATAGATACATGGAAAACATAATTTTTATCAATGCAACACTACTCTGTTTGACGTCTTGACATCTACAACCAGAAAAACTTAATGCACTAATCCTGAGCGCATTAGGAAAGTGATACACAATGCCTTACATTTTCATGACATGGTCTCGAGCAGAAGAGCATGAAACGCCAAGCCAATCACAAGGATCAGCATCTAGAGCATTCCAATTACTTAATACCAGACGTGGGTCTTCAAATATTGCTTCCTTAAATGATTTAAGTGCCGAAACTGCGTAAAGCCACATTAAATTAGTAAAATGATTTGGATTCTCAGGCAATTCACTACAATCATGATGCTATGCATAGCATATTATCCCATATTTAACAATTTTGTGCAACATTAAACTCTGGAACTCAGATCAGTTACCCCAAGAAATGTACTTAATGGTCTAGAATTAAACAAAGTTTGGATCTTGGAACAGTAGTGTCAAACATCTGAAGCAAATAAAACCTACTGGAGATAACTAGGGAGGCTTAGTAGAGTCTATGCAACTGCAAAATAAAGAATCCCAAAGTTTGGATCTTGGAATAGTAGTGTCAAAGATCTGAAGCAAATAAAACCTACTGGAGGTAACTAGGGAGGCTTAGTAGAGTCTATGCAACTGCAAAATGAAGAATCCTTCTAGTTTCTTATCCTTTTGCATACATGCTCCCAAAACACAGTTTTTCAATAACGAAGTAAACCAAGATTCGAGAACTAAAATGGTATTACATACCTTCATCTTTGGGAAAGGAATCGCATTTAACAAACAGCACAACAGAGATCGCACAAAAAAGTTGCAAAGAAGAAAAATAACTCATTTTCTCTGCAACGATCTTCAGCTTCATCACTCCCTTTCTTTCAAGAAAACGAGAAAGACCCAGCAAAGCTCATCAATCCAGCACCCAACATCAAGATAGAACTCAGAACTCACAAGAGATAGCAAGAAGGTGAAAAATAAGAAAAGAAAAAAGGAGAGGAAAAGAGCAAAGTAGCTAAAAGCTACGATTTTAACAGTAGAAGGAAACTACTAGACCTCAAAGTTTGAAACTTTTAATACGGTAATCTGCTAAGGTTGGCTACTTTGATTATATTTTACCAAATACTATGGAGTATAAACCCCAGATCTGGCAACTACCCACGAAAGCAAAATCACTGAAATGAGTTGAAAGACACAAACTTAGATGTGAAAGAAACTTGGATTCAAAGAGAAGCCAGTCCCAAGTTCAGGAATTTTAAAGTAAATGCAAATTTTGATGAAGAGTGTTGTTTTCTTCTGATTAATGCTTAAAATGGTGGTCTTTTATATTTATTTAGGTGGGAGTGGGTTAAGGATCCCTTAAAAATTTTGCTTTTACTTTATATTGCATTGACACATATTACTTTGTGAATCTCATGAGATGAGAAATTGAATTTAAGAACTTTAAACACATTTTAATTTGATTCAAATTGAATTAATTTCAGAGTTTTTTAATTTTAGAATTCAAATCTTATTCAGATTCAAATGGTTCATTTATTCAAAATTTAAAATTTTTAAAAAGTTACATAGTCAAATTTAACTTAACTCAAGCATCATCTATTGCCAGTGCCACCCCTGCTTTTGATTAAGGATTCAAATGATCACTGAAATACATAGTGCAATGGTCAAAAGTCCATCATTCATTGCTGCACCTTATGATTAGATTACAAGATAACCTACCAAGAAGTTGATTATTTGAAATAGTTTCTTATTTTTATCCTTTACATCAAAATTACCTCTTTCTATCCAAACAATTCAAATTTATCGTAATAAATAATATGGCAAAATACAAATTTATTATATTTTTATTTATTTTTTAAAATAGTATGTTTTAAAATTATGTGAAAATAAAGAATATATATATATTCAATAAAGAATATATATATTATAGCTGGTAATAGATCAATGAATACTTCTTAGCAAGTATATGAATGCAGAGATATATAGTTATTTAATTGAGTTGGGTCAACCAACCGCTATATCTATATAAATGTGGACAGGATAAGGTATGATTTCAGAGATATATTTGGAAAGGAAGCATGGTTTGTGAGTCATCCATCTCTAGCTAACAATAACATAACATGCTCTCTCATCTCCATAAATAACGCAAGCTGACAATGCCCTTTACTTCAGTTTTATAAAAGAACCGACACAAATGATTGAACTGCCCATTTTTTTCTCTCATGTATTAAGGACAAGCGAGAAAGTATTATTCGTTGGAAATCATCAGAGTAAAATTAATAATATTACACCATATAAAACATGCTTAATTAAGCCTGAAGGGTCCTAACTGACTATTCTTCCAAGCAAGACAAAGTCACTACAGAGTAGAGTGGGATTAAAGTCGCAAGGAAGTGAAATGATGTTCAACTAATGGCTGAGCTTAAACCGTTATAAGCTTCAATTAATGTAATTCAGTGCTTATTGGCCAAAAACATTCTGATCCGAAAAGTTTTATCCAGCCATGTCGAAATTGTTAAATTTTTAATATGGGTAAAGTGTAGAGTCCATTAATAAGAATTGGGCTTGGGTCAACCATTGTCCAAATAACTAGAAATAGTTGTTTGAATAGTTGACCCTTACCACTTATAAACCTTTTAACATTTTCATGTCTAGGTAATATGTGACACTCTAACACTCTCTCTCAAGTGCAACTGGGGATAGACATCCAGTTGTCACTTGAAATATACGCAGTGGACACCGGACCGAGCCGCTAGGACTGAACATCCAGACGGATAACCGAGAAATTAATAATTCGGACCAAACCTGCTCTGATACCATGTTAAATTTTTAATATAGGTAAAGTGTAGAATCCATTAATAAGAATTGAGCTTGGGTCAACCATTGTCCAAATAACTAGAACTAATTGTTTGAATAGTTGACCATTACTACTTATAAACCTTTTAACATTTTCATGTATAGGTAATATGAGACACTCTAACGGTCATTGCATATCCAAGTTGAGCAAGGTTTGTTCACCCTAATAACAACGTTTACATGATGTATGTTCACATAAAAATGTTATTGGTCTTAAAAGTAGGATGAGATTTGAAAAATTGTAAGTTTGTTGGATGAGCTCGTAAAGAGGGTACTTCTCAGATGAGCTGTCAGCCTCGTTGACAAGAATTTTCTAAAGGTTTGGTTGAAAGCAAAAGACTACTGTCTCATTGATTTGCTTCTGGACCACGCTGGCGTACCAAAAGGGTAAATGCAACCAATCTCGATTTCTTCATCGGTGAAAATGGCTCCTATTCCTTTTGGGAATTTCTAAACTAAACTAAAAATATCTTTTAGAAACCCTCGATGAAGCGCTTTGACACCAAACCTAGAAATATCTTTTTGAAAATGTGCATATCTTAACCAAAGCCTTAGTACGAGAGCGTTGTGCACTTGTTTGGTTTAGAGATAATTATTTACCTTATATTTTAGGTACTTTATGCGTTTTTAATTTCTTTGCTTTTCGCTCTGTCTACTTCACTAATACCACTTACTGTGTGAGTTTGATGGGCAAGCTTCAAGCTTAAGCTTTGACTTATCTAGCAAGAGATCAACATCTTAGGAATAGCGCGTGATCCACTCAAGGTCCTACTAGTTTAGGTAAATATTTAATGCACTCATCCACCATATTAAAGTTTTTATTTAATTTATTTTTAATATATCAAAATTTTTATTCTTCAATTAATTAATTCTCATTTTCATTTGAAAAAAAGACATGAATATTTAATTTAATAAAAATTATAAACATCTATTTTATATAATAAGGGTCTACAAAATATAAAACTTATATTAACTTATTCTAAATAAATAATAAAAGATGTTCATTATGCTACAATGCTTTTAACAATAATATTAGTATCACTTTAAAAATTAATCAATTGGAACTTTTATTGATATAATAATTCAATAATTGTCCTGCAATTTCATTTCGCTTTTGAGATATATTCCAAAGTTATGCTAAAATGATATTATACTCTACTTGAAAACTTTCATTTTCATTTATACTTTTCGCAACTTGCTCTTCATTTTTAACATAATTGTCTAATAATTCATCTCTATGTCCATGCATTTTAAAAAATTATATATGACATAACAAGTAATAATGATTTTTTTTTCCCTTATCATAACTCAACATGTTCAAAAGTATAGCGAATCTTGCTTTTAAAATGTCAAAAATATTTTCAATAACATTTCTTAATGAAAAATGTCTATAGTTAAATAGTCATTTGCAGTACCTTCCCATCTAACCATTACATTTGTAAAATGCATATCAAAAGAGAAACAACACATAATATTTTAGGTTGAATTAGTTCTTTTACTCATATATAGTATTTGTTCATCAGTTAGAACACGTAAATCAATATGTGTACCATCTATTACTCCTAATCAATCCTAAAAACTAAAATTATATTATCAAAATAATTAATTAAATAAAAGGACATGACAAAAATACTAATAAGTTAGGCAAAAGGATCTGGATCCTCTTCACTGATGGGGAGGCTTTGTGGGTTAAATGGGTTCATACCATTATTCTTAGAAGAAACAATTTTTGGGATGCTCAACCAAATTGTAACAACTCTTGGAGCTGGAGGAAAATACTTCAGGTCAGGGATCTTCTAGGGAACCACTTTAGATTTAGGATAGGTAATGGGGTAACAACTCTCTTTTGGCAGGACCCGTGGCATCAACGGGGCATCCTGAAGGCTCTCTCAACTCCGAGGGTCATCAACAGCTCGGAGCTCCCAATGCAAGTCAAAGTTGCAGCAGTGATTAATGACAACACCTGGAACTGGCAAGCCACCACCATTGAGGTCATTCGGAGGCTAGAACCTTTAACCTACCAACCTGATACCTCTCAACCAGATCGGCTCGAATGGATGGTCAGCCCCTCTAAAACTTATACCAACTTTTCAGCCTACTCCTTGTTGCGACCCCCCTCTCCTAGAGTCCCCTGGTATAACTTGGTGTGGTCTCATGGTACTCTCCCCAGGCATGCATTTATATTGTGGTTGGCTTTCCTAAGCTACATATCAGAGACCAACTGTCTTATACTTTCACTCCAAATCATTGCTCCCTCTGTTTTGCAGATAATGAATCTATTCGACACCTTTTCTTTGATTGTCCATTTTCCAAATATGTTTGGCTTGCCTGTCTTAACATTTTTAGCTTCCCATTCCCTCCCTTTTAAACCTTCCTTCAATCCCTACTTGGCTCAACCAAGCTCCTCGGCCCTATCGCTTTGATATACGCACCTTTCTTACCTTGCTAGCTGTTGTTGTCTATAACCTTTGGTCCGAGCGAAACCTCCGAACCTTTGAAGATAAAGCCTTGGATGTGGGGAGCTTCAATGCTAAAGTGATCTTCCAAGTAATGGAGCAGCTCTGCTCAAACACTGAGGATAGGTAATATTTGTATTTTTGTTTTTCTTTTCTCTAACTTGTTTCAGGTTCAGGATATAGTGGACTTCTCTCCTTCGGACAACAACTTCTGCTACCTTCTGAGCATCGTCTGGTTGTCCCCTTATAGCACTTGTGATGACTGTGGTCTTTTGTCCTTCATCTTTCTCATTCTTGGGGGCTCCGAGAGTTGGTGAATCTTCAACTGATGCACTTTGAGCGCTTTTCTTACTATCTGGGAGTTTCTTGTTGAGCCTATTCTGTGTTTGGCTTTGTATTTCGGGGGTTAGGTTTTACTGTTGTTTGGGTTGTATTCCCTTTTAGTCCCTATTGTGGTTGTCTGTGAGTGTGTTGTTGTTGTGTCCTTGGCTCTTCACTCAGGCAGGGCTTTTTTCTTTGCTGTGGTTTTTTGCTTGGTTTTGGGATCTCCCCATTGCTTGTACTTTATTATTATTTTATTCTAATTTTATCTACTTACTGATTTACCAAAAAAAAGAAATAGTGACATGATCTGACCCATATGTAGTGTTAGAACTAGAAGTGAAAATTTTGAATTATTTGAAATATATTGAGGAGACAGACAAGATTGTGTGATATCTGAATAAGTAACTGAAAAATCGATTTATTCCATTAACCATAGTCAAGTGAAAGAAATTATTCGAGTGATAGTGCCAAATGGGAAATGGTAGAGCATATGATGAAAACATACCCTTACCTGTTTGATCAATGGGAAATGGTAGAGCATATGATGAAAACATACCCTTACCTGTTTGATCAAACAGGTAAGAATTTCGAGGACGAAATTTTTTTAAGGAGGGGAGAATTGTAACATCCCGTTACCCATGATAAGACTTGAATAGTAAATATGCGAATTTATTGAGAAATTAGAACGTACAATTCATGCTTATGTTAAATATGACATGCACATTTTTGCGCATTAATATGATTGTACATGCATTCATGACATTTTTCGGGTATAATTGGGTTATTAACGCGATTAAAATGTGATTTGCCAATTTTGGTCTATTTCGAGTATTTTGGAATTTCTGGTAAACTTTGGAAAAAATATTGAAATTTGGACCAATTATAGTGTGACACGTGGACTGAGTAAATGGATGACAAATAGCCTATGTATATGTGTGTCACGTGGCAACATGAAATATTGACAAATGTTAAACCATGCAAGAGGATGCGTAGACACGTGTTTTAGACGATTGTTTTCTTGTAGCTAAGCTCCCTCTCATTGTTATTCACCTAGTATCAAATCCACTTTGGGTTTTACTAAACACCAAACATCAGTCGTTACGGTTGTGTCAGTGATTCACTCTCACTGCTGGGAAATATTGCTTTAGCAAGTAGGTAATTCTGATGTTGTTTACAGTGTGTGTGTGTGTGTGTGTGTGTGTATATACACACACATGCATGTGAAGTTACACAGTGTAGTCTCGATGAATGCATAGATTGGATGATTTAGATGAGGAACTGAATTTGTTAAGTGTATCTGGAATGAAATCTGAGTTTACTAGGTATTGTGAAGTTGTGAGTTGCTGAAAAGATTTAAAAAAATAGAATAGAGAGAGAGGATGAACACAGTAGTGAGAGAGTTGAAAATGGTGTAATTCATGCATGCATTGGTTTTTAGTGCCTGACTATAAGCTTGATTTTTGAGTTGTGTTTTGAATAAGTTAGAGGATTTGGTTGCAAGTTATTGGTGTTAATTGATATGAGATTGAGTTTCGGAAAAGTTATAGTAGAGTAAGAAAGTGAAAAATCTGGAAAGTGGGGAAGATGAGTCTTCTGTAAACATTTGTCGCGGCCAACTTTGGTTCGCCGCGGCTAAATCTTTCTATAGGCAATGTTGAGAGCTTGTGTCATGGATTTCAAAGGCTTATAGGATGATCACTTGCCTTTAATTGAATTTGCTTATAATAATTCCTATCACTCGAGAATTCGAATGGCACCTTATGAGGGTTTGTATGGTAGGAGGTGCAAAACTCCTATTTGTTGGGATGAAGAAGGTGAGAGGAAACTTATAGGGCCTGAGAGGAAGCAGAGAATTAAAACAGCTCAAGATAGAATGAAGAGTTATGCGGATGCACATAGAAAGGAAATGGAATTTGAAGTTAGAGACAAAGTGTTTCTTAGAGCTTCTCCATAGAAAGTAGTATTGAGATTTGGTAAGAAGAGCAAGCTTAGTCCGAGATATATAGGCCCCTACGAGATCATTGAAAAAATTGAGCCTTTGGCCTATAAGTTAGCTTTACCACCAGAATTGTCTAAGATTCACAATGTCTTCCATGTAAAGATGTTGAGAAAGTATCAATTTGATCCGTCATATATAGTTCAACCTTCAGAGGTTCAATTAAGGGAGGATTTGACTTATAAGGCACAACCAGTGGAAATTTTGGACACCAAGGAGAAAGTCCTTAGGAACAAGACAGTTCATCTAGTCAAAGTTCTGTGGTGAAACCATTCAGTGGAAGAGGCCACGTGGGAGCCATGAAAGAAAAGTATCCATATCTCTTTAATAACTCAGGTAAGAATTTCGAAGACAAAATTCTTTTAAGAGGGGGAGAATTGTTGGCCCCCGAAATTTTTCTTGATGAATAAGCATGATTTAAATTAATTTTTGAAGTCTTGCTAGATTAATTATTTTGGAGTAATTAGCATGTCAATGCTAGTAGGATTTATTTCTTGGATTGATGGAATTAAAGTATAAATGTAGTGAGAATGTATAAGGGCATTTGTGGCATAACACTTAAGTATAAAAGTTATAAAGCATAAGTGGAACAGCAAAAGGGTCTTCCTACAATCATTAAGAGTAGTAATTAGAAGAAGAAAATTGTTGGCTTGTTAAGAAGAGGAGAAGCATTGTGGGTGTGAGGAGAAAAGAAGAAGAGGAGAAAGTCAAGCTAAGGTTTTGGAGAACATGAAGACTTTGAGGCTAAAACAAGTAAGTATGACCTTTAACCCTTTTTCATTTGTTAGATGAAGTATATTTACTGATAGCTAGAAGTAAAAAGCAATGTTGATTGTGGGTAAGAATTTGTTAATGAATGGTTTGAGTAATGTTTTAATCGTTTAGGGTTAATGATCAAAGATAGATTCCGATGTGTTTGTGAATGAGTTTGGGTTAGAATGGGCTTGGAAAAAGAAGTAAAAGAAGTGTTTTAGTATTAAGATGAGTTATATTTGAAATATGGGAAGTATATAGATGAAGAATGTCAAAAAATGTCTTCAGCATGAGTTTCTGGGAAAGTTCGCCGAAGCGTACTTCTGACTTCGCCGCAGCGAACTCCAACAACTTCGTCGCGGTGAAATCCATTTTCCTGCACAGACATATTTTGGTATTTTGGGCATAACTTTTAATGTAGATGTCCAAATTGAGTAACTTTTAATTTGGCGTAAACTAGAGACATAGAGCTACAAGTTTTATGAAGAAATGAAGTTTTAATTCAGTATATAAGGATTTGAAATTTTGGATGGAAGTTGAGTATACAATATCATTTCAGCATAAGGATAGTCCCAACATGTTTGGAGTATAACTTTCGAATTACTGAACCAAATTGAATGATTTCGGTGTCATTGGAAACTTAAGACAATGAAGAACATTTTTATAGAAGGAAGTGTTACCAAATGTCTTCATTTATCTGATCATAACAATCATGTAAAAGCTGACCCGAAAGTCTAAGTTTTGAAAGGATTATAGTTCAATTTTAGCACTTTTGGTTATTGAAGCCTTATGAAGTTCCTTTGAATTTTGTTTGAATGAGAACTTGGTTTGTTATAGGAAACCAAGCAAACCTGATCCAAGAGCAAGAGGAAGGACAACATTGA
>JAOSBP010000206.1:25228734-25240963 GCA_027563825.1 Erythroxylum mucronatum
GTTTTGTTTAGGGGACTGATAGACTTGTCTATTCTGCTTTTGGATGACTGTATCAGATTGTTAGTATGATAGTAAAAGTTATCGGTTACTGATGTTATATTATGTTGTGATTTTACATTATTGCGATGCCATGAGGATTATTAGTACGAATGTTCTGGTGGTGCACCTTTATCGTGGGATATTCGTCGGAGTGACCTTCGGGTTTTCCATTGTGTACCCTACGATGAGGGGGCGCTACATGATATGTCCTATTCGGAGTTAGGAGTAAGAAGTTATGAGGGTCGGAAGTTGGAATTTTACTATTCATTTGGTCTTTCTTTAGGGAAAACTTTGCAACAACTTTGAACCTCCTTAAGGGCCAAATCAGGTTTTACATTCTTCTCAAAAGTTTTAGAGAATTGTCGGGTTTGAGCTGACATCTCCGGTAAAAATGAAGGCAAGCCAATTGAGTTACGGTATTTCGTGCAATTCTGATTTTGGGCAATTCTGCGAATTAGAGAGATCTGATTGAGGAGTTCTCTGATTCTTTTGACCTAGAAATCTGGATTTTCTTTTCTAGCTTAGAAATCGGATTTAATTTTGGGCCCTAAGAAGATTATTTTTATTTGAGGAAATTAAGATGAATCTTTCACGATTTATTCGGAGGACTTTAATTGAGTTTATAATCATATTTAAGTATGAAGGTTTCGGATTAAGTAGTTGGGTTCCGGAATCGGGATCTAACATTTATGGTATCAGAGCAAGAGTAGAAATGCTCTGGTCTAGTTTGGTTTTTCGTAAGAGGTTGGACATCCAATAATGGGTTCCAACAAAAATTCTAGAATAAGGAGAGGCATGAAGCTTTGTCGTTTTTAGGCTTAGGTTTTAAGTAAGAAATAAATGAGTTAAGGCTTTAGAGGAGACCACCGAAACTTCTAGAACAAAAGATAGAAGTTCACGATTTCGGCCAAAGAAGAAGAGAGGAAGAAGAGGATTCGGGTTCCAACAGTTATATTCCCACAGCGCCAAACCGGAGCATCTGAGGGCATCCTGCGCACATGCCCAAACCACCTCAGCCTGGCCTCTCTTAACTTGTCAGCAATACTAGTCACTTGTAACCTGTCTCTCACCACACGATTCCGAACCTTATCTCTTTTGGTAAATTCACACATCCACCTAAGCATACGTATTTCTACTACCAATAGCTGTCTTGTATGTCTATGTTTGATAGGCCAACACTCTGCCCCATATATAACATGGTTGGCCGAATCACCATTTTATATGACTTCCCTTTGAGTTTTAAAGGAATCTTTTTATCATATAAAACACTTGATGTACTTCGCCATTTGACCCACCAGATCTAATACGATGTACTATATCGACATCGATATTACCATCTCTTTGAATGATGGGCCTGAGGTATTTAATACTCGATTTCTGTGGTATGACGTTGGTACCAATTGCTACCGCCACCTCCTGTACCGTCTGGCTTCCCAAAAAGTTACATTCTAAATACTTTGTCTTGGACTTACTCATTCTAAAACCTTTCAATTCTAATGTTTCTCTTCAGCATTCTAACTTGGAATTGACCCCCTCTTTGGTCTCTTCCACTAGGACAATATCGTAAGTAAATACCATATCGTCAGCAAATAACATATACTAAGGTACTTCTCCTTGAATATGTTTGGTAAGGATATCTAACACGAATGTAAACCAAAAAGGGCTTAAGGCCGATCCTTGGTGTAGTCCAACACTAATAGAAAATGCGTCCGTATTGCCTCCTATTGTCCTTACTCTAGTCAATGCTCCTTCACACTTATCCCTAATTACTCTAATATAAGTCATAGGAATGTCCTTTGCCTCCAAACACCTCCATAGGAGTTCTCGAGGCACCTTGTCATACGCCTTCTCCAAATCAATAAAACTAAATGCAAATCCCGTTTACGCTCCCTGTAGCATTCCATTAGTCTCCGGAGTAAATGTATTGCTTCTTTCGTAGACCTACCAGGAATAAATCTAAATTAGTTGGCCAATATAGAAACAGCTCTCTGGATTCTCTTTCCAATTACCTTCACCCACAACTTCATGGTGTGACTTAGTAATTTGATGCCTCTATAATTGTGACATTGTTGGATGTCCCCTTTGGCCTTGTATAAGGGGATTAACCTACTCAATCTCCATTCATCCAGCATTTTGGCTGACTCAAAGATCACATTAAATAGCTAAACTAACCACTCAATACTGACATCTCCTATTCACTTCCATACCTCTATAGGGATCTCATCCGGCCCTACGACCCTTCCGCTTCCCATCCCCTTACAGCCCTTCCACTTCCAAATTATAAAGTATTAGCAACAATTTCTTTGGGAATAGTTATAACAACAATTTATTGAAGCAAAGAAGGGGATGATGAAGAAGAAGAAGAGGAAGGTAATAATAGATATCATATTGACTAAGTGAAGCAAGATGACGTTAAGAAGCTTGTAATAAGAAAGAATAATACCTTTATTATATTGTATGAATACAAGAAGTAAGAAGAACAATAAGGGGTTATCAAGTTGTAACTAGATAATGTGATTTTAGATTCCAATTATTAAAAGAGAGCTCAAGTTATGAATGATTATCACACCTAGTTGCAAATCCATCATTCTAATTTAGACGAAACTAATCATTCCATAAATAAACAAGCGTTGATAGCCTGTCTCTAACTACCAAATAATAAATTCCTAACTACCAAACTATGTAGTAAATGGTGAGCTACGGTTGAACCACAAAGAACTGGGATGCAAATGCTATTTCAAATGTTGTAACAAAAGAAAACAAAACACCCTGAACTGATGAAGACGAGACAGCTAATATGCAATGAACGTAATAAAAAAGACAAGCACAAAGAAAATTTAGAAAAGTTTAATAACAATGGTAAAGAAGTGGGTTGGAGATATCTTTGGGATTCTGGGATGTTCATTGATTATTGAATCTAAATAAAAGGTACTCTCATCGTGGTGTTAGCCTATGGACTCGATTAAGCTCTCGAACCCTTAATTTCTCTAAAATAGGCACAACTAATAAGCTATAGAATTGCCCCCGATCTCTACTATAACTTAGAATAGGCTCTTTAAGTTCAATAACAAAGATGCATTAGGTAATAAGAAACAACTAACTTAGGCCACCTACTCATAAGCTCAGAAGGTGTAACCTAAAGGTATAGATCCTAGATTAGTTGATTGAGTATCTTGAAAAATTCAACTAACCTATTGCTACTTCCAAAAATCACTATAGACTATTACATATCATACGTTAGACCCTAGCCTTCAAATTAGAAAATTACCTAAAGGGCGATCAAGCCTATAAGAAATTCCTAATTCATGACATTTATCCTAAATCCCAAACCAACCTAGACCTACAAGTACCAATTCAAAACAAGTTCAACTTCATTCTCATAATTTCCATCCCTTCACCCTTATAATATCTAAAAACTCCTAAGTAGTCTAGCCACACATGTTCATAGCAAGCAAAATAGGCATTAAATAAACAAAACTCATACTTACTCATATAAAACCAAGTCTAAAAATTATAAATGAAGTAGCAAAAACCAAACTTCAACACTAACTTAATAAAAATCAAAACTCTTTATGCTAACAAATAACTAATCATAACCCAAATTACAAAATCTGAACTAATTGCGTCAAAATGAAAATTCCAGCACACATAACTTGCACACAAACCCAAATTAATTGACCATAAACTTAATAACATGCATAGATCCTAACTATTGAGCACAAATTAATCAAAAGCATCACAAATAAACAAAAACCAATAACAAAAACCACTAAACATTCAAATACCCAATAAATTCAAATCTATAAAAACACATAAATAAACAACCAAGATCAAACCTAGAAAATTGCATAAATAAACATCCATTGATATATCACAAAGGTTCATTACAAAATTCATGAGTTTCAACTATAAAATTCATTAAACATTCATTCTAAATATTCTAACATATGTAAAAACGTGATTAACACTAAGAAAGCTCTAAAATAATGGAATGAATAGATTAAGACATATGAAGATAAAGCATTGAAAATGAAATAAACTAGCTAAGCATAAAGAAAATAACAAAAGCTTTTTTGCTCCTTCCTTCTCTCTTCTTGAAGCTTTCCAAAAGTGGTAGATTGTGTAGCCCCCTCTAGGTCCTCCTCTCTTTCTTTATGTAGTATGTTCCATTTAGGGTAAAACCTAGGATTTTTCTCTGCCTCAAAAGTCCAAAAATCCCGTAAAAAACTTAAGTTTGGAAGGTTGTCCACGTCTGTCTACGCGCAAGCCACGATAGTGGCTAGTTTATCTGCTCTCTGTCACGATCGTGGTTAACACCCCATAATCGTGACCCTGTGCTCAAGCTTCTGTCATGATCATGGCTGACTCCTCACGATCGTGGCCCTTTGATCAAGCTTCTGTTACGATGCCAAGATCGTGGCCCTGGGTTATTTCCTTGGTCTTCTTCGATTCTCCTCCGAATGCCTTTGATGGTTTCTCCTCTATGGATGGCTCCCCAAACTTTTTCAAACTTCTTCCTTTTAGCATATATTTGTATTCACTCCTTTAATCTATATGTAAATACAAGATGAACGCAAATTGAGTATTTAAACACAACAATAGGATTGAAAAGACATTGAAATGCATAAGAAAATATAAAATGATTCAATCGTATCAAGGGTACTGACTTACGTATGTTGTAACTTCAATTGTGAATTAGAAAGTGGTATTCAATGACTGTTAATTATGGTGTTGGTGTTATTGGGGCTAGAGTATCACGAGGACAACAAAGAGGATTATGGGTCAAAGAC
Organism: Erythroxylum mucronatum; assembly: GCA_027563825.1. Taxonomy (NCBI): domain Eukaryota; kingdom Viridiplantae; phylum Streptophyta; class Magnoliopsida; order Malpighiales; family Erythroxylaceae; genus Erythroxylum; species Erythroxylum mucronatum. The sequence goes on from JAOSBP010000206.1 coordinate 25,233,564, forward strand.
AAGTTTAAAGATTGGTGGGATCGTTATAATCATTCATATTTTCCAAAAGAGGGATTTTATAAAAGTTTCAAATAAGCAAAGCAATGCTTGAGATTATATCTAAAGAGCTCAGATCAAAACACACAAAAAAAATGTTACCAGGTGTAATTTATGTTTTCCAATGCATTAACCTATGCTTCTAAAGACTTGTCATAGGTCACCCCTTCTGATTCGTGCAAAAAAAAATAAATCTAGGGATATCTACTTGCTACAATTCAAAAGTCACAATGGTGGCCCAATTTGGAAAAACATGGATTTGATCCTTAATTTCCCAAATTTATGTGTATTCTAAGGAATGGCAGGTCCCATGATAAATATTAAACTGTCCCCTTTAACAAAAATTGAAAGAACCTTAATAGGGTCAAAGTTTCATCAAATTTTAATTAAATTTGTAAGGGTCATAAATGTTGAGATTGTTTTTAAACACTTTCAAACATTAGGATAAGACATTTATTTATGTAAACCTTAAGTGGGGATAGAATATTATATTGAGCACAAAGTTAATGGGCTAAAATTGAGTTGATCGAATTTTAGATTGAAAGTAGGATTAGGAGGGTTGACCCACTCAACCTAGTACTAGTAAATTCAATCTAATTTGGTTCGAACCGACCTAAGGTCAACAAGTTAGGCTTAAATTAATTGAACTTCAGAAACTAACCTAAATTTAAACATGAACAGTCTAAATGATTGTTTTTGTTTAATTTCTTAAGATGGTGTTGTTTTGGTTTCTCAAGTTTAAGAAATCCAAAATTAAGAGGAAGTTATTTTAACTAGTAAAACCAAAATGATATCATTTTTTAATGACTTAAGCTTGGGTTAGGCTTCAAATTAGGCTCAGGCCATGCCTTAAAGTTCAAGCTGGGCCAGGAATAATCTAAACCAATTAAAACAATAATGAAATTATTGACGTTAACCTTGATCGATCAGTGGATTAATCGAATGTAATTAGGTTGAAAAAGAAATTGAGTCGAGGCCCAGACTTAGTCTGATCCATTGTCATCACTATTCAAGAAGGCCTTTTTCCCCTTTTATTAATTAAGAGATTGATACAAATTAAAGGGGATTTAAATGTGTTCACTTTATTAAAAAAATCAACTACATTGGTATATAGATAATATTTCTAAGAGTGCCTAAATTTTCTCCTAATATTATATTGATTGTCTGTTTCAAAAATTACTAAATTGGTGTTCAAGAATTTGAGTATCACAATTTTGGTACTCCATCAATGACTTTTGATAGAAGTGTTGAATCAATGATAACCCCTCCTTTATTATTGATATAGCAGTCCACGTGGCTTCTAACTGAATTAAAATATTAGTTAAAAAGCCAACTTAATTACCCCACTAAATGAATCCCTAAATGAAACCTCAAACACTAAAAAACTCCATCCTTAATTGAAATTCTAAATTATATAAACCCCTCAATACTAAAAAATATAATCCTTAAATGAACCCCAAATATTAAAAAGAAATCCAATCCCTAAATTTTGTAAAATCCAAACACTAGAAATTTCCATCTTAATGTCAAAGGCTAATCTTTCAGCACCTAATACAGGCCTTTTCTATTTTTGGTACATGATCTACCACCAGTTTTGCGGGCATTTTCATTGCCTTCAATAAAAGCATAGTACCTAAGTAGGAAAGCAAGAGTAGAAATAACTTATTTCAAGAAGAAGCTCAATATCTATAGTCCGCTAACCATATTAAGGATCATTACAACATCCTTTTATATATCTTAAGACATCCCAAGAGAACTGACTCATTTGAGTAAAGATAATTGTGGGTACAATCCTTTAAAATATTACAGTTATGCCCCAACGTAATTGATAACTGTTCTGACAACAGTTAGGATATGGGGGAGGATAAGGAAGAAGCTGCACATAAAAGAGTACAAGTGAAGAGTTTGTGTAAAGAATATGCAACTAAAGGTTGCAAGTAAGAGAAGGTAGTTCGATATAAGGAGAATCTTATACTTATAATAGAGGTGAGACTGAGCCATATATCAAGATTTGAAGATGGAAAGACCCATTTGGGAATTTGTAAAATTTTCAAACTTTTAAAATTTTTTAGGTTATAAAGAGTTTATAATTTCATTTAATGATTTACTTAGTGAGGGAGTTGAGTTGACTCTTTAACTAAAATTTTAATATACGTTAAAGTCATGTGAATTGCTAATTCACCACTCTTATCAAAAGTAACTGATGAAAATATTAACTTTCATTTTTTAACACTAATAAATTTTAAATTTTATGCACTTAAGTTAATATTGGAACAAAGTTTAGGCACTTACTTTATAAAAAAATATTTAGAGCAAACAATTATATCAAAAACTAAGGAAATCAAAGTTTATATGAAGAATCGACATAAAATATAAAATTTTCTTATAAAATTTTCTATATTTTATGTCGATTGAAAAATAAAAAATATGAGATTGACTTACTCAATAAAATATAAATACAAAGTTAACAAATTAACTCATTTTATTATCAAATTATAAAAAGGACGGTTAGTAAAGTTTATCATATTTTTTAAAACTTGAATTTTTTTTTATATTGAGATGATAATTGCTAAAATTTATAATATACAGTTAAAAGTTGTAATAATTAAAATAGAAATAAAATGATATTAAATTTATGAAAATTTAATTAAATAATATAAATAAAGGACAATAAATTTTCAAAATGGGATATTAAAATGATTATTTATATAAATAAAGTACGGAGTTTCCATCTTTCGACTTTAGTTATCTTTATAGTTTACGCACTCATAGAGTTCCACTTCATTTTTCACATGTTAGTCAAATGTTCGGGTAATGAGTAAAGCTGTATAGGCTGCGTCTCTAAGCTCTTACGGATTTAGAATGTCAAAATGACTGATTATTCAGTAACAATGTTATGTGGAAAGCACATAAAGGTAACAAGTGGTCAGTTGACCAACATGAGTTCAGTTAATACGAAGACTAGCTAAAGGTTATAGGAAACACTTCCAAAAGTACCTTTGTGGAGGAAATAGAGATGGAAGCCAAGCATTTGAAGGATAAGTTGTCGTGATAGGAAAAGAAAACCAACAAACCCCACTAGCCACCGATAAGTGCTTGTCACTAAAGGCAATTGCAAAAGCGGAGGAGAAATTGGAAAAATGAGAAGGCAAGAACATGTAGGCGTATGTTAATAAGTGGAGATGCACTTTTCCAAAAACCCTTTACGTGGTTGTACACCTCACCATCTGCTAATATTCTTGCAATATCCAGTTTGGCAACGTGCATGAGCCGCCACTGATTGGATTGAATCAGCACTTACGCAGCCTTTTTCATTCTTTACTGTAATAACTAATAAGGTGAATTTCGCAATTGGTAATATGACTCAACGATGGAAAATGACAAATTTGACGACAATTAATTAATATTCCTTGTGGGTTAGGTTACGGATAAGAAGCCACAATCTCAAACGGATTCATTTTATTTCATTTTTTCACAAATGTGCCCATTCTCCAACATGGTTGCAATAAAACAGTGTGCAACGTAACATGTAAGATAAGATTGTGGATGAAACAATCGATCCGAAGTTTCTGTTTGCGTTATGATCACATAAATCATAGCCCATAATCTTGCTACTAGCTAGTTAATAGCATAGGTAATAGTACTGGAAATGCACTGCTGGCCAGAAGCATTGTATCTAGATTATGAAAGCTAACGTTTTAACAGAACTTATCTATACATAAGATATACGTGTCCATATCACTTAAGCTTGTGTAATTCTTGTATATATCAGGATTTGCCTTCTAGAGGTGCCTGACATCAAGAAATAGCCATAATAGTGTTAAGTAGCTGGTTGTTTCTTTTTTAATTTTGCAGGCGCTTTTCTTTGAACTTAAACCTACACCTCTAATCTATTTAACTGCACAAATGAACAAACAGCAGGAATATAGATATACGCGTTCTTCGCTGGCTGACTCATACTTTGTTACCTTATCCAAATTAGAAGGCTGCCTCTTCATTCAAATCGATCTATTACAAAAAAAGAAAAAAAAAGAACACCCTTTAATTTACCTAATTAATTACTAAACTGAGTGATTCTCCATACTATAATCAAGCAGCTGATGATCTCATACTGCAATTCTTAACTTCTTCTCAGTTTATGCAAGACGCAAGAATTATAGAGGAAAAGATTAATTAATTAAACGGCTCGATCCACATGCTTTAATTCTTCTTTTGAATTAATTAATGCTCTATTATATTACAGTCATAATAAAACCACACATGATGACATCAGAATACGAATAAACCTCGTTGATGATGCTTACTAAAATGCTATTGAAAATTGTATAAGGAAAGCCATAAAACATCTTAGGATATTATAACCCTACAACTAAAAGTACTCCTTTCTTGTGTTTCTGGCTGTGTCTGCTTGTTTTTCCTATAAAATGTCTTGTACTACGTGTTCCGAGATATAGGATCATATTATATAAGAAGGGTTGAAATAGATAAGCTTTCGGAGTTGTACTTTTATATTGAGATCAAAGTCTGAGTTTCACAATTCAATAATCATAGAAGTCGCAAACCACGTCTAAGGGATCATAACTAATTAAAATCCGTAACTATACAAATTTGCATTTCAAAAACAAGTTTTCTTCGTCTTCAACAATGGCTAAGGTTTTCCCTCAAAGATTGGTTTTCTCTCCTTTCATGTCTTTGGAAAGAGAAACATTTACCATATGGATGAAGTCTCTGGTTTGTCATAGCAATGGATGCACTGTCTTTGACTCCAGTGGTGATATTGTTTACAGGGTCGATAACTATGATAAAAGGTGCAGCAACGAGGCTTACCTCATGGATCTTCGAGGCAGGGTTCTTGTAGCCATACGAAGAAAGGTACGACCAATTAATCAAGAGAACTTTTTCACGGGAAGTTGGTATTTCTTGGGATATGACGTGTTCCGGGTTTGCTGTTTATTTGCAGGGGTTACAAATTTTTGGACGTTGGTATGGCTATAGATCTCCTGCGAACATTAACAGTGACAAGCCGTGGTTTCAAGTGAAAAGATGTTATAGGATTTGTATGCGAAATTTAGTGTGCCAAGTTAGTGTAGGTTTTGACAAGTTTTGGGTGGAGAAAGTGGCTCCAAAAATAGCATTCAGGATTATGGACATTGATGGTTATGTCCTTGCTGAGGTCAGTATAAATGTTCTTCTAAACTTCGTGTCTTTTCATGTTAATTCTTTGCTGCTGAAGGCTCTGAGTGGTGACTGATGCTGCGACTTTGAGCATATATGGTAGCAATTATAACAGGCTGTAATGAGTCTCAACAAACAGTCATGAAAATTGCTAAAACTCCAATTTAAGACCTTGCTTCTCTGGAAATCACATGAACTTCTCTGATTTTGGATCCATACAGGTTAGGCAAAAACAATTATCTTCTGGAATCACTTTAGGAGATGATGTTCTAACTTTAATTGTGGAACCTCACATTGATCATTCCCTTGTCATGGCAATCTTGGTCGTCTATGGCTTAATCAATCAAAAGCTGTAGAAGTAGACCCCGCGGCTAACGTGCATAGCCTCTTCCTCAATTCTAGCTTGATGTGTATATGCCTATTTCTCTTGTATTTTTCATACATTAGATTCATGATTTCTTGTTTTGGAATCTAGACCAGTCCGGTGTTAGGATTGTGAGATGGAGGCCAATAACAGGAGAAGAGAAAATAGATTGGAGAGAGCGTAGATTACTAATATTTGCAAGAAAAAGAAGGTTACATGTAAGAAAATGTTTAAAGTTACTGTACATACATTGGACAAAAGAGGTCTGATGTAAATAAAGAAAACTTTAATCTTAGTGGCAAGCACTGCTGTTGAATATTACACCACTAAATGATGGCCTCGCCTCAATTTCACCAAAACAAAAAAGATGTAGCCATGCACCACGTTTGCTGAAAAGTGAGTCCAATTAGGCAGACATTGTGACGGCCACGTCTAAAAGACTTGGAAACTCGTGTTACCAACAGTCCAGTTTAGACATTAATACCCAAAATTCTCTTAAATTCAAGTCTTACACTTGAAAATTCTCAACTCTGACTGCCCAAAAAGTCATGTGACAGGAGCAGCCATTAAAAGATAGAAGATAGCAAGCCATTTCGCCATTGTTTCTTTAACTTTTGTAACTTTTAACTTTCAAACCCCATGCTTTCTTCCGACCGGGCCCCTCCCTGGCCAAACATCTCCACTTCAGATCTAAATATCTGGAAGAGTTGATTTCACACGAGTGTGTTTTGTCAAACGTTTCCAAAAAGTAAAATCAAGCATTTCTCACCTCGGAAAACCAACTGTACCTGTCCGCCAACACAAACTTTCCCAACTTGTATTGCTGTTATTGTCAACGCATTAGTTCCATTAAAGAAATAATAGCTAAACTTCAGGTCTGACTTGATAAGGGATTTTTTTTTTTTTGGTTCAAATGAGGGTGTGAGTTTGAACCGTCCTTATATATGCATTTGTTTAAAATTTGAGGTCAGAGTTTTGTTTCTCACAAAGAATCTACCCAGGGATTTCTCTGGGTATGAATAATTTAAAGGTGTCTTCTCATAATTTAGATCCTCCTAAAATATCTCGTGGAAAAAAAAAACTAAATTCATCATAACGGTCAGGTCATGCAAGTGATTTTATCTGATTGATTCTTCTTTGATGATCTATATAAAAATATACTTCCCTCCTTTGTTTTAAAACCGGGACCGGATCGACCGATTTGACCGATGACCGGTACGCTATCCGATTCGGGTGACCCTTAAAAACTAGTCTTCAATTGAACCAGTGCGAACCGGTAAGAATTGGTCAATTGATCGATTAAATCGGGACTGGTCGAACCGATTAGCCACTGGTTCAATATATTTTTTATTTTTTATTTTGCTTTTTTTTCTTTCACATGTTTTTTTAATTCTTTCAAAAGTAAAACTCACATTTTCTCCAGAAATCTAACAGAAGTATAGAAATTTATATTATTTAGTATATTTTCTATTTTTTAATATTACTAATATTATATGTAATTATTGTGTAATTATAACGTCACACCGATTCAACCAGTGATCGAATCGGTGATCAATAAAGCCTCTAATTTAACATCCAGTCTGAATTTCAAAACGTTACGGCTCCCTCCGACTAATACCGAATGCTCTCTTTGACTCAACACCAGATTTCCAATAAGATTTCTGCCTTGTAAAGCACTGCTTCCTTTTCCAGACAACTGTGGCAGAAGTAAACTTCATATTATTAAAAAACGATTTGAAACCATTTTTACTTCTATAATTTCCTTTTCTTTCTTATTTACTTTTTAATTATAAATAAATTTTTTTTATTTTGACCATTGACAAAA
>JAOSBP010000206.1:25255905-25283494 GCA_027563825.1 Erythroxylum mucronatum
TCGTGATCTAAATTATCTTTCAGTTATCTATATAATCTAAGTGGATCATTATTAGTTAAATGATTTTGTTGATCCTATAAGTGTTATTATTTGGAGTTCGACAACTAGTATTAGATCCATAGATATGGAGAGTGGTAATAGCTTTATGATCAAGTTTACTTTGACCAACAATTTAATATAAAGACCTATGATGGAAGATCTTTTGTATTACAGGGCAAATACCTACGATCCCAAACACTTTTGACGGCTAACTTACCCTCTAATGCCTCATCTTGCTGGAAAGCGATTCAACGTGCTATCCTTTTCTTGAAAGATGGGTTTGCATGGCGTGTGGGAGATAGTCGTACTATCTCATTTTGGTTTGATAGATGGGTTGGTGAGGCTCCTCTCCAATGTCTGCTTCATAATATTCCTATACAGGATTGTGATCTTACAGTCTATGATTTACTCTCTTCGGAGCCCGAATGGGATTTCTCTTCTATCAGTACCCCCTTGGACCTTGAAGTTCGAAAGCGAATCTTCGCCACTCCTGTGGCTCGTTATCGTACTTTTCCTGATGTTTTGATCTGGGGAGAAACTTCCACAAGGTCTTACACGGTTAATTCTAGCCATGAGCTCCTCACCTGTGTACCATATCCTCCTTACCCTCTTAAAAATTGGTACCGAATTTGGAAGCTATGCCTACCCCAGAAATTTCGTTTCTTTCTTTGGCAAATAAGGTGGCAACGTTTACCAACCAATTCCCTTTGCTATGGTCGTGGTTTTATACAATTCTCATTGTGTTCTCGATGTGGACAAAGTAATGAAACTACTCTTTATGCCATTAGAGATTGTCTGTGGGCAAGGTATTTTTGGCACCAAATTCTTGGAAACACTTCAGGTTGCTTTTTGTCATCTTCTATTGATGACTGCCTTAACATGCATATCCTTGACCCTAGTTTACCTTATACCTATGTCTAGAATATTGTGACTAGCGCTTGGGTTGTGTGGTGTGCTAGAAATAAGGATGTTCTTCAACACGAAGCGAGTCACACCTTTGCTCAACGTCAATGGCATACCATGTTGATCAACGATTGTAGCTTGGCCTTTTCTCATCCTACTTCAGTTCCCGCTCACACTACCAATATGTGGATCTCTCTACAATGTCCTCCGTTGCATTTTGTTAAATGTGGATGGCAGTGCTCTTGGCAATCCGGGTAATGCTAGATTTGGAGGTCTAATTCGCGATGAATATGGACGCTGGCTTATTGGTTTCTCGGGATATATTGGTCATGCTTCTATTACTATAGCCGAATTGTAGGCACTTAGGCATGGGATCGTGGCTACCGAAGGGTTGTTGTTGAGTCTGATTCTCAAGATGATATGACTCTGATGTTGAATTCTTGCGCCCATTCTCACCCTATGTTTCTTCTGGTTGAAGACATTAGGACGTTAATTGCAAGAGATTGGTGTTGCTTTCTCCATCATATTTTTCGTAAAGCTAATCACTGTGCGGACTTCCTCGCTAAGCAGGGTTCTTCAATTATGACTCGATGGTCTCTTTGGGAGAACCCAGCCCCAGGACTACGTTTGTTGCTCCAGAATGATCAAAGATCAGTGGCATTCTTGAGGCGTTAGCCCTCGCTAGTTTCTTTTCTCCAATTAAACCAAAAAAATTACAGTTTTATTTATAGAAGTAAAATTGAAGACATCTCATGCTATTGTTTTGTTAAATCACTACGCCTTGATTCAAAATGATCCTTTTTGCCGATATCTGTCATAATTAGATCGAGTTTGAGCACATTTGACATTTAATCAAAACTTAAATGGAGGCGTCTGGAATCGAAGGGGAATCATGAAATGAGACGTTTCCTTATAAAATTGCAGCTTCTTTCTTTAAAATGTGCTTGTAGCTTATTGAAGAAGATAAACATGACATGTGCTTATCCAGACGCCCTTGGATTTAATTAAAAATAACGGAATAACATACATAAATTTAGTTTAATTTAACAGATCATAATAAAAGATACCCAGCATCAAATGTTTAGAAGTGAACAGTAGCACATCATCACTCCTTGTGTCATCAACAGTGTGCTCTGGATTATAAGAACTCCAATTATCTCAAATATTCTATATGTATATATCTACTTTACATTATATATACTGTATACATATGCTTGCCATAAACATGTTTATAAGGTTCTCAAATATTCTTTCTTTCTGCCACTTCTCATGGTCTTCCCCAAACGTGTTGCTTTATGTAGTGTGTGTGTGCGCGCGCGCGTGTATACATATAGTACCCTTTTCATATCTCTAGCTGTTATCACAGTCTGAATCGTATACTACAGGAAGCTTGAAGCACATGACGTCTAAGATTCATCCATCCACTTCCCTTCAGTCTTCTTCTGCTTCGTCTTCATCCTCATGCCACTGTTGTTCTTCTTCAGCTTATATCACTTCAAAGATTGAGACCTTCACTGTATGGATGAAATCGCTAGTTATGCAAGCGAATGGCTGCACGGTTTATAATTCTGATGGTGAAATTGTTTATCGTGTCGATAACTACGAAAAGAAGGGCAGCAACGACGTTTATCTCATGGATCTCAAGGGCAATGTTATCTTCACCATATTTAAGGTATGATCTATCATTTTTACAGCCTGAAAGGGAAAGATTTCTGTCTTCGAATACTCAAAACTAAGTAAGTTGAATTTTGTTGTTCGACAGAAACAATGGCCTTTCGGACAATGGAAGGGCTACAGATGCGATGGCTTTGAATCAGAAAAGCAAAAACCTTTCTTCCGAGCAACAAAGAGACGTGTGGATTTTTTAAGTGGTGACTTATGTTGTCGAGTCAATCCGGGGTCCAAGTCCAAAACCAGGTATTATAAGTTGGAAGCTTCAGCTGGGAAAATCGCATTCAAGATCACAAACAGCGATGGATCACTTGTTGCCAAGGTGAGCCTTGCTCTCTCCTAACTTGTTTTTCATTTCATAATCTTCTTAATAATTACTAGCCGATACATAATTTTGGCATCTACAGGCTGAGAGAAAGCAGTCATCTTCAGGAGTGGTACTGGGAGAGGATGTACTCACATTGGTGGTTCAACCAGATGTGGACCATTCCTTCATTATGGCTCTGGTCACAGTCTACGGGTTGATGCGTCAAAAATTGTGAAATGTTAGAATTCAAAAACATCTATTTCCGTATGTCTAGAAAGAAATTCTTTCCAGGAAAATCACGGTGGAAAAGACTATCTTGGCAATCTTCGATAGGCAAAAGTAACGCGTCAACTTTGCCCATGTATAAATGTCTTGTTATCAAAAGATTCCCCCAACAACTCTTCTAGTTTGTCAGCTAATGGCAAGGCATCTTTTTGGTCAGCAATAGACCTACTGCCACTTTACACGACATTTGCTTCCTCTTTTTTTCTTTTTTTCCTTTCCTTTTCCCCTTTATTGTTTAGTTGTTTTACATATATACAATCATGTATTGTCACGCTTTAAATAGAAGTCTAGAAATTATTTGACTGGTCGACACTTTCATCTACCATTGTATGATCTAATGTGAAAGTTTCAATTCATAATTTGATTAAATAAATCAAACCTAACTCTAAAATTTACTATTCTTATTCAATTAACAAATTCTTTTATATTAATAAATTAATATTCATTTTCTCTTTCTCTTCCGTTAACTTAAAAGAATAAAATTAAACTCAAACATAACATCATCAATCTTAAAGTTATCTTATTTGCAATAACAACAATACCCAGTCAGAATTCTACTAAAATGCAAGATCTGGGGAGATACAATAGTACGTAATCTTATCATTTCATGTTAGAAAGACTGTTTTCGATAGATACACATGTAACACAAAATATTGATAATATAAAACATAAATACATACGAATAAATAGAAATATAAAAAATATAAAATTGCAGTGCAATACATAATAACCTACATATCGAATGTGGTAAAGATCAACAATAAAAGATACAATAAGTAAATAAATATACAACCTAGAAAAAAAAAGACAAGTATAAGAATAAATCAAATCAATCATTACAAGAAAATAATTAGCCTAAGTAATAAACGGTTCAAGTTAAAAAATTAGAAGGGAAGTACTATGTAATCAAACTATTAAGCCTACTTGTAAAACAAAAGACTAGAAGGAAAATATATTTAAAGGACCTAAAAGAATGAGAATGACTTCTCTAAGAGAGATCCTTAATTCGTATCTTAGTGCGTCAAAGCATTCTATTGCGGGCCATATCTTCGGCAAGTTTCAACATAGTCATATCATTCTTGATCACTTATCTCTAGTTCTTCTTAGGTCTTCCTTTTTATTTTACAGTCCTTAAGTACTATTCTCGCATATTCTCATTAGAGCATCATGATGCTTCCTTTCAACATTCCATAATCGCCTAAGCCTCGTTTCTTTTAATTTTTCATTAATACTAGCCACCTTTAATTTGTCTCTTTCCAAAAACATTCTTGATCTTATCTCTCCTAGTAAGATTACACATCTGACGAAGCGTCCTTATCTCTGCCACCAATAGGTTATGACTATGCACTTGTTTGATGAGTCTACACTCCACCCCATATAGTATGGCCAACTTAATTGCTAAATGATAGAATTTACCTTTGAGCTTAAGTGGTATCTTCAACTCACACAAAATTCTCATTTCTCCATTTAAGCCACCCTACTTTGATACAATGGATTATATCTTCACTGATCTATCTAAAATATTTCTTTTTTACTTAATTTGTAAAAGAATTATTCAATATCAATTGCCATTAACAAAACAACAAATAAAGTAAAATAAAAGATCAATTAGCATAATAGTGACATACATATACATATACGAAGTACTTAAATACCTTTATTCATCTTTCTATACTCTTTTTTATCTTTTACTTGTCCTTTTTTTCTTTTTTTACCATTTTTTCTTTGACCATTAGCTTTTAAGTTTTTCGTTACCTTATTATGTAAGTTACTTAGGTGGAATTTTTCCTACCTACTGCATCTTCCCTTTATAGATTATTTTTGGCAGCATTTTCATCTTCTCTTATTTTGCAGTCCTCTATTACTTTCTCTCCTCATTCTCCTTATCCCATTACTCAGCTTTTCTTATTTGTTTCACTAACCTAAGACACCTATGAACTAACTTCTTCTTCTACTTTCATTCTCAACTTTACTAATTAAGCTTCCCTTTTAGTCAGTTCCTTTACTGCTATACACAAACCAAACACCACTGTTTATTCTGGTCCTCCTCTAACTACTTTGGTGCCTCAACTTCTTTTTACCCTTAGAAATGTAAATGCCCTTTTTGGTCCTAGCTCTACAAACCCTGCTGTTAAGTCACTAAGGAGAATTTAGTTTGTAAGAGACCATACCTTTTAGGAAAAAATAATATAGATTCCTAGTATAATGGATAGTAATATCCTCCATGGTTCACTTCCTTTGGAGGTCCTTATGGCAAGAGTAGTCAGATGGAAAACCTACTTGGTGGACTTCTTCATTAGCAAAAGACTTCCTTTTCTCCTAGTGTAAAAATCGATAGGAGTAAACTAGGGAAGGTTAGGGCTTAATAAAATTCTTATAAATGAAGAGGTTTTCTTTATTTTTTAGCTTTGAAAGCGAAGCTAACATGCAAAAGGTTTTGAAATTGGGTCCATGGCATGCCTAAGGAAAACCATTTTTATCCTAAAGATGGAAGCATAAAATGAAATTGGATAAGAAATACCACATGCATCTCTGCTTGGATCAACTTTCATAATATCCCTCTTAAGTATTAATCCACTACAAGACTGAGCTATCTTATAAGCTCTTTGGGAGGACCTATTTTATTAGATTAAAGCACAACAGGGATGAGGAGAATGTGTTATGCAAAAATATGTTTGAAAGTGGACATGGAGTAGAATTTATCGAATCCTTAAAACGAATAAGGTTAAATGATGAAGGGGATCTTGAAGAGTTTGAGATAAAGCTCTCATACTAATAAAACCACCCATTTCTCAGGGATGAGAAGAAAGTGCTATGCAAAAATATGTTTGAAAGTGGACATAGAGTAGAAGTTGCCTAAATCCTTAAAACCAATAAGGTTAAATGATGTAGGGGGTCTTAAAAAGATTGAAATAAAGCTCTCATACCAATAAAACCACCCATTTCTTAGAAAGGAAGATTTAAAAGCCAATAGGTAGAACTTTATAGTATGAAAATTTAGGTTTAACAATGTATTTTCAAATAGAGGACAAGAAATATTAGGGGTGAGCATTCGGGCTAATCGGGCCAAATTTTCAATGTTTGGGTAAAGCCCGAATTACCCAAAAAAAATTTCATCTTACCCGGCCCGAACCTAAAATTTCATTACCCGAACTTACCCGGCCCGATCGGGTAATTCGAGTAAATCGGGTAATTTTGGGTTACCCAAATTTTTGTTTAGTTCTCTTTCAAAAATTACACAAAATAACTAAATACTTGAATTACAGTCTCATATCTCATTTGAGAGACATAAAACAAAACAAATAGTTGAATTCACTAATAATATAACCAAATATTTGAATTAACTAGCATAATTAATATGTTAATTCTACAAGAAAAATAACGAAATGTATTTTCATAATCTTTTAAACCTAATTCAGGTAATTGGGTAATCCAAATTTTTTCGGAGTTACTCGTCCCAAACCGAAAATAATTCGGGTAATACCCGACCCGACCCGATTTACCCGTATTTTAGCATTTTTTTACCCAAATTAATTCGGACCGGGTCAGATAATCAGGCCGGGTCAAATAATGCTCACGCCTAAGAAATATAGATTGGAACTTGAAGAAGAATCTCTAAAGAGAATGTTCATACTAAAAAATAGAGAAGAATATAAGGGGGAAGTTGAGACCTTAAAACTCGTAACATAATAGACAACTAGGTATAAGGTTAAAACTGGGGTCTATATATCTTAAGAAACAGACCAACTTATGATGAGAATTGAAACCACCCGTTTAGAGGGAACTAATCCAAATGTGTAGAAGAGTATGGCGAACTTAAAAGATAGTTGTCATGTAATTATGCACTCTGCTCTTGATGAGGTAGTTATGAAGGGATGTGACAAATCTTCAAGCTTAGTGACAAAATCTAGAAAGAAACCCAAAAGGAAACCTAATAATAAAAGGTTTTAGAACCTTAGTTCTCTAACATGATCATTATATGAAAATAGAAGGGCATGAATTATCTAAAAAATAATAAAAGATTAAGGATTGTTACTATTAAAGAAGCCAAAGTTGGTTGGATTATCATAAGCAAGAGTAAAAGTTGATAAGTAACATAAATGTACTTAACTTTTTGACAAGAATTGAGAAATTATATGGAACCACCAAGCCCATCACAATGGAGGGATCTTAATAACCTATCACCAAAGTATAATCATACTTTTAACTCAAATCAGTTTATTCTTCTGATGGTTAATATTAAACCAAACCTTTATAGAATTGGTACAATTTTTACATATGGAGCTAATCATGAGTTCATAAAGAATTCCCTATTGTTTAACATCTCAACTTTAAGTTCCTTAATAAGAGACCCTTAGATAGCAATAGGTGACTTTAACAATGCCATTCTAGCTCAAGAGGCCAAAGGTGAAAGGATTACTAAAAAACTAAGAAATGATAATGTGCTCAAATGTATTAATGATGTAAGTTTAACAGACTTAAGGTTTGAGGGATCTTATTTCACATAGAGCAACAAAGAAGGGGGAAGTTAGATTATAAGGAAGAAGTTAGATTAAGCATTGGCAAATCCTCTGTTGCTCTTAAAATTATCCAATAGAAGTTCTCTTTTCCACTCTTTTTTATGTTCTAACCACTCTCTCGTCAAAGTAAGTTTTAATGTTAAAAAAAGCATAGTAAAAACCCAATTTAGATTCAACAACCTTATGTCTAATTTAGAAGGGTTTGAATAGACAATTAAGATAGTTCTTAATGCTAAAGTAGAAGGCTATAAA
Organism: Erythroxylum mucronatum; assembly: GCA_027563825.1. Lineage (NCBI taxonomy): Eukaryota > Viridiplantae > Streptophyta > Magnoliopsida > Malpighiales > Erythroxylaceae > Erythroxylum > Erythroxylum mucronatum. Next base: position 25,263,883 of record JAOSBP010000206.1, read on the forward strand.
TCTTACAAGTGTGTTAGGAAACATAAAGTTGTTTAAGTGAAGATAAAAAAGCTTTATCAGGATAAGTATATAAACATAAACTCCTACATTCATAAATTAAGAGAAAACTTAATTGCAATTTAAGATGCAATGAACCGTTAATATGGGAATGTAGATCTCAAAGCTTATAAGAAAATGGATCTTTCTTGTTATTCTCAAGCTCTAGAGAATTACCACTCATTAATAAGATATAAGGCAAGTGTTAATTGGCTAAAAGATGGAGATAATAGCACCAAATTCTTCTATATTGCAAATCTTAGTGGAAGGAAAGCCAAAAAAGATATGTTCCTTGATAAAAAGTAATGAAAACATTATTAGAGAGTAAGAGGAGATTAAAAAGGTGTCTATAGATTATTTAATAACCTCCAGTAATTGTGGTTCTCAAATGCAGGCAATCAAGGTATTCATCCTTATCTCTTAATAGTAGGAGGAGGAACTTACAAGGCCTTTTACTACTTTAGACATTAAATAACTTTTATTTAAGATGAATCAAGATAAAGCCCAATACCCAAATTGATTTAGTGGATTATTTTTTTAAAAATCCTAAAATCTAATAGGTACATGATAATAAATATGGTATTGGAATTCTTTATAGGGGTAAGCTTCTTAAAGAATTAAACAAATCATTTGTTTTCCTCGTTTCTAAGAATTTGAATGTCAAAAATCTTAATAATTTTATATTGACAATTTGTTACTAAAAAGACATTAGCGGATTTACTTGATCTTATTAATGTATACCACGAGTTGTTATTATATTATAGCATATAGCTTATTTGTAGGCTAATGAGCTCTTATTTGGAGGAGTATAAAAGAGATAAAGGTTGAAGACAAGGAGGAAGTTACTATTCAAGAAAAGAAATAAGAGAAGAAAAAGGAAGATGAAGAGGAAGAGCTAAATAAGGTGGCTATTGAGAAATTATCGACAGTTAAGTATAGAGAGCTCCTACTTTCCACAAAACAAATCATCAGAGCTAATTAATGATCTAGGGAGTTTTATTATTCCTTATTATATTGATAATTTATTACTAAAAAGGGTGTTAATGGATTTACTTAGGATTATTAATTTGATACCATGTATCATTACATTAAAATATAAGGTCTGCTTTTAAGATAATGAGCTCTTATTTGGAGGAGTAGAGAGGAGTTGAAGGTTGAAGAAAAGGAGGAAGCTACTATTTAGGAAGAGGAGAAAGAGGATGAAGAAGAGGAGGAGGCAAATAAGGAGGCTATTAAGAAATTATCGACAGTCATCTTAAGTTTGAAGAGCTCCTACTTTTCACAGAATAAATTGTCAGAGTCAATTGATGATTTAGGGGGTTTTATTATTTCTTGTTATATTAACAACTTGTTACTAAAAAGACCATTAGTGGATTTACTTGGTCTTATTAATTTGATATTAAATGTCCTTAGTATATTGCATCATGTGGTCTATTTGCAGGCTAATGAGCTCTTATTTGGAGGAGTAGAGAGGAGCTAAAGGTTAAAGAAAAGGAGGAAGTTATTTTTTAAAAGAGAATGAAGAAGCAAAAGAGCTAAATAAGTAGACTATTAGGAAATTATTAACAGACATATTAGGTACAATGAGCTCTTACTTCTCTCTAAAAAAAGTTATAGTTAATTTATGATATAGGGGGTTTTATTATTCCTTATTATATTAATGATTTGTTACTAAACAGGCATTAGTAGATTTACTTGGTCTTATTAATTTTATATCTTATTTCCTTATTATATTATAGCATATGGCATATTTGTAAACTAATGAGCTCTTATTTTGAGGAGTAGAAAGGAGATAAAGGTTGAAGAAAAGTAGGAAGTTATTGTTTAAGAAAAGAAGGAAGAGGAGAAAGAGCTAAATAAGGAGGTTGTCAAGAAATTATTGACAGATATTTAAGTACAGAAAGCCCCTACTTTTCTTAGAAAAAACCATCAAGAGTCAATCGATGATATAAGGGGTTTTATTATTCCTTATCAAATTGATGGTTTTTAGCTAAAATGTACGTTAGCATATTTACTTGTTCTTATTAATTTGATATAATACATCCTTACATCATATGGCATATTTGTAAGCTAATAAGCTCTTATTTGCAGGAGTAAAGAGGAGCTAAAGTTTGAAGAAAAGGAAGAAGTTATTGTTCAAGAAGAGAAGAAAGAGGAGAAAGAGGAAGATGAAGAGAAGGATCTAAATAAGAAGGCTATCAAGAAATTATTGACAAACATCATAAGTACGGAGAGCTCCTACTTTCCATAGAAAAAATTTTCGAGTCAATTAATGATCTAGGGAGTTTATTATTTCTTGTTGTATTGATAGATTGATACTACAATAGGAATTAGCAGATTTACTTGATCTTATTATTTTAATATCACATGTCCTTATTATATTGTAGCATATGGCCTATCTGTAGGCTAAAGAGCTGTTATTTAAGAAGACAAGTAGAAATAAGTTGTTGACTATAGATCCAAGTCAAAGCAAAACTTACCAAAAATTCTAAGTAAAAGACTCATAAAGAAGCAATGGTTAGGAGGTAACTTAATAATTAGTGTTTTTATTTTGACTGAGTAGCTTATAGGATTTTTATTAGTTATTTAGTTATTTTCCTAGTTCTACTCTTATAGTTCTAATTTTTGTGAGTTGACATTTGATGGATTTTCGTAAGTTATAAAGGTAACATCATCCTGATGCATTAAAGTAAAGAAGATTTGACTAGCATTGGACGATTGTTAATGACATTAGACAAGGCTGAGAATCTTTTATTATCAACGAAGTACCAGCTATCCTGACCTTCTCCTATTATTATTCATATTTTTCATTATTCTTTTGTGTTTTATACATTGAGTATAATATACAACTTAAGTGTGGGGAGTTGCTTAGTAGTCAAGATTGTCAATTTTGTTATAATTATCTTAATAATGAATAACTCAGGAATTTAAAAAAATATATGTTGATTAAGATAATTATTTTTTATTTAGTTACGAACATGAATTGATTTAATTAGGAAAATAATTACAATTTTATGATCAAGTTGATTTCAATTTATTTTATTCATTTTGATAATGGATACTTGATTATATAATAATACTTTGTGTATAATTTGTACATATGTTGAGTTAAATGTGAATTCTATTTTAGCATTTTCATTACATAATTTTACTTCGTTAGCTTTAAACTAATAAAAAGGTCAAAGCCAAAGAACGGTACTAGTAGCCATTTAAGATACTGACCTAAATGAGTATTTTAGGTATTTATGATATAGTGTTTACTATTATGTCAAAGGTCTTTATGACTTTTCAAATAAGCATTTAAATATTTCTTTGATGTTTGAATTATTTAAAGTTTCTAACATTTTTTCTTATGTATGTTCACTTTATGCATTAAGTGGAATGGTAGGAATTGAGTTAACATTTGAAGAATTATGAAGTGAATTGGATTGATTTGTAATGTGATGCAAGTAACTATGTGCTTAACAATTCATGTCCAATAACCTTTAGTTTAAATTAATGTGTGAAGTCTTATTTGTATGAGAAGTCTTCTAGATGCCACTGTCTTTATTGATTGTTTATTAGTTTAATATTTGTTCTAATTATTTAATTATGTTGATTTGTTTTAGTTGTTGCTTTAAATGTGAATTTGATCAATCTCCATCACCATAATTTGTTAGACAAGATAATAGAAAGACGGTTAGTACTAGTAATTCTAGTTCTCATAAGACCGACAATACTTGCTAATGCTAGCTATAGCTACACTATACACTTTCAGTAAAACATCAATCAGTGACCAATGTCAAACATATCTATGTTTTACACTTGTAAAATTATAAAATGTAACAGACATTGTTATAAAGCAGAATATGCACCAAAATCATAGTTTAGATACTTAAGATTTTCTTATATGAGTGTTATTTCCTTTTAGAAATTTAGTTTTTAGGGTATTCATACAAAAGGCTTTCTTATTAATGTAATTAGGGATTTTACCATTGTTACTGATCAATTAAAAACCTTATGGAGGTTTTCTTCAATCCTTAAGAGTAACTCTCGTTTTAAGTTCCCTTAAAATTTGCGATCTTATATAAATTAGTAGTGGCAATCAAACTCTATAATCTTATCACTCATTTCAATACCATTTTTTTGTGATTTCATATTAATATCTTTGAATCAAACTTATCTTAACAGAACGGTCGTTGGTTTCGTTCATATTGATTTCACTATTATTGTTGGTAATGATCGTATCTTTATTTCCGTTTATCACCTTTTCCTATATCAAAATCCATATAAGAAAAATAAGATAATAATTGATTACAATTTTCTTAGTAATATGATTAAATATTTTACAGGCTTTTGAATGATCACTAGCTAAGAAAATTACATTCTCTTTTTTCTTTCATCTAATTTGCTTCTGTTGGAATATAGAATATAAGCATAAGTGAAACATTCAAAATTTCTACAATAATTAATTGATGATTTGCATCAACTAGATGCCTCCTTTAGTATCATATTTTGAATAGAAAAAGTAAGGCTTCTATTCAAAATAAGGACACTCTAACTGATTGCTTCTGGTTAAAATTCCTTTAGATTTTTATTTCTCGAGAAGAGACTTTGCACTATTTTTTAAATTAAACAATTAAATAATATATCAAAAGTTTTACACCGATGTGAGTCATTGGAGTAATTACAAGTACACTATAGTAAAGCTACTTGGCATAATAGTTAAAAGGTTGTCCATAAATCAACTAAAGGGGACATATGTATTCCTAGTGCATTCATTCCTGCTGTAAGACATACACATGCATTCCTATTAAATGTAACCTCATCAGTAGTTCATCACATTCCATCTTAATGCACTCTTTATTGAGGGTCAACTGTAATAACCCAGACCACCCACTCACAAATATTATTTACTTTGGGTTGCCCATCGGACCAAGGCCCTCACAGTTTTGCTCTTCTCACACTCAAAAAAACGCATCTATAGGGAAGAGGTATCCGTACCCTTATAAGGCGTACTTCGTTCTCATCTCTAACCAATGTGAGATCTCACAATCCACCCCCCTTAGGGCCCAGCGTCCTCGTTGGCATAACGATTCTGGAACCGACTCTAATACCATTTGTAACAGCCCAGACCACCTGCCCACAGATATTGTCTGCTTTGGGTTGCCCATTAGGCTAAGGCCCTTATGGTTTTGCTCTTCCCGTACTAGGAAAAATGCGTCTATGGGGAAGAAATATCCGTACCTTTATAAGACGTACTTCGTTCTCCTCTTCAACCAATGTGGGATCTCACAATCAATAGTTGTTTGCATCTGTGCTACTGCTTCTATGGTTCTGGAACATCTGAGTTTCTTCTCCTTAGTTCTAATCTATGTTGATGATTGTATAATTTTTCCTTTCACAAGTGAGTTTCATCTCCTTGGTTTTCCACTATAGTTTTACACTACTGCTTCTCTTACTAGGGCATATAGGCTATTGCAATTTTCCTTTTAATCCTATGATATGCACAAAATTTAGCAAACTCAGCAAAATATATTTAATACTATGATTTGTATATAACACCTTTACTAGAAAAAATATACCTCTTTTAAAACAAGAACATTAAATTTCTTAAGAACTTCAAAGGCCTTATAGTTTTTTGCATGAATTAAACTTTATGTTTTTCTAATAAAACCATCAACAAAGGTAAAATTATGGTTTACTGATACTAAAATCTAGACTTATAGGCTTACACAAATTAGAATGTACAAGTTCTAGTATCTTCTTTGCTTTTCATACCTTGTCTTTGGAAAATCTATATCCATGTTGCTTACTAACATCATAATCCTCACACAAAACAAAGGGAGCATCAAATTATTGGAAACCAACCATTTTTTTCTTTTGTTGAAAAGTTTCCATACTCAAAAAATTCAAGTGGCCCTATCAAAAATGCCAAAGTTGTATTACATCTTTCAATTTCATAAGGAGACATGATTGCCTAATATTCTGCAAATACAAAGGGAACTTTGATTTCTTAACATGTTAAAATTTTCAATTGGGCCTAATTTTGGATCCTCGATCTACCATTTTCCATCCTTGATAACAATCACATAGCCCTTCTTTTCTAAATAATACACACTAAGTAAATTTGACTTCAAGTTTAGGGTATAAAGATAGATATTGTCTACATTAATTTGCCATTTTGGAATTTTACCTTTCCTCTTCACATAATCAAGACAAGTGAATTATCTCCAAAGCATCATAGTATCTAGAAAGATTCATCTAGCTCATTAAAAAATTGATATATCTCCCCACATATACCTGCTATAGGTTGTGTTCAAATACCATATATTTACATAGTTGTCCTATTTTAGGTAGAACGACATTAGTAAGGCGATTTCCTCTTTAGATGTCTATGCCAAATTTGATCTTACACTATACCATTTGCTTAAGTTAATGCAAAATTCTAAATGATAATGACCAAACTTATGAAAATAAAAAACATTCAACTTGAGATTATTTATAAACCTAATAATCATTTTAAAATCAAGTCGGTGTTGGAGATTGTTTTAAATTTTCCATCTCATTATACAAGTCACTTGATAGAGTTTATTGCTTTATGATTACGGTTCTATACTTTACATCTTCTTGGATTGGTTTACCCTCTTATTCCTTATATTTTTTCCTTTTCCTTTCCATTAGCCATTATCATATCCAATGCCCTTGGATTAATTGTTGCTTGTAGTGTTTATTCTTTATTGTCCTACTTAATGATATTATTTTTATTTATTTGCAAGGAATTTTACACCTCATTTATATTGAGTATATCCAAATCATAATAACTAAACTTTTATGTCATTGATTGAAGTAGTTTTTCAATCATAGCCATATCCTCTATATTTTCATCATGGGTATGTAATTTGTTTACAATTACCAATATTTTAGAACAATAATCTGCAAATGACTCCTTATTCTTTATTTATCTACAAAGTTCTAAACTCGGCACAAAGATGTTGTAGTTGCTGCTTCTTTTCTCTTGCATTCCTTTTATATTTCTTCTTCATGGAATCATGTATTTGTTTACTTATAGGTTTATGGAGAATCATTTCTAAGATGGAGTGGTAAATTGCCTAGAAAAGTTTTTTTTTCCTTGAGATCTTTCATCATTACCCTTTAATCTCTATCTTTGCATATATGTTGGGGTTGCTCCTTCAACTACTTCTGCAAAACCATTTTTAACGATGAACCAATTAGGGTTGGCAATAGGCAGGACCAAGTCTTAATTGAGCAACCCTAATTCAATTCTGACTTGAATCTTAATTGAGCCTAGCTCATGCTGCTTAAGCCTAAATCTAATCAAATTTTGAGTGGCCTAAAGCCTGCTTAAAGTTTAAACTGTTTAGCTCCCTACCTGTTCTAGCCTAACCCATCAAAGCTTTAATTCATACTTATCATCATCGACCCCCTCTCCTTCACCAAAGATCCAAACTTTATTTCATTAGATAACAATTGCATTCTAGTTCGACCTTACTCCTTTTATGGCTCCCATTGCTTGGCAAAATCAATTAACCCCTCAATTCTAATTGATAAGTACCAATAATAGTCACAACAAAATATAGATAAATTAGAGAAGACAAAAATAGAGATTTGAAAACAAATAGAGATCTTATTGTAAGACCCCATTTGTAAGATGAAACTAGAAAAGTTGGAGGACCTTTAGTTTATTATGATGTGATTCGAGAGCTTTTAAAGCCATTCATCTCCTTATAATGGCCTATCTACTAATATTTGTTAACAACAAACAAAGACAAGTACGATGATTGAGAGAAGAGAATAGAAAGCAGTTGAATTAGGGATAATTAATATAGAAGTCAAGCTTTATACCAAGTCAAACCACAAAGCTTGAGCTCTAATCGAGTTTGAAGATAAAAATTCTTTTATATATAAAAAGATTAAATTTGACCCTAAATCTGATTAAATCAAATTAAGTCAATTAACTTATGGATATATTTGGTCTTCTAGTTTCTGATTGTAAGTCTCTTTTGGTTGAGACGAAAGTGACGCTGAACTATGTTCATCGATCTGTAAACGGTACTGGCTCGAGCCTCTCGTTCCATTGCAGATTCGGTAGTTTGGACATAACCACCTAGTAATATTTTGGATATTCTTTTCTTTGACAATCAATGATATTCACCATATTTTTTTAAAAAAAAACTTATGGATATATTAGGTCGGGGTTAGGTGTGGGCCCTTTTGCCATCTCTAGTGCCATTATTCCTTGAACCTAAGAAAATTCTCCATTAACATCCTTAAATGGTCTTGGCAAATATCAATGCAATGAATAGCAGACTATATAAAAAGCGGACTTTAGTAGCCAAATAACAAATATCTCACAAGTATTAAGAAAGCAAATACTGTTTAACTCTCTGTTATGACGGCTCTGATACCAAAATCATTAAATAAGAAGTACATAGAAAACAACTATGATATTACATCCTTTATTAATAGAAAATATTTCAAATTTATGCAAAGAGATTGATAATAAAAAACATAAAATCATATCCTAACCAAATAAAAAAAACAGTAAACAACTCAAGAATCAAATTTGATTCATAATTACCTTTTTTATTTGGCAAAACAAAGCAAACTCTCTAAGAAACTTTATCAAGGGACATATATATAATAAGATGAATATTTTAATCAATCTCCAATAAAAATGACATAATATATATTAATGCATATATATATATATATTATGATTAAGATGTTTAAGAGTTTTTTTCTATTTGAAACATAATTTAGAAATTTTTTAAAATTTTATATTTTTACATTTATGTATTAAAATGCAAGATAATCAAAAGGAAGGTTTTCAACTATATTTCAAAAAATGTGGATTAAGAAGCGTAAAACCTATAAAAGTGCAAACAAAGACAAAGTAAAGTATAAATAATTAGGAATAGCAAAATTATGAAGGAAAAGTGACAAAATGTAAACTGAAAATCATTAAAGAAAAATCTAACACAGAAGGGAACCCAAGTGAAAGGAAATGAAGTGTGTATTTGATGTATTGTGGACATTTGTAAGTAGGCACGCACATGTCTACGTAGTCCAAGTTGAACAAGATAACATACCACAGACTATAAACAAGAACATAAAAGTGCTACTTAGCGGCAAACTGCTACTGCAGGAGAAACAGAAAAAAGGAACACAACAGACTATAAACAAGAACATAAAAATGGTTTGATGTCTGGACTAAGAAAAAGTTCAATGAATACAATTTCATAGAAACACGTTCCGTACATACGAAGCCTTGAAACTTTTCAACGAAAAGAAAAAAGAATTGGAGGGGGAAGAAAACTCGAAACTACATGGTTGCTAGTCAATTTCGTATTAATTTTTTTACAAGGTAATTATTCACTCTGATGAAACTGTCAAGTCATGGTTTTCTGATTGGTACATCACCATTTTTTAACTATACACGGTATAGGTTTCAGTACCAAGGTCAAACGTTTAGATCTTCTTGGCATTCTTCAGGTTTCGTAGTGACATTACAAGCTTTTGTCTTTCACCTTCTACTTCTGCAAACTTGAGACTTATTTCTGAATATCTCTCTTGCATCTCTTTCAATTCACTTTCCATTGTTCTGTTTCTCTCCTTCAGCGATTCTAGTTCGCATTGCAACTTATCGCTGTCCACATCGATATCAGTAACGTCGGAGTTTTTCTTCTCTTTCTCGGACAAATCAGCCAGATTGCTGCAACAAAAAATTAAAAGTCACCAACTTGGTGGAACAAGGTTATGGATTGATTATGGTAAGGTAATAAATGCCCTCAAATCATCTACTATAAATGGATTATAATATATAAGAAATGAAATTCTAATCAGTAGTAGCTCTTTTCCTTGAAATTGTACCTCTCAACCAACAGTATTCCATTCCCATTGCTCGCATTTTCATTAGAGTTTGTTATGGTGTCAGCTTTAAGCAGACTTGGAGCATTTCCAATTTTCTCTTCGATAAACTGCACCAAAATGCTAATAAATTATAACAACGTTTGTATGATTAATTGATAAGCAAGTGATGATTCATATCAATATATCAGGGTGCTTGATCCAAACAAATTGTCCAAGAAAAACCAACTCAAACTATTACAAAGTGCTTAGTACGTAGTGAGGTTGTTCAACAAGTAATACGTTGTTCCAAAATGGTCTACAGTTATACTAAGTACATGATTGGATAATTTTCGTGGGGCTAGTTCAAGTTGCTTACAATCACCCAGATACATGACCATATCAACTATCCTAGAAACTTTCTGGACTAATATGCCATTATAGAAAAAAGCTAAATAAGAAGAAACTAACCTGGTGGTGTGGGTTACTGCATAAACTTGCATCGCTCTGATTGAGTTCTTCAACTCTGCTCTCCAGCTCTTCTATTATTCTTTTGAGTTCTCTTTCCTTCTCTAAAAACGAGAGTGTGGAGGTTTCTAAATCCATTTCTTTTAACTTAATTTGCCCCTGTTAGACACACAACAAAATGAAGAGTTAATCGTCCTGTCAACTGCAGGCTGCAACAAGTCTAAGTCAATTCTAGAAATTTACGTGAATTTTCCTATAAGGCTAGAGTCCATTTTGAGAAATTCTGACCAATTGGATTAGCGTTTTAAGTTTACCTCAAGCAATTTTATTTTCTCCTTAAGGCTTGCAACCTCTTTGGTGCCATGAAAAACTGGAGTAGACTTGTTTCTTGGAGTTTTTGCTCCATCAGAAAATGCTGCTCGTTTGTTGCTTTCCTTAAGCTTCTTCTCCAGACTTGCTAAAGCCTCATCTTTCTTTTTAAGCTCACTCTTCAATTGGAATGCTTGCTTTCTGAGCTTTTCTTTCTCTTGCTCATCCTCAAATAAAGCATGTTTCAAGTCCTTACACTGAACTCTAAGTGCTTCCACCTCTGCTTGTAGGAGACTAACTGATGTCTCCTTTTCCGTGTTGAGACGTTTGATCCTGTTTAACTCCTCCATTGACTCTTGCGCTTCTTCTTTTAGCAAAGCCATTGCACTTACAACTTCATTTCTTTCTACGTTTCCTCTCTGCACCAGGGTCTCAGCATGCTTGACAGATATCTGCATCTGTTCAAGTTCAACTCTCATATTTTCTATTTGTTGTGCTTGTTCAGAGAGGTGATTTTTGTCCATCGTAAGCCTTTTAACCTCATCATGTAGCCTTACGATCTCGTGGGAAAATGCACCAGCATGTTCTTCCTCTTGCTTCTTTAGGAGCTCAAGTTGCTTGGATTTGTCATCAATTTCCGCCAACAATTTTTTAATCTGATCAACTTTGGAATTTTGCTGATCCGAGAGTTGATGCACCTTTTCCTCATAGTTATTCGTAACTGATTGGATATCCTCATTAGCTTTCTGAAGCATTCTTTCTAGTTTTATTTTATGTGCACGTAGCTCATTAGCTTCTGCTAATGCTTTCATAGCCACCTTCTCATTCGCATCAAATGTATTGGCAACTTGCGTGGACAGCTTTTTAAATTCTTCCTGTAGCTTCTCAGCTGTATTAGCATTTTTCCATCTGGTTTGTCGCAAAACTTCCTCTGCTCGGATAGCTCGTTGCTCCTGTACAACTTTTGCAGATGTTACAGCTTCAAGATCAGCTTCAAACACCTCAGCTTGCCTCTCAAAATCTTCCTCCAGGCGCTTTATATGGGTTTCAAGTTCTTTTATGGTGCTCAAAGCATCAGTGTATTCCTTTGACTGCTTCTGGAGTTCATTCTCCAAGTTCTCAATGTTGGCTTCTAGTTCATTTATGTTGGGGAAAGAGGCACATTCATACTGCAATTTCAGTTGTTCTTGCAACTGACTTTGCTCTAATTTAAATGACATGTCATGGTTCTCTTGTTTTAGTATCTCATAATCAAGTGCAAGCTGTTCCAGTTGAATCTCCAGTTCATCTTTATCTCTCCTGTATATCTCTATTTCATTGCAAAGATCCACAACTTTCTGCTCTAGCACATGCGTTTCTTTAGCATCTCTGTGCTCCTTAACAAGCTCTTCAAGGACCTTCTGCTCTTCATCATCATCAGTCTCAATTCTTGACGTAGCATTCCCACCGGATGTTAGCTTATTTGAAAGATCGAATATTTCCCTACTTTTCTGCTCCAACATTTCATCTAGATCTTTGACTGCAAGTATCAACTCAGCATTTGATTCCTGTGTCTTCTGCAGCTGCAATCGAAGATTGGCATTCAGGTCCTTCTCATATGTCAGTTCTTGTCTGATTTCTTCTATAAGGGCCTTTGGATCCCCACCATCAAACTTTAACTTATTTCTGTTCTTTGACTCCTCCATTCGTTTTTGGAAGGCCTTGAGTTGCTCACACTCTTCCTTGAATGCATCTCTCTCTTCTTTAAAACACGTGACTTCTTTTGTGAGATCCTGGCCCTTTTTTCTCTCTTTAACAATTTGCTTTCGCAGAGTCTGCAACTCCAATTCTGACACATCTACCTGTCTAGCTAAAGCATCAACTTCAGCCTTTAGCTTTTCGATCTCAATATGTGAAGCCTGTTCAGGTCTTTCTTGTGCAAGGATGCCTTGAGAACTGCTTGTTGAGTCATCAGCACTTACTCCATGATCAGAATCTGCTGACCACTCACACTCAGATTGCTGATGTTCACCACAGAATGGATACAAAGCATTTCCCATTGTCTTATGGGCTGCTGAGGACTGGTTATGAGATGATAAGAAGCCATTATGATCTTGGGGAAGAGAATTATTTACTGGTCCAAGTTCTCGTGGAGTAGTGAGACCAGAGCTGCTCTCAGAACTTGACATTGTAATGTCAGATCCACTAGAGGCTCCATAACAACCATTTAATTCAGCGATTTTGGGGGTATTGTTAAGTAATCCGTCCTGTGAACAATGAAAAGTGCACATTTCATTTCTTGGATAAAAATTTTATAATGCTTAAACTAATGAAAAATAGGTGAAATGCAGAAAGAGAATAAGGTAAAAGTATGATATGTATACTTACTCTATTCTCTGTTTTCTTTTGATCTTTTCTCATCCAAACAAGCTAAACTTGGGCAACGATTTCAAAAATATATAGCAAGCTTACCTCAGGGCTATGCGTCTTCAAGTTTTCTTCTGTGTGCCCATTGCTTAGAAGGGTGTTCAAGCTTCTACTATGAGGTTTCAAGTTTGAATCATCGGGTTCATTCATTTCTCTGTAAAAGCTCTCTTAAGGTCAAAAACTATAACAAAATCTATGAAGAAACCTCAAAAGCTTGAAAATAGTTACTAACATAAACCGCAAGATACAAATAGTTACCTTTGATCAATGTCTTCCTGTAGCCTGAGAATGGAAACCTATAAAATACCAACATACAAAATCAAAATCTAGAAGGAAAATAAGAAAGAAGCTCCAAAGCATTATTTTCTGGGGACAAAACACGTGACAAACATAAATGTGAGAGAGAAATAGAGATAACTTACATGCAGAACTATATTTGATTTTGAATTTTTCAGGGGAAGGGAAACAGTGGAAGCTTTTGCCGCCCATGCATAATTAGCAAAATCAACAGAAATTTCTCCAACCAAGTTGTTTTTTGGCGATCCCTATAGTAACCCAATAAAAGGAACTACTCATTGAAACAGAAAATTCAAAAGGAAAAACTGCCAAATTCTAACCAATTTTCTTACACTTGAGACAATGAAATGGTACATTCTCTCATTTATCTTCCCAGTCTTGGCATCTCTAACAAATTTCACCGTCTCATAGACCGGATATTGCCATTGACAAGTTCCTTCTCGGATCACACCCTTCTCTACTTTCGCTGTCGGCCTACCCACATCTCCAGGAACCACAGAAACCACCAATGTGTTCACATTCAATTCCGCCACCTACATTCACAAGTTTCACATTTATTTATACAATAATGCAATAACAGACACCGAATTAATGCCAATAACTCTTCATTAAACTTTTTATTAGCCCCAAGAACAGTAATATGAAAACAAACGTATGTTTCCCTTTTGTGATTGTCACAAAAAGCTCCAGTCTTTCTAGTTTACCGAGTTTCTGCCGCAAACTGCAGAGACTAAAATTAGAAATTCTCCAGTTTCCCACAATGTCTTTAAAACCTTCCAAAGAAAGGGTTGAGAAGATCAACACATTCTGTTTCTAAACCAAAAAAATCCAAAGTAACAAAATTGAGGACTACCTGAGTTGCGTGAAATTGTAACTTGAAAACAGCTTTGATCTTGTTCTTCTCGCTCCTCCATCTCGCCGACCGGAACATCTTCTCCACCCCAGCGAATTGAGTCAGTCACCTGAGCTCGTTACAAACCATCAGGAAACTGACCATTTCCCTGATGACTCAAAGCCGACGCAAGGACAACGAAGTGTTAGAAAATGCATGCACAAACAAGAGAGGATCACAATCGCTGAGTGAATGCGAGTTGGGTGAGAGTCAGGAGACGAGTGAAGAAGCTCCCTAGAGAACAGAGAAGGCAAGAAGATAATAAAAAAGCGTAGATCTAAGAGAGAAGGTGAAGCTGTTAAATCTGTATCCTCTCTTTTCTCACTCTCGGACTTTGGAACTCTGTAACAGTCTTTTAAGAAAGTTATGTCACCTCTAGTTTTTTTTATTTTATTAAAGGAAAAATGAGAGCATAAAATAAAAAGTATTGAAGAGGAAGCTTCCATTATTTAATTAAGTAGCTAATAATAAATATTTATAGCAGGTGAAGTTATTGGTTTGGGGGAAGGGAACAGTAGATTATGCAAGTGGACAAGGAGTGCAGTGTAGAATACAAGGTGACATTTGGACATAGATGCCCCTTAGTAGTTGTTGTCTTGGTGGAGGTTACAAATGTCAACTAATGTAGGAAAAACAGAAGGGAAGGCATCCCTTGTAGAAATCTTGGTGTGTTACATTAAGCTTTGGTACAACGTTACTGTTCTTATTTTTTGGCATTTCAATAATAATTTGGCATTTCTTCTCACAAGAATTACGTACGCACCAAAAGGGGCCCCTTGGCATTTACCATGTACCATAAATTCATAAGCACAAGTAGTAAGTTAAGTACACTTCCTCTCCTGTCAATGCCACATTAAAAGATGAACATAATGAAAATAAGAAACCCATAAAGGGGATGGAATTAGATTATTGGGTTTTATTTATATTACCGAGGGACTCGAGAACAAACAAAAGCCAAGCGGTCAGCTACGACTTTGTTATAATTCCCACGAAAACGACGGATTACCCGAAAATATTCTTCTTTAGCTTAAGTAATCTTATGCGTATGTTTTCATTCTGGTTGTCAATCCGCCACCGCTTGTGGCCTTGGTCGGAGAGATACAGAAAACGGAGCCAGGTGTACCAAATTGTGTTTAGATTGTCTGTTCAGTTTTTATGGTGTCTTATTGTATCCAGTGAATCTCAGCCATTTATTTATGTAGGCTCTACGTTTATTTATATGGAAATCACACAGGACTCGCATAAATGAATAGCTAAGATTCACTGGATACAATAAGACACCATATCACTGGACAGAGGACGCACCAAATTACCAACATGTGTTTATGAGTTTTGACAAGAAATAATATCTGCAGTAAGTTTGATTGCGACTGGATTTTGATAGCCGTTTTGCTTTCTTCGTTTAAGACTTATTCCAACATTGGATACTTCAATGCTAGCTTAAATTAACAGAAACCGATTACAACCTTTTACGAAAATGAAGGAAAAGAAAACAAAACTATATGCTTTTCTTTTTAATATTATAAGATGAGGATGAGATGCGCATCCCTATTCCAACTTCGTCAAAGATGAGCTGTTAAAATTAAAGAGAAACTAACAAGAGGAGACCATAGAAAAGGGTTTGAGCTCTACTTCTTTTTTTTTCTAAAGTGGAAATCTTAAACGCCCATTTGGCGTTATAATTTTTCTTCTTTGGTTGATCTATTCTAAAGCTGTATGTAAAAAAAAAATAGATCGAACCATGTATATATGCAGATGATTAACGGTGAGATTATTATCTAGATAATAAAGTAGAGGATTTTTAATTAAGTTATTGTACGTCATGCTTTTATAATTAATGCATATATGTATAGCGACCTGCCGTTTGGTAATGTATGTTAGGTGCGGAATACATGAGACATCTTTGTAACTGTAAATTAATATTCATTAGAAGGAAAAGAACATCGACAGGCCCCAAGTACGATGAACTCCAAACAGCTATGAGTCGGAGGGATGCCTGCAATTCAATAATTTAACAAGATTAAGCCAAGACAACGAGGGGTGGATCAATTGGTTCAAGTTCTTCACTTAAGACTCTCCCTTAAAAATGAGGTTTTGAGTTTGAGTCACGCTAAAGGAGGAAAAATAGGCAAGTACCTATTAATGATCCTCTAGCCTCCTGGGCACAGCTCTTTGATCGGATCAATTACGTACGTCTCGCTTCCAATGGCAGTGTGGAAGTTGGAGCTACTTGGGAACTTGGGAGCTTATGGGAACCTGATGCTGAGTAGGGGGAGCCAATGATCAATCATCAGCTGAACAGCTCTTTGATCGGATCAATTACGGACGCCTCGCTTCCAACGGCAGTGTGGGAGTTGGAGCTACTAGGGAACCTGGGGGCTGATGGGAACCTGATGCTGAGCAGGGGAGCCAATGATCAATCATCAGCTGAACAACTCTTTGATCGGATCAATTACGGACGCCTCGCTTCCAGCGGCAGTGTGGGAGTTGGAGCTACTAGGGAACCTGGGGGCTGATGGGAACCTGATGCTGAGCAGGGGGAGCCAATGATCAATCATTAGCTGAACAATCAAGTATGTGAAGACTCCTTGTACGCAGAAGTGTACAGGCTACGTAGGAACCTGAGGAATCTTAGAGTTCCAGATTTACATCCTCTAGACTCTTGGGGTGGGGTCGTAGGAGCTTAGGATTAATCTGACTAAGTCGGGTTACCTAATATATTTATAAAAAAAAACAAGATTAAGCCAAATATCGCATATTGACGTTCACAGGCTGTCACTTCAGAAACAATAATTGACTTTATACAACACAAGACCATCATCACTTTAATTAAATTACCAAAATTACAGCTTCATCAAATAATCAATGACGCTTTTAATAATTAAAAATAAATTTAGATTGCTCAAATCCATAATTATTTTGAAGCCTCCAATGTTCTTCACTTCACTGACACTACTACTGTGATGTTCTTGTCACGAAAATGACATCTGAGCTTCAAGACCTAAGAATGTTGGCATGGAACTGGCGCAAATGTTTAAAGAGATATAGTATTACTTGAATTTCACCCCACGCACAAGAACTTACGGTAGGTATGGAACTTTGAAGTTAGAGGACTTGTATGGTAAATACATACCCATTCCATGGTACGTGGGCAAGGCCAACGAGGACACCGGTGTTAGGGACAGAGGAGTAGTTGCTATCAGTCTTTAGCTTAACTTGGCTTTAAAGCTGGTCATGGGTTGGACGTGAGGTGAGGAGAGCTTATCCTCCTCCGTTGGATCCATCAACGAGAGAGTATCCCACGTGAGTGAAGACGGGCATGTGCCATCAGCAAAACCCAAGATAGCTCTACCAATTTAACCAGCAATATCTAGCTTCTCTTTAATAATATATATCACAGAGGTTCGCAACTGCCCGCCCTCTAACTACCCTTTTAATTGGGGTTCCTGTTAAAGCAGATAGGTTTAGGTTTAGCTGCTATGACCCACATTGCCACCTCTGCCTCTTTTCCTTTGTGTGTTTAGTGTTCTTCAATCTTCTTCAACACCACACACTGTATATGTGTGTGTATGTGTATATATATAAAAAAATCACCAAAGGAACATACTTGGGAACTTTACAAAGTGATAATTAAAGATGGGATGGGGAGCATTGGTTTGGGGCAGCAGAGTCATGTGGTAGACAGGGAGTGGACCTGTGATCAGTTGGGACAATCCAATCAAAACAATAGATAGGTATATATACTGTTGTATTGGATAATAAATAAGAGGAGTCATTTATATTCACTTCTTCCTACATACTCGATATTATCAAATATAACAATTTTCTGCAATCTTGTGAAGCAATGTCGCTGCTACATGAACATAACTACAAATCCATGTAAGGTCTTTAAAATCTGCAGCCTTACATTCTTCCAGGATTCTAAAATATTCTGTTGTGACAATATTCAGTGGGACTCTGATATATAACTTATTGAAGAATAGTTGCTCACTCTGAATGAGCAGATGTAATCAATGAGTTTTGCATTTGTCGTGTACATACGGGCATAGCATGTTGTGAAACTCGGGTTAATTTTCACCAATAATGACAAATTCATTTTAAGCACTATTACCTAGAGGAATAAAGTGTGAATGATTGTTCTGAAAAATCACACTAGGTAAATTTCCAGAAAAGACTGGAGAGGTCACAAACAGTCCTACTTAAAACTCAATCTCCTAGACAAAATTTCGTAGACATATAATTTAATAGTACAATAATTCACTACAACTATATTCGACAAAGCTATTAAATAGACAAATAAGGAATACCAAATTTTAACTATTTTTAGGCAATTGATATTTCACTATTTTTAGGAAATAATACAAGTAAAATACTACAAAAGAGATAAGGAAACACAATTTTTGGGGATGATTTAACTAAGGAGGTGAGGCTTCTTTTATGGTTTTAGAAACCTTCACCACTCTTACACATTTCCAATGTAGGATTGCAGAATGAGCCATAATATCTGACCACTCAACAAATCTCACCTTGGTGAATTCCACTTTATCAAATCTCTCACAAAACTCATCTTTACTAGTATCTTCAAATGAGTTTTACAACGTTCATCTTCAATTTTTAGCAATATTAATCAAGTTCAAACAATGTTGGAACTTGACTGCAATTATCACCTTTGTCAACATATCATCAAGATTCTCAATGAATTTAACCTTCTGAATTGCTACTTCATCTTCTTCTAGAACCTCTCGTACAAAGTAATAACGAACATCGATATGCTTCGTCCTTGCATAGTAAACATGGTTCTTAGCTAAAAGGATAGCACTCTGACTATCACAGTGCACTTTGATGTGCTTCTGTTGAACCCCTAATTCACCAAGCGATCTTTGAAGTCAAATTGTCTCCTTCACAACCTCTATAGCTACCATATACTCTGCCTCTGTAGTCGAAAAAGAAACTGTTGACTATAAAGTAGACCTCCAACTAACTGGTGCCTTTGCAAGAGTAAACACATAGCTAGTAGTTTATCGACTTGTATCTAAATTACCATTATAGTCAGAATCACAATATCCAGCTACATATTGACCCTCTTGCTTATCCCGCTGAAATACCAAACCAACATTTACGTTGTTTAGAATGCACCATAGAATCCATTTTATAGCTTGTTAATGCTCCTTGCCTGGATCATGCATATACCTGCTCATAACCCCAACTGCCTATAAAATGTTGGGTCTTGTATACACCATATGATGTGAGCAGGAGTAAGGATCTTGAGAAGATGGCAAACTCCAAGCCTATTGGAGGAGAGTTTAATGGAATTGAGCCCAAACTAATCCATTTAACTCAAATCCTTGGACCGGA
>JAOSBP010000206.1:25283594-25297363 GCA_027563825.1 Erythroxylum mucronatum
AGGATTTGAGTTAAATGGATTAGTTTGGGCTCAATTCCATTAAACTCTCCTCCAATAGGCTTGGAGTTCGCCATCTTTTCAAGATCCTTACTCCTGCTCACATCACCATAGCTTACATCAAGCTACCAACCGCATTCGCATACGGTACTTTAGTCATGTACTCTCATTCTGCATCTTTCTTTGGAGATAGGGATGCACTGAGCTTTATATGAGGAGCGAGCGGAGTACTAACAAGTTTTGACTTTTTATTCATGCCAAAACATTGTAGTACCTTTTTTAAATATTGCTTTGAGTCAAATACAGTTTCCCTACTCTCTGTCTCTACTTATCCCATATCGAGAATTACCCAGATCCTTCATTTCAAACTCCTGATTCAACTAAATCTTCAATCTCTCAATTTCTCTTTGATTCTTTAAAGCTATCAGCATATCATCAACATATAGGAGAAGACAGATGTAAGATCCATCTTGTAGCTTGTGAAAATATACACAGCGATTGTATTTTCTTTTTGTGTACTTTTGCCCCATCATAAACTTGTCAAATCGCTTGTACCATTGTCTCGGAGATTGCTTCAATCCGTACAACAATTTTCAAGCTTGCACACCATATTCTCTTTTCCAGCAACTTTAAAACCTTCTGGCTGAGTTATATAGATTTCTTCCTCTAAGTCTTCATGTAAAAACGTAGTTTACATCCAATTGAATTAATTCCATATCAAACTGTGCTACTAAAGCCAACAAAATTCTAATGGAGGAATGTTTTATAGCTGGAGAGAAAAGTTCATTATAATAAACTCCCTCCATCTGAGCATAGCCTTTGGCCACTAGTCTTGCTTTGTAGCAAACATTATCCTTATCAGAAAATCCATCTTTCTTTGCACATACCCATTTGTATCCAATTGGTAATTACCTTCTTTCCCTTTGGTAGACTAGCTAGCTTCCACATCTGATTCTTATGAAGGGAATGTATTTCTTCATTCATGGTTATCCTCCACTTATCTTCTTTTGAACTTCGGATTGCTTCCTTATAAGCGGTAGGTATGTCATCAATTTCATTTGGAGATGTATAAGCTACCATATTAACATAACAAGCAGGTACTTGAATGTTCCTTTTTTACTTGCTCAATACAATTGGTAATTGTTGCTGTAGAGGTTCTTAGGTTAGAACCTCCTTTTCATTTAGCTCCTCTTCTACCACAAGAGTTTCTATATTTGCTTCATCATTTGTTGGGGTAACAATTCTTCCTTCAAACTCCACCTGTTTTGGAGTATATCTGTCTGATTAACATTTTCAATTGTCACCTTTTTGAGCATGGTAGATTCATCAAAGGTAACATCCATGCTGAAAATTATTTTCTTTGACTTTGGGCACCAAAGATGATATCCCTTCACACCAGAGGTGAAAAAATTGATTTCTATATACGTGGATCTAACTTCAACCCCTTAATATGATAGTATGCAGTGGAACCAAACACATGTAAGGAATCATAATCTGTAGCAAGTTTTCTAAACCATTTTTCCAAAGGTGTTTTACCACCAATAGCAGTTGATAGAAGGCGATTGATGACAAGGCAAGCATATATAACAGCCTTAGCCCAAAATTCTCTACCCAACCCAACATTAGATAGCATACACCGAACTTTCTCCAGCAATGTCCGGTTCATACGTTCTGCCATCCCATTTTGTTGTAGTGTATCCCTGACTGTGAAGTGTCTGACGATACCTTCATCTTTGTAGACTTTTTAAAATTGATCACTCTCGTACGCCCCACCATTATCTGTACGGAGACGCTTGATCCATTTGCTTGTTTAAGTTTTCACCATCTTCTTCCATTTGAGGAAACTCTCAGCACTTCATCCTTAGTCTTCATAGTATACATCCATACTCTTTAGGAAAAAAACATCAACAAAGGTCACATAATAGTGTTTTCCTCCCAAAAAAGTTGTTTTGGAAGGTCCCCACACATCAGAGTGAACATAATCTAAAATACCCTTCGTATCATATATTGCAGTGCTGAATTTCACTCTTGTCTGCTTCACTCTTGACTCCTTTCAACAATTCTTGATTCACTAATATCTTCAAGGATTTTTTACCTGCATATCCCAAGCGCATATGCCACAACCTAGTTGCTTCTTGCTCTTGATCATCATTAAAAGCTACTGGTGTTGTTCCAATAACAATATTACCTTAGTAATAGTACAGGTTATTGTTTCTTCGAATTCTTTTCATTACCACAAGTGCACCAGAGATGACTTTCATTACTCCATTTGCTTCATTTATAGTGTAGCCCTTTGATTCTAGGACTCCCACAGAAATGAGAATCTGCATCAAACTTGGCATGTATCTGACATCTGTCAGAGTCCTGATTGTTCCATCGTGATTCCTTAAGCAAATTGATCCAATCACATTTTTTGTGCAGGGATTGTCATTTGTTGTGTAAACAACTCCACCTTTCAGCTCTCTAAAATCAGAGAACCAATCCCTATTAGGACACATGTGACGACTACAATCGAGTAGCCATGGACTAAAAGGGCTTATTGAGCATGTAACAACCAATAAAATATTTGAGTCTATATCTTCACATTTAACAATATTCGAATTTGCAGCAGCCTTTCTCTTATCAGGTTTGTTTTTATTCTTTAGCTTTGGATAATCCTTTTTTCAATGCCATTTTTCCCGACAAAAGGCACATTCATCTTTGCTCAATTTTAGCCTTGACTTCGATCTCCCTTCCTTTCCTTTAATCTGGCTCGGCGAACGACCTCTGACTACCAAAGCTTCTGCTACTTCACTTGTACATTCTTCCTTTGTCTTCCTTCTCAATTCATAACTGTACAAAGCAGTTGTTACTTTACTAAGAGACACATCAACCTTCTCATGAAGTAAAATAGTTTCAAGAAACTCAAACTCCTCAGGAAGGGATCCCAGTAACATCAAAGCCAGATCTTCATCTTCAAATGTCACATCCAAATTCATTATATCAGTAACTAACTGATTAAAACTAGTGATATGACATTTATAGTGGTACCCGAAACATAAGAGAAATGAAACAATCTCTTCTTCATATGGAGCTTATTCTGACTGCTTTTTTTCAGGAATTTCTCTTCCAACGTGTTCCACAATTTAGATGCAAAAGTTTCTTTCGAGAAAGCATATTTTTTCTCTCTGGAAAGACACGATCGAATTGTACCACATGCCAAATGATTTATAGTTTTCTAATATTTCTCCTCAACATTATTTGGTTTCTTTTCTTCAATAGTAATGTCAAGACCTTGCTGAAAAAGAGCGTCTTGAACTTCACTTTGTCACATGTTGAAATGACTTGTACCATCAAAAATCTCCACTGCAAATCTTGCATTTGTCATAATAGTTCTTGCTAGAATAGACGAGGTAGAAGCTGTCGACCTCTTTGATTTCTGTCATCTCTGCTATAATTTCTATTTAATAGCTGTCAATGCGGAATGTCAATAGCCCAAGAAAAAATCTTTTCTGATGTGGAAGATCAGACCATGTTGCAACCATAGAACATACTAAGAAAAAACCTTGGCTCTGATATCAATTATTGTGAAACTCTGGTTAATTTTCACTAATAATGACAAATTCACCTTGAGCACTATTGCCTAGGTAAATAGAGTATGAATGATTGTACTGAAAAATCACACTAGGTAAATTCCTAGGAAAGACTAGAGAAGTGACAAATGATCTCACTTAAAATCCAATCTCTTAGACAAAATTTTCCAAGACGTATAATTTAATAGTTCAATAATTCACAACAACTATACCCGACAATAGCTATTAAATATAAATATAAAGAACACAAGAATTTAACAAGGTTCAACCAACTATGCTTACTTCCTCATACACTACTAAATTGATATTTAACTATTTTCATAAAATAATATAAGTAAAATACTACAAAAGAAAAAAGGAAACACAATTTTTGGGAATGATTTAACTAAAGAAGGGAGGCTCCTTTTATGATTTTAGAAACCTCCACCATTCCCACACATTTCCGACGGGATTGGGGAATGAAACATATTATTTGACCACTCAACATACCAACTGCCCCTAGGAAGCATTTGCCCAAAAGTTATGTCAAAAATCTAAAGATTGATTTTTTTCACTTAAAAAAAACTCAACGGTTAAATGGTCTAATCAATATTTATTTACCCAAAAACTTGCTAAATCAAGGAAGTTCGAGGGCTCAAATCAAGCAATTTGAGAACTAACAGATCTGGTTTGCCACCAGCTATGGGTAGATGAGAAAGCCATGTTGAAGCAGAGGTAAGAAGTTGGAACCTTAAAGATGTTGATGCATGTGGCCTATTTATTGTGCAGAGAGAAGACAATGATAATGATTATCACTTGAATGGTCCCCTTCAACCTTTAAACTTTGTACCTGAGAAGGACCCTCAATCCTCTGATTCATCATTCTTTCCAATTTCATTCCTTAATTACCATCACTTGCATACTTTAGACTTGTGATTATTGATTCCCTATTAACTGCGTTTATTTGTAACATATTGCATTAAAAAGCAACCTTTTTATGATTATAATTAAGCCATCATCACTTGTAAAAATGTCTGGTCCATGGCAACTTTCTTGTTTCTATGTTTCCAATTAATAGGAGGAGAAGATTAAGCATCAAATCAATTGTGAAATCACAATCTTCCAAAGGGTAAAAGGCCGCTTTCCTATGCCTTGTGAGGAGCCGAAGGAATTATAATTGCCTTGTTATTTTGCAGACATTGTGAAATTTAGTAGTGACATCCACTATCACGCCACTGATAATTTGTTGGTGAACCAGTCGTAAGAGATAATACATCTCCCTCTAGAAACATCACACTATTACTACTTTTCTCCCGTACGCTTATTCCTTGAAACAAGAAATGGATATACGTCTTGTCTCAAATCGTAAGCCTGCATTTATGGAAAGGTTTGCACACGTTTAACTAAAGGATAATGTTCTCAGACATACACTAACTTAGGTATTACCACTCGACATTCTTTCTGGTAAATCTACGTCAACATCCCTACAAAATTCTTGGATCAAGAACCCAACAACAAAAAGACGCAAAGATGGGAAGCTCTCAATTCAGTGCAACGGAAGACATTACATAGGGTATACCCCATTTCTTTGTTTTCATGTGCTATTCTTTTCCTAAAGAGAACAAAGATTAGGTTTTCCCCTTGTCAAAGTTTGACCTATTCCCGAGATGACAGAACATTTCCTCGTCAGGTACGTTGAGTGTAGAAGGCAAAAGCACGAATTGAACATGCGCTTCCCATCCTAGAAAAAGATACACAAGCAAAAGCATTATCTTATGCCCGTCTAACTGTCAGTTAAACTAGCTGCACATGAAATCACTCTTTAGTCTTTTAATAAGTTATGATATTTAGTCAAGCCCCCTCCTACTTCCCCTCAAACAACTACATTATACAATTTTGGAGTGGAGATACATGATAGTTTGGTATATAGTCTACCAAAAAATAATGGTTCACGTGTAGAAGAAAATGACTTGTACTTGGTAGGTATCAAACAACTACATTACACACTTCTGGAGTGGAAATACTTTTGATAGTTTGGTATATAGTCTATCAAAAATTAATGGTTCACGGGTAGAAGAAAATGATTTGTATTTGGTAGGTAGTTAGCGTTTGATTTTGTTTCTTTTGGGTCACATGAAGATTAGAGTTTGGATGTTGTGTTAAAAGTTGAAAGTGTGATTAGAACTTAGTAGTTAGGAGGAAATGACAAGAAAAAAGGGAAAGCCGAAACAATGATGAGCAAGCATATGTGCACATGAGAGACAACAGAAGGTGATCACGTGAAGATGAAGGTGGTCGAAGGGGGATTCACATATGACCCCTCAATCTCATCATCATCTTTTTATGCAGCTATGATGTCCATGTCCCCACGCTCCTTTTTTACATACAGGGAAAAGGAGCAGCAGGAATGGATGCCAAGATTGCATGTTGTCGCCAAGATACCCCAGAAAAGGCTACATGTGTCACGTGACGAGGAAAATCCACGTGTCTATGTCTTAAATGTGGGGTCATTAGCAGCAGCAGCAACAATAGTAGTGGTGTGTCCAATTCAATCCATATGCCGTACAGTAATGGTAGCTTCTATTTTCTATACAGGAAAAGGGCAAAAAGTGTAGGGAAGAAGGTGCGTAATATGGAATGGAAATTTACCTAGGCCAATTGGAAATGGAAATTGAGACAACCCAAACATTTGTCTTACAGTTGCACTTGCTAGTGCTATTCAACTTTTTGTTGGGTTATGGCCCATACTAGCTCCAAAGATATCAGTTTTAGGCCTTTTATCTGATGCAGTCAGTCCAGAATTTGCAGAGCTTAACAATAACATATCGAGATTTATTAGACAGATCAAGCACACTAACTTGTGAATATCCTAATGTATGAAGAAAAAGAAGAGATTGTGTACTCCTGTCTACTTAACTGTGATCGTCCCTGACACTGAACGGCGGTTAGACTGTGACATACCACACCCGTGCCGTGTTGGTATGATCTCACCGAATCGCCATCTACACAAAATAAATGCCCAGAAAAATCCAATGCTCTTTACCTTTTCCTTTTCCAAATCATCAACGATCAGCGTTTATTTCCCTTTAGTCTTTCCTAATTGTCACACTAAGTCTAGTGAACAGATTCTTGTCTTCTTTATTAGGTCCTCACAAAGATTACTGAGCCAAAGAAATAAAACTTCTTGAATTGGGAATTCATGTTAATTGTGTCCTCCCAACCTGCATGTTCTTTGAAACCTTCTTTATAAACACTAATGTGACGGCATCACCTCGAGTCCGTCTATTGAAAGCATCTAGCATTTAACCACTTCTTCCAGTCCAATTCAAAGCTCTGCGATGTCACGAAACATGAGTCATTATGTTCTCTTCCTGCTCTTTCTCCTTGACCCCTCAAGTGAGTATCTTTATATATAAAAATAAGTTCTTTAACCTCTCGCGACTAATTTCTTGTTCTTATATTTTATGATAACAGGTGCGCAAAACAAAAATTTGATAGGCGTGAACTTGGGCAGACTAGGGAACAATTTGCCATCTGCATATCGGTCAATTGAAATCCTGAAATCAATGAACGCAAGTCTCGTAAAGCTCTACGACGCAGACCCTGAATTGTTGAAACTCTTGTCAGGTTCTAAAATCCGTGTCTCCATTATGGTCCCTAATCATGAAATCATCAACATTGCTTCCAATCAAACCTTAGCTAACAATTGGGTCCGCAAAAACGTCCTCACCTACTACCCTGAAACCAAGATTCGGTTCATTCTGGTGGGCAACGAGGTTCTCAGCTTTTATTCGGAAGAAGACAGACGAATTTGCCCCAATATTGTACCTGCAATGAGAAAGATCAAGAACTCTCTGAAAAATCACGGTATTCGAAACATCAAAATCGGTACCCCAGTAGCTATGGACGTATTGAAAACACCATTCCCACCATCAAACGGAACGTTTCGAACTGATATCTCTCGCTCAGTTATCGTGCCATTGCTGAAGTTCTTGAATGGCACCAAGTCATTTTTCTTCGTTGATGTGTATCCTTATTTTCCATGGTCCGGAAACCCCACCAACAAGAGCCTTGCTTTTGCATTGTTCAAATCAAGCATTAGGTACACAGATCCTGGCAGTGGCTTGGTCTACACAAACCTCCTAGACCAAATGATAGACTCTGTGATCTTTGCAATGAAAAGACTAGGCTACCCCAATATCAGAGTAGGAATATCTGAGACTGGTTGGCCTCATGAAGGCGATCTTGATCAACCAGGAGCAAATATCTATAATGCAGCTTCTTATAATCGAAACTTCATAAAAAGGATGACAACTGACTACCCAATTGGCACACCTGCGAGACCAAGAGAAGCAATACCCTCTTTTATCTTCTCATTGTTCGACGAAAACATCAAGGGAGGTCCAGGAACAGAGCGACATTGGGGTTTGTTGTACGCAAATGCGACGCCTGTATACGACATTGATTTGACAGGGAAGAGGCGGCTATCTGACTACAAACCGTTGCCTGTTCCTCACCGAAATGTGGCCTATAAAGGCAAGTTGTGGTGTGTGGTGGAGAAAGGAGCTGACTTGATGAGATTGGAGAGGGCACTAGAGTTTGCATGCAATCAAGGCAATGGGACATGTGATGCATTGGCTCCAGGGAAAGAATGCTACGAGCCAGTGTCTATTACTTGGCATGCGAGCTATGCGTTTAGCTCTTACTGGGCAAGGTACAGGAACGAGGGTGCTACTTGCTTCTTCGATGGACTTGCCAGGCAAACCCCAAGGAATCCAAGTATGTTTAAAGATACTAATTATGTGGATTACTTTTTGTTAACAATGCCAGCTTTTATATGAAGATAGTTGCAAATGTTGAATTTTGCAGGCAGTGGATTGTGCCAGTTCCCGAGCGTGACTCCCTGAGTATTGGCAACGAGTTTAAAGATGGTGAATGATGGAGGCTGAAGATGGTCAATCATATATAATTCCAAATCCTTTTTTTCCTACAATTTCTCACTTCATAATATGGAACTTCGGTGTAGGACGATCAACTACATATTATGTTCTAAAGTTGTAACTTTCCATCTCTGTTCCTGTACTTCTTTCCATTACGTAAGGAATTTCAAAATTTTCAGCAATTTTGTGGATCAAGTCATGAATTATTGTTAGGGAAATAATACCTGTGCAAGTATGTTAGCTAAATTTCGTACACGATAATCAGCTAAGGAATTTCTATGCATTTTTCCATCTTTTTGCAATGAATATGTAGACTGGAACATAGTCCTAGTTTTGAAGCTCAAAATATACTAAGTAGCTGGATTTGGTCCTCTTTACCTGGTGAACCGAGAGCCACCCAACATGAGGACAGAATCTTTTGTCCAATTTTATGGTGTTTTATTCTATTCCATAAATCTCAACCATTTATTTATACGGGTCTCGCATTCATTTATACGAGACCCACGCGGAGTCCACATAAATGAATGGCTGAGATTCATGGAACAGAATAAGACATCATAAAATTGAACAGAGGATCTGGACTCTCCAACATGGCGATTCAAAGTTCATAGCTAATGCTACCCTACCTGTGTTTGAATGGAATGCCTAAACCCAACCTCCATCAAATTTTTGGTTGGACAGAAAAATGGCTGAACCAATGCACAAGTTCTCAACTTTGCGAGAGTCGGAGGAAGGTCATGTCTTTTATATTTTACAAATAGACTATTTTCGTAACTTTTTAATCACATAAGAGTAACCTTACTCCAAGTTTTCTTTATCCCTTGTGTACGAGCCATATAACTAACTCATAAAAAGCTTTTCAGTAATATAAATAATGTCTGCACATTGTCTATAGATAGATAGAAATGTACATGTCAATAAATAATATATTTTTTGTTCTTTTAAAAGGAAACTTTTGTAATCTATTTTGTTTTGGCAGAGATACATGTAATGTTTTCCGTTAGCACACACGCACAAATCCTTGATTTGGAAGAGGCAACCTGGCGAAATGTCGCATATAAGGAGTGTCGATTAAATGAATATATATTATATACTACTCTTGCATGCATTCCCATTAAGCATTACTAATTAAACTTCCGTTTTCAATGTACGTGTTCCTGCTGTTCCCAAAATAATGCGACAAGTACATGGACTAGAATGCAAGAGAGGAGAAGCAATAAAATTCTAAATACAAAATCCAGCTAGCTATTGCATGCATTTGACTTCAACTGGCCGGCTTAATTAAAAGCAGGCTTGGCCGGCCAGTGAAGTAACTCTCTTATATAACTACCTACGAACTGTTTCAGTATTCTCTTCATGCAATAACACAACTTCCCTTTCAGCTTTTTTCTTCTCTTCATAACTTTCAAAGAACTTTTCCTTAACTAGCAAACTTCCGTATAAATCATTATCGATATTATACTTAACCAGGACAATAGTGAGTATGAGGCAAGCTGGAACGTATTCAGGTATATTATCCGCTGGGATTTCTGGGAAAACGGGTCCTCATTCATTGCCTCTGGCAAGGATCAAGAAGATCATGAAGAAATCCGGTGATGATGTGAAAATGATATCTGGGGAGGCTCCAATTGTGTTCTCCAAGGCTTGTGAGCTGTTTATTCAGGAGCTAACACAGAGGTCTTGGATGGAGACTACACAAGGGAAAAGGAGGACACTCCACAAAGAAGATGTTGCCTCAGCTGTTATTGCCACTGATATCTTTGACTTTCTTCTTGGCCTGGTTTCTAATAGTTCCAGCTCCTCCATTGACCCCCCTGTTGTTGAAGCTTGAAACATTCTACAACACTAACATTAAACCCCTATAATATGTCAATTATGCCAGTGCTGTTCCCAACTTTTTCTCTGCTTCTCGCCTTAATTTTATTGTTGTCTGATCCATTTTCCTTCCTAAAATGAGGTAAATTTCTCATTGCTTGTATTATCATTATTTTTTATATCTTCATAATATATAGTTTAGCAAACAAACAAAAAGCACAACCTAATAATAAGTTAATAACAACTTTTCTTTGGGAAATAAACAAGTGGATAAATATGAAGAGGACTATAGTTTACGAGATGCTGGGTAAAAATTACTAAACATTTATTGTTTTCCGTTGATTTTAGAGGCATGGTTTTCCTATGGCCGATAGAAGAATTTGACAGGAAATTAAACCAGAGAAAAAGTAAGCAGGTTCAATAACAACTTGCCGATTGAAGTAACACAACTAAAGATGCTCGTCGTTTTCCCACTAAGTGACAATCAATGGCTTTTTACGATAAGAACATTAGTCCAGATCTTCTGTCCAATATTACTTTCTCTTATTCTGTTTTATGAAATTTCAGCTATTTATTTTGCTAGACTCACACGGGCCTCATACGGGACCCATATAAATAAATGACTGAGATTTATTGGACACAATAAGACATCATAATATTGGACAGAGGATCTGAACTCTAAGAACATAGGCTCACGTTGAGATATAGGACTTTTAGGCTGCAAATTGCTTTAATCTGAGCGGCTACATTTAATTAACTGATTATATAAATATTGGTTACCATGCCTAAAAAATTGATTAGCTTTTTAAATGTGAAGTTATGAATATATAGTCGAATTTTTAAGGGTCATTTTCACGAGAAATTATTGTATAGACAATCGAAGTATGTTTGGATCAACAGTGGCTTAAAATTGAATGAGACTCTTGTGTTGTGACTAAATGCAGTAAAGTATAGAGGAGCCACAGTTTTCAAACATGAGGGATTAACTTAAAAGTGCCTTGACAAGAGCAGCAGCCACAATATACTATGACTGGATTGTTGTATATTGATACCATCAACAGGTTTTAGAATATGGTTTTGCCCTCAACCTGGGCAATGACTTGAGCATGATGTGCGATGAGATCTTAGGCGACTAATTTGTGTTCATATATATTTAGGCCTATTTAGTTGCTTTTGTCAAAGCTTCTTAAAATAATTTGAGCTATGGTAATTTGAAAGAGTAAATTAGATGGTCCAATATATGAATAATGATGTTCAAACTTATGTCATACCACGCTGCCAACCTCACTGGTACATAGCATACTTTCTATTTTTACTTTTTTCCTGTTTACTCTTTCTATAAGTTATTATTATTATTATTATCTTTCTAAAAGACCTTTTTTTTATAAAAATTGTTCACTTCAAAGAAGGAAACGTAGAGCCTCAACATCACACTATGTAGAAGAAGGGGAGACCAAACCTTGAAACCCCCTTTAACTAGGGATTATATACTCCATCGAAAAACCAGGTCAAAGTTCATTCTCAGGTTAATATTTTTATCATGATCATCTGGTACACCAGACCATTGCTATAGTGAAGACTTTGCTTCATTATAAAATGTTCTTCTATACTTTTTTTTCCTAAATCACATAAGTACTACACTTGATCACTAATTTAAAAATTGTTGCCAATGGGGTATATTGTTAGAGTAGGTATAGGCAGAATTTTCAAATGAAACCTTTTTGAGTTATAACAGTTTGAAGTTGTTCTATCATGTTTCTATGTTTGGTTTGTACTTTGGCACATTGCTCATGATAACATTAAAATACATTCTTAAGGATCACATTAATTTTTACTTTTAAGGAGATTAAGAATTTGAGATTATCTAGACCTTGTATTTGGTGAAGGAGGCCAAGGTCATTCCAATTATATATCTTACCAAACCACGTCTTACCTTCATCCCTAAACCCCAACTTTCTTCTCTTGATTCATAAAACTTTTAGGAGTTGCTCTAATTAGGTTTAATGATCTAAAAACCTTAGGCCTTTAAGATGTACGAGTACAACCATTTGATACAAATAGATTTAAGGCCTATGAAGAGCTTCTAGATAGAAAAGAGCATTTTGTTGATGTTTTTGATTTAAGTTTATCCCCAAATCTCCCTCCTTCTTAGGTGAGTAAATTAAGCTTATACTACTTCATTTTAGTAAGCAACATTTGATTTGCCAGACCAGAGAAAATTCTTCAACATTTTCTCGATATCCCTAATATGATTTTGAGGTAGATATAAGTTGTAATATCAATAAATATTGAGATTGTTTAGCACAACTATGATTTATTATAGCGTACTAGCGAAAGATATGAATTTGTTATTCTAGTGATCAATTCTCTTTTGTATAGCGTCATAGAGGGTCTTCCAATATTTATAAGTGATTCTCTTATCTAAGATTGGAATCCCTAAGTATTTAAATGGAAGTTCCTGAAAATTGAGCCATGAAATGCTTTAGAGAGAGCTCTTTATATCTTATGCATCAAATGAAACATACAAGATGCTCTTTTCGATGTTTATGGTTAGACCTAATATAAGTTTGAAAAATTGCAAAATATTCACTGGTGTCTTGACAAATCTTGAATCATCTCCACGTAGAAATAAGAGATCATCTATAAAAGATAGGTTAACTAGCCTTAAATTCTTACATTTGTGATGATATCTAAAGGTATTATCCTAGGTAACTCCATTTGCAATCACTCTATATAGGACCTCAATGCATAAACTAAAGAGATAAGGAGATAGAGGATCTCCTTGTCTTAATCCATTAGCTCTATTGAAAATAAAAGTGAGGGATCTCCTTGTCTTAATATTTAGCTCTATCGAAAGCACAAGTGGGCTCACTAGTCATTAGAATAGCAAAGGAAATGGTAGAGATGTATTGTTCTATTGAAAAGATGAAGAGATTAAGGAAGCCAAAAGCACTTTGATAAATCACTAATCGATGAAGTTGAAAGTTTTCTTTTCAAGGGCTACTTTGAAAGCTCTTAAAGAGCTTTTGGGTTAATAATAGATTATCCCTTATGCTTCTTCCTTAGATGAAAGCTCCTTGGCTTGGGTTTGTTATGCATGTTAGCACTTCCTTGATCTTGGTAGAAAGCATCTTTGAGATGATCCTATAAATAACATTATAACATAAAATCAATTTGTAATCATTAAAATGCTATGATTATGCTTTTAGGGTATCAAACTCATATATATTTTATTAATTTCTCTTAATAGTATGCCATTATAGAGGAATTTCATCATTACATTACCATATCTCATGTCAGTGTTAGATCTTCATAAAGAAGCTTGAATTTACCTTATTAGGTCTGGGGGGCTACTTAGGATTAATTTTAATGAATTCTTTCTTGATTTTTATGGCATTGAATGGCTGAACCAATATCTCTTTCTATTGAGGGGAAATAGAGTATATTAGAACCCTAATAACTTGCA
>JAOSBP010000206.1:25297463-25311049 GCA_027563825.1 Erythroxylum mucronatum
ACTGTTACAATTTTATTTTAATTTCCAATCCAATTGAAATCTGACACCTTAACCGATTTTTGTCATTTGATTAAATCAAGTCGTTTTAATTCAAAACTTGCAATTTCCATATTTTCTTAATTTGTTTTATTTAATTTTCACATCAATCAATTCTTGATCATCTGAGTAATTTTTCATCGTTTAATTTAATTGTCTTGCGTTTTAGAAATATTTTTCCCTTGGGTACGATATCCGGTTCTTACCGATTTTTATTACTTGTCGACGGGGTGCGCTTGCCTCCAATTAGTCTAGATAGAATTTAATTTCTTTTGTTCTATTTAGATCACAACAGTAACTCTATTTGCAATCACTCTATATAGGACCTCAATGCATAAACTAAAGAGATAAGAAGATAGAGGATCTCGTTGTCTTAATCCATTAGCTCTATTGAAAATAGAAGTGGGGGATCTCCTTGTCTTAATATTTAGCTCTATTGAAAGCACAAGTGGGCTCACCAATCATTAGAATAGCAAAGGAAGTGGTAGAGATGTATTGTTCTACTGAAAAGATGAAGAGATTAAGGAAGCCAAAAGCACTTTGATAAATCACTAATCAATGAAGTTGAAAGTTTTCTTTTCAAGGGCTTTTTACTTTGAAATCTCTTAAAGAGCTTTTGGGTTAATAATTGATTATCCCTTATGCTTCTTCCTTAGATGAAAGCTCCTTGGTTTAGGTTTGTTATGCATGTTAGCACCTCCTTGAGCTTGGTAGAAAGCATCCTTGAGATGATCCTATAAATAACATTATAACATAAAATCGATTTGTAATCATTAAAATGCTATGATTATGCTTTTGGGGTATCAAACTCATATATATATTTTATTAATTTCTCTTAATAGTATGCCATTACAGAAGAATTTCATCATTGTATTACCATATCTCATATCAGTGTTAGATCTTCATAAAGAAGCTTGAATTTAGCCTATTAGGTCTGGGGGACTACTTAGGATTAATTTTAATGAATTATTTCTTGATTTCTATGGCATTGAATGGCTGAACCAATATCTCTTTCTATTGAGGGGAAATAGAGTATATTAGAACCCTAATAACTTGCACACATAAACAAATGTTACTAAGGATTCCCAAGGTAGTTTTTAAGTAATTTAAAGCAATCTTTTTCATTTCCTCTTGATCACTGATAATGCATTTAGCTTCATTTTTAATGAATAGATTTTATTAGTATTTCTTTTACATAATATAGAGTTGTGAAAGTCGTTGGTATTCCTGTACCCATCTCTTATCAATTTGATCTTTTCTTTTTGTTTCAAAACAAACTGGTGATTCTTTAGCTCCTAGGTATAGATATAAAGAACTTTTCTTTCCTTGTTCTTTAAAACAACATCCAGAGGGAGTCTTTTGAGATCTTTTTGGATAACACTCGAATCCTCTCTTACCTTTCTAATTACAACATTATTATGTATAGTTTTCTCCTTGTAAAGATTTTTAGTTCATTTTTCATCGTTTGCAACTTCCTTGTACACTTATAACCCTCATATTCATCTACTTGTACATCTAAATCTTTCCTTATGTTATGGTCATAGCATAGAGGAACTTGGAAGCGTGCCTTACTTTTAGAGAATTTTGTAAGGTAAGGAGGATTGACTAAGGTTCTATCAAGCTTTTCCCCAACAAGACAGCTGTTATCCTATTGTTTACTCTAGCTAAGGGAATTATTATATCTCAAATCACTCAGCCCTATATAGTTTAGATAGTTAAAAAATAATGTTTCTTACTATCTTTCCAAGCTTTCCTCCTTCATTTTCATTAGCTAAGAGGATGATGTTAAAGTCACCTAAAACCAATCATAGAGCTTTTATAGATGAGCTTATAGAGATCAAGTCTTTCCGAAGATTGTGTCTTTGGAATTTATAACTTGTGGCATAGATAAAAGTTACTTCAATACAATCAGGAACCTAGTCAATACACACCTCTAAGTGCATAAATTGGTTAGGTTATGTTTTAATGCAGCTTAACAAGGTCAGGGTTGAATTCAACCATAATTCCCTTATTATCATGTAGTTGATGGTTTGTTAGTATCTTCCAATGCTTCCTAAAAACCCAGTTATAGATATGGTTCTTATTTTCCTTAATCTTTGCTTTCAATATGCCTATTATGTAGTATTTACCAATCCACGCAAATAATCATATATTACTTGCTTCTTAATAGTGCAATTCATACTCCTTATATTCCATGCTATAATCGTGGGGTATAAGATAGGATCAAGATCCTTTTCTACTTTATTTTCCTTCCTAGTTTCCTTCTTGACCTAACCATAATAGTTTTTATATTTATAGATTTGCTTAAATGGATCTCTTTAACCTTCACCTCAATTTTCTCTTTATTATAAAAGTGTTTTGACATCCTCCTTAATATCCATCATGAGTGCCTAATCTTAAAAAATATTTCAATTAGTACCTTACTTACTTTATCATTTGGACTCTACTTTTCAGTATCTATATCTTTGAGAGGAATTTATGTAAAGCTCTAATTTATACATTCCATATCTTGTAAAGCCATTTTATCTTTAACAGAAGAATTATCGTTATGAGATGCTTCAGTAGTGATTTGATGAGTTTTTAAGGGACAATTTGGTTCATTTTCAATATAAATTTTCCCTTTCCTTATGCTCTATTATGGATTCACAAATTTTGAGTTTTTTAATTCATAACTTTCTTTGGTAAATTTTGTTTCCCTTATAGTGTTCCAATCATTTTTCATAAACAGTGCAACATGCTTTTATTCATATATAATTGTTATTTATACTCTATTAATCCTCCAAATTCATTTAATCTTTTTATTTTAAGTGTGTTATTTAGCTATTCTAAGAGCTCAATTTCCAAGTAGATTTAAGCATATACAATTCTTTTCAGCCCCACTTTGTGCCCATCTAAGCAAATTATTCTCCTTATCAAGCTAGCTAGATAGCTTAAGCCTATAGTGGACTATATTCTAATGGAACATTATCAAAATTAACCTAAATTAGATCTTTATGGTTCTACTCTTATTCAAGGACATACCATGTCCTCCACTTTTGTAACATCAGTGGCTTTCCTATAGTGCTAAGGCTCCATTTCAATGGATTTTTTTATACCTACATCGCATCCAAATTTGATGATAAAGAAGTCTTCTTCATTAATTAAATTTATTTTCCAAGCGTAGTTTTCCCTATTTTTTCTACCCAGGTTCGAACAAGAGGGAATGAGGGCCTTTTATCTAGGAATAACCAACCAGAGCCATGTTCCGTCTTAGTGTTCTAGCCCTCAGCATCTCTACTGGTGGTGATACTACACCAAACTCACTATAGGACTACATAGTTGGGTATTTTAGCTTTTCTTGAAGAGCATGGTGATAAATGCTTAATTGCTCATATTTTTAGGTTTATACTTAGTACATTTCACTTGTTTATTTGAGTGTTTTTATTGTTTCTGGTACTTAATTTGTTCATCTTTATTTTTTAGGTTGTAATTCACTTATTTGGAGCAAAAGGAACAACTTTGAGCAAGTTTGAAACAATTTGGAGTTATTGTGATCAAATTATAAAGAAGTAGGAAAAGTACACGACCAATTACTTGGCCTAAATTTAAGTAATATGGTCATGTTTCACATTGAGAGTTACATGGCTATAAACACACCCATGTTTGAGAAGTACATGCTTACATACATGCTCGTATTATATTTTAGCAAGTGTTTATATGTGTGTTTGCTTTGAATTTGAATATTGGGGGTTTTTTTTTAAAATATATGACCATGTACTTGCTTGTATACAACCTAGAAACATAATTTTTAGCTATATAAGGCAAAATTTAAGGGTAAAGCAAAAAGGAAGCTTAGAAGGCATAACTGGATGAACTAGAATGGTAAAAAAATTGAAAAATGAGTAAGGAGACATTTAGAGTAGATTTTCATTGATTTAAAGTGAATTTTATAAAGAATAAAAGGTATTTCATCATGTTTCTTTTGATTTTATATCTTTCTTGTAGTTTTGATGTTATGTCCTTCATTACGAGGAGCTAAATCATTATGTTAGGTGGATAAGATAAACCCGAAAATGGATTATTTAGTAATTTCAATTCAATTCAATTTATTATTTAGTTTCATTGAAATTCGATTATGTTTTATTTATTATTCTTGAATATATATGTTCAAGTATGTTAATTCATGTTTGATTTTATGCAATTGAGATTGAGAAATCCTTTGCATGAATTAATCTAGCACAATTGAAAAGAATTTCCATATAAACCTAGAGATGGATTGACTTAAATCTTTTAAATTAAGGGTTAAACATAATATAGGATTTAGTAAATCGGTTAATGCAATTATAGGGATTTTAATTAGGAAGAGGTTTTGATTAATCAACCTAAGATTAGTTGTTAACAATCTTGAGGATGATATTTACATAATTGAGGGATTTTCATGATCTAATAAACTTTAGGTTAAATTGATACGAGAAGTCTTATATGTATGAGAAGTACTAGGGGAATCACTATCCAGGTACCACTATTTTTATTGATTTTTTTCATAGATCAATATTTGCTCTAGTTAGTCAATTATGCTGATTTGTTTTAGTTATTGTTTTAGATTTGAATTGGATCAATCACCATTGCTATAATTTTTTAGACTAGATAATAGAGAGATGGTTAGCTTTAGTAATTCTAGTCCTCGATGGGTTCGATCTGTACTCGCTAGTGCTAGTTTCAACTACATTGTACACTTGTGGTAAATCATTCAGTTAAGTTTTTGACACCATTGTTGGGGACTGTAATGTTAGGAAAACCTTATTTTTAATAATTTAGTCTTCTTTTTTATTTTTCTTATAGGAAATTTTTGTTTCTTTTCCTTTTATATTTTTTTTATTTATCCTTAGATCTCTCTTTCTTGATCATGTGTTTGTGGTTGTTATAGATACTAAGCACAATGGATGAGTGGAGAGTGTAGTATTCTCTAGGTGATTATAGTACGCTATAGCTTATGGAAACATTGGAAGCTGATAACAAGAAGCAAGGTAACATATATATAGAAGCTCAAACAGTACTACTGGTGCATTATGACATGTGTGGTTATGGCCAACCCAACCATGAATTTTAGGTGTCGGATTACATATGGGAGCAATTAATTTACATGGGGAATTGGTCGTAAAACGTCCCCTATGGGAATATGCATAATCTAGGGTGAAGCAACTATCTTGAATTTGAATGGAATGATCAAGCTTTACTCAAAAATTTGTGACAACAATAAGAGGAGGATGGTCGATGTCTCAAAGAGCTCCTTATAAATGCCATTGCTACAACTGAGGCTAAACTCTATAAAAATAAAGAGTTGTTCGCCTCTTTTCATAATATAGGACGTCTGACAAGAAATCTTGTTAAGTTTGTTATGAAGAGCAATCAGGTGTTTTATCTAGATACATTGAGCCAAATATGAGGAAACAAGGGAATAAAAAGTGGAGAGGAGCTAAAAGTTGAAGAAAAGAAGGAAGTGGAAAAACATGAAGATAAAGAGGAGGAAAATAAAGAGGCTACTTAGGAATTATCAAAAGTTATCTTAAGTATAAAAGGCTCCTACATTTCAAGAACAAATTGCTAGATTCATTCAAAGATCTATGGGGTTTTATTATTCCTTGTTATATTAACAATTTGCTACTAAAAAGGGAACTAACATATTTATTTGATCTTATTACTTTGAAACAATATATCCTTATTATATTGCATCACACGGACTATTTGTAGGCCAATGCCTTATATAAGAAGATGGTGGAAGCAAGTTATTAATTATAGATCTAGGATGAAGTATAACTAGATAAGAAGTCCAGCTAAACGATCTATAAAAAAGTATTGGTTGGGAGGTAACCCAATAACTAGTTGGTTTTTTTTATTGAGTAGTTTGTAGGATTTTCATTAGTAACTTAGTATTTTTTGTAGTTTTAGTATTTTGTTTCTAATTTTGTGAATTAATATTTAATGGAGTTTTGCAGGCAATGAAGGCAACACCACCCTTATATGTTATAGTAGAGAAGATTTCATCAACACTGGACTAATATTAATGACATTAGACAAGGCTGAAAATCTTTTACTTTCAGGGGTAGTACTAGTTGTTCTTAACTCCTCCTATTATTTCCATATCTTTCATTTTCTTGTACATTTTGTAAATTGAAGATGATGTACAACTTAAGTGTGTGATAGATACTTACCAGTCAAACTTGTCAATTTTGCTATAATTAGCTTAATAATGAATAATTCAAAAATTATTTTTTAAGAGGATATTGATCATGATGGTATATTATAAGTTTGATCTTAGATTGTGATTTGAATTATTTACGTAAATAGTTATCAGTTTTGATGATTAAGTTAATTTCAATTTAGTTCACTAATTTTAAGAATGGATTCATTATTTGCATTATGATACTTTATATATAATTTGTACATGCATTGAGTTAAATATGAATTCTTTTTGAACATTTTCATTATCCCACACATAAAAAATAAAATAAAGAGAGAATAAATAGTAATAAACGAATATGTAAGCATAAAGAATTTCACCCTGTTGGCATTGTATTAAAACAAGGTCGAAGTTAAAGAGTGAATAATCTAGTTGAGTAATTAGGAGTATTCATTAAAGATGTTTACTCTCATGTTAAAAGCCTAGGTGACTTTTCAATCAAGCTTCTAAATGCTCCATATGTAGATTTAGTTTTATTAAAATAAGAGGTATAAAAATGTTTAAAATTTTAGAATTTTTTTATGTATGCTCACTTTATGCATTAAGT
The DNA here is from genome assembly GCA_027563825.1 of Erythroxylum mucronatum. Lineage (NCBI taxonomy): Eukaryota > Viridiplantae > Streptophyta > Magnoliopsida > Malpighiales > Erythroxylaceae > Erythroxylum > Erythroxylum mucronatum. Next base: position 25,304,267 of record JAOSBP010000206.1, read on the forward strand.
GGAATAGTGTGAATTAAGTTTAATTTTGAATTTGAAAATTTATATAGTGAATTAGATTACAATTGTTTGGAGTAAAAGGAATGAATTTAGGTAAGTTTAGGACAATTTGGAGTAGATTTGATCAAGTTACCAAGATGCAAGTACGTAGCCATATACTTGCACATGTACTTTATAATTCCTAAATTTCAAGCAATATGGCCATGCTTCACGCTCTAGAGAGTTACTCAACTATGAACACACTTATGGTTGAGAAGTACACACTCCTGCACTTTCCTTTGTTCACATTTTAATCTATGTTTATATAGGTGTTTGTTTGATTTTGAATCTTGAGGATTTTTTAAGTACACAAATAAGAACACAACTACGGTCTTGCCCGTGTATCACCCAAAAACTAATCTTCTAACTATAAAAGAAAAAGTAAAGGGAAAAGCAAAAAGGAAGCTTGTGATGTGCAATTAGACGACCTAGAATGGTAGGAAGAATGAAGAACAAACAAGGAGATGTATTTATAGTGGATTTCCACCAATCTAAAATGAATTTTGTAAAGATTGAAAAGGGATTTCATCAAGTTTCTTTTGATTTTTTGTTTTTCCTTTAGTTATAATATTATGTCTTTTAGTATGAGAAACTAAATCATTATAGTACTTAGACAAGATGAACATCATAGTGGATTGTGAAGCAATTTTCATTTAATTTAATTTATTCTTTAGTTTCATTAAGATTTGATCATCTGTTTTTTATTGTTCTTAAATTGATATGTGTTAGTATCTTAATTCATGTTTGATTTAATGCAATTGAGGTCGAGAAATCTTTTGTATGAATTGATCTAGTATAATTAAAAAGAGCTCCATGATAACTTATAGATAGGTTGGCATAAATCTTTCAAATAAGGGACAAATCTAATAAAGGAATTTATAAATTAGTTAATGCAATACAAGGAGTTTTAATTAGGAAGAGATTTTGATTAATCAACCTAGGATTAGATATTAATAATATTGAGAAAGATATTAACATAATTTACGAATTTTCATGGTCCAATGAACTTTAGGTTAATTAATGAGTAGACTTATATACATTAAATGACCAAGGGGGAATTGTTATCCATAGACCACTATTTTTATTGAGTGTTTCTTAGTTCAATCTTTGTTCTAATTAATAAATTGTGTTTATTCGTTTTAGTTTATTGTTTTATATTTGAATTTGATCAAGCAACATCACTATAATTTGTTATACTAGATAATAGAGAGATCATTAGTTCTAGTAATATTGTTTATAAGATCAACAAGCACTCATCAGTGCTAGCTACAACTACGCCTTATGTTGTTAGTAACAAATCACATGACATCCTACCACTTAACTCTAAGTATTCCTTAAAATATAAGTTTTTAAATTCACTAGGGTTTCTTTCTCAATCAACAAGTGAGAGGCTAGGATAAAAGGGTTTGTTTCTAAATAAGGATCATTGAGGTTTTGTTCCTAAGAGTATATAGGCAAGCCTAATAGGGAGTGAAAGAGGTGCAAAGATGATGAATGTGCTTTAAAATGGTCTTAGGTAGGAGGGGGAGATATGTTGGAAGGGTTGGACAGCAAGGATTCAAGTAGGATAGAATTTTATTTATAAAAGAACTTATTTTTGTTTTAGATAATGAAGCAAGATGCCTGGTTCCATTTGTTGTTAAAGTGCCAAGGGTTAGATTCATTAACCTTCTAAGCCATAGTTGAGGAATCAAACCTGAAGAGAATCTACTGTTTCTCATGAAAATGAACCAAAGTGTGCATGGATGGGTAGGAGGGATGGCTATCTAGGAAGAAAGCTATCAAGGTTGCAGCCCAGCTTAAGGCTCTTTTAGTGTTTATAACATAATAGTAATAATAGATTTTCCCTCTGTGATATTAGGGGACAGTAATACAATTCCAGAGTTAGAAATTAAGAAAAAATGAAAGGAGAAAATCGACAAGGTGAGGAACACTAGAACAAATTGAGGTACACGTAGAGTAAAGAGATAGGAGTAGAAGCTGAACTCAAAGAGCAAAGAGAAGCATAAGTTGAACTTTGAGAGAAAAACTATATGCTAAGAGAAACAAGATGGAAGGAGGAAAGGAGGCTAGACCATATATGCCACCAAGCAATAAAGAGATCAATCTCATAATAAGTTTTTTTCAATTAGCATGAAACTTATATAACATCTATAGAGAAGCTTTGGGTTCTCTCCTTAAACAAATTCTGTTTTGATAACTTTAAAAAAGTTATCACTTCATAGGAGATTTTTAGATAATAAAAAATTCTTTTAAAAGAATAATGAAAATAAGTCTTTTAACTTTTAATATATATATAAAATTTTCATCCTTATTGGTTTATGGTATTTTAATTATGCCTGTAGAGATTGATCCATTCCATTTAGCCTAGTTAAATTCAAATTTTAAAATGATTGAATTTTAAGAATGAATTCATATATCTAGTTTAAATTTAAAAATTAAATTAAAAATTTGAAAATTAAATTTGAATTATATATAAAAATAGTATGATTACATGTTTATAAGTAACTTATAATTATTTTAAATTAAAAATTTCATGCAATATTTATTGTTAAATTATTGTTTATTAAAATAATGTTATATTATTCAGTCCTATTAATTTTTATAGTTATTCTTCTAATTTAATTTTTGTTTTTTATTTTATTTTAATAAATTATTTATATTTTATAGAGTCAATAAAAAGTTAAAAGTATGATTTTAAATTTAAAATGTTTGTTCTTTCAAAAAAGCATTTTAAATGTTTATAAATCGTTGAGTTTGGATTTGAATTTGAAAATAAATCGTATTTTAAAATGACGATAGACACGTAACTTTTTTAAATTTTGGGACTATTTTTTAATTAAAATTGACCCAACGCATTTAATGTTGTTAAGAGGGTGCTTGGTTAATTGTTAAGGGGGGAAAAATAAGTAATGAAAAAAATGGCTGGTAATATATTATAATTGGATTGGATGACTAATGTTTCCATATTTCTTTTTATAGCAATACTCCATACCTCCATACTTCATTCCTAATAATATTAATAATAATTAGTATTATTATTATTCTCGAGTAAAACCAAGCACATCTTAAATATCTATTCAGGAGTATTGTTGGAGAAAGTTTAACCCAATAGACAAGTGTCTCATAGAAGCCCGCAGTTCAAAGTCAAGAAAAGATCATCCGAACTCTTGATAGAATTAATAGTCCAAAGTCTAAACTAGCTAACACAATTACCCCTAAAAGAAAAATACAACACCACCATCTCTCCCTTGTAAATTCCCCCAAGGCCCAAGAGACCTATAATAAAGTCCAAATCTTCTGTTCAATATTACTCTGTCTTATTCTGTCTCATAGAATCTCACCCATTTATTTTGCAGGACCCACGGAAGTTTCATGCGAGACTCACATAAATAAATGGCTGAGATTTACTGGACACAATAAAACATCATAATATTGGACAAAGGATCTGGTCTCCCTATAATGGTAACCTTACAGACACTTAAGCAACCCATAATGATAAGGGTACAGATCTTCAGTACCCCTTATTCTCTACCTACTCAGTACCCCTTATTCTCTACCTATTCAATGTAATAAATTAGATGGTTGAGATTAAAACGGGACAGAAGGTACATGTTAGGAGGTACAGAAGATCTGCCCCCTAATGATAACCTTACGGAGACTTAGGTACTAATGATTGCCATCTCAAAATCCATACTTCAGAATCCTTTCTAGCTTTCTATCTGAAATTATTGGAACTGCGACTTGATGATGTAGAAGAACGTAATGTTAATCTCCGTTGCACATCAAAACCAGAGAACACGTAAGACTTCGCAGGTAATTGACACGACATCGTTCTAATTAACAATGTAACCATCTCACTGAGCAGCTGAAGATGATGGACTTGGGTGCCCAAAAGATGACTTGTTAGCAACATAGCATTACCAACTCTAGAATGGACTTGGAAACTTTTCGTTCCTTTGCAGTTTGGAAGGTCCTGGTATAGCTTACAAATTTGGGATCGAATCCTCTAAACCCATAATTAGTGCCAACCTTGTTCTAAATGATTCTATCCACATAAATACGTGGGATTTAAAAAAATTTGTGATGAAATCGTCCAAAACAAAGTCAGCACAACGTTATGCACACAGATTCTATATCCAAGTTTACATTTATCAGGGAGACTTCACACCGTAATTACAATTTGCAATAATTAGCTACGCTGAGAAGCAGCTAAAAACTACAAGATCGCTTCGACAGGAGAATTCATGACTCTCGCCAGGAAGTGGGGTTGTCGCTGACTGGACGTTCTTCTCCTGCACAAGTCTTTTACTACTTGATTCCTTTACCCTTTCGCGTGCAACAGCAGCAGCTACTCTTCGCTCACTTCGTCTCTTCATCACATACTCTTTCGGAATAAACACATCCATCAAAGAACCTTCCAACTTAAGGCAAGTTTAGTGTAAATGACGACAGAATATTTGAAGTTTAGATGAAAAGTAAGCAAGCTCTAAGCTGGATTGGCATCATTTTATAGAAGTGAAATAGTAAGAGGTATGACACATACCATGGGCGTTTATTTTGGTTAAACAGACATCATATACCATACACTTGTCGTTGAAGTTTTCGAGGAAGGAGCAATTGGTTTTCGAAAAGGGTTGTGACCCTTTTGGCATTCCCCGCAGCACAAGGAAAAGGGACGATCATGTGGAAAAGCAGCAATCAATCTGCTTGACATGTGTGAAACCAAAACTGCTAGAGTGCAGTCACGTCCTTTGTTTTTGTTTTCTTGTTTCATTTCGTTTCAGTTCCTCAGTTTTCCAATTTGTCAATAATTTAAGTCTTTCTCAGGTAAGAATCTTGCACGCTCTTCTCCTCGGGCTTGGAGAGACAAGAGAATATTTGGAGAAAAGATTTGTGTAATTCCTTTAGTTTGTGGAAGTGTTTTTCGTGGAACATGCTTTAGTCAGAAATGAACCCTTTTGTCTTAAATGTGGGTAGAACTTTTGTTTCGATTTCAACAATCTTATACTTCCTAATCAATGGAAAGTAAGATTTAAAACTCCAGGAGGTTGGTAAATTGATAAGGAACTTTTCTGGCTTAAGTGAGATCGTAAGTTCAAACAACCCTCGTATATGCAGCCATTTAAAACTTTAGGCCAGAGTTTTGCTTCCTGCAAAAGACCTACATAACTCGAGTGGAGATTAATCTGGGTGTAGATGGCTTAAAGATATCTTTCCATAATTGGAACTCTCTTAAGACACCTTGTGAGCAACCAAAAAAAAAAGATTAATAACATATGTAACACTGTGGTAGTCTAATCACAGAGTCTCATCAATTTAGATAGGTACGATCCATTTTGTAACCACTAATTAAGTAGTGAAAAGAAGAGTTCGGAATATAAAGTAATTAGGTATCGTGGCTAAGATCATTTTGTTGAGAAATTGGGACGTAAATTTTTATTATTTGCGTGGTAGAAGAAAATAAATTTTTATGATTTTTTATAATCAAAATCACTTTAATTTTATAATGTGATTAAATTTATAAATTTGATAAAAACATAAATTCTAAATCATATCATATTATGAATTTTGATTTTTAATATTTTTAAAATTGATTTCTGAAACATGTTATTAAAAACTATTTTAATCATACAAGTGTCCAATTTTTATTAGTATGCACTATATAAAATTGAGAGAGTTCTACAACTAGTGTTGAGAAAAATATGCCAAGAAAGTTAACTCTTGGGGAGCTTACTCTAAGAGTTTAAACCATTTGGTAATTTGATTAATTTATAATTAAATTTTAATTAGAATACAATAAAATTCAATATCTAATATTAATCTTTATTTATTAATTATCTTATATTTGATCTCAAAAATTTTTAAATTTTATAATTAAATCTAATTTGACTAAATTACTTTTTTTTTCTCTTCTATCATTCTTTGTGTATAACATATTGGGGACTAATGGACAGAGTAGTGGGAATCACTCAGGTCAATGATAGGGTTATGGTGGCAAAAATCGTTTTGAGCAGTGTGGTTCTCCAGGTAGTGTGTGCGTATGCACTTCAAGCTGGCGCAGACGAACAATAAAAAGGACATTCTGGGAGACGTTGGAGGGCGTGCTTTTGCAAATCCCTAATATCGAACAGCTCATTCTAGGAGGGGGGGGACTTCAATGGGCATATAGGAGCCGATTCAGACAGTTATACAGAAACTCATGGGAGCTTTGGATACGGCACAAGAAATGATAGCGGGGTTAAGTTATTAGACATGGCCTTAACATATGAGTTAGTTATAGTAAATTCTTTTTTTAAGAAAGGCGTAGCGCACTTGGTAACGTTTCAGAGTAGCGCGAACAAGACGCAAATTGATTATTTCCTTGTCAGGACAAGCTCCAGATCATGGTGCAAGGATTGTAAAGTACTCCCGACCGCATGTCTTTCTACCCAACATAAATTATTATTTGTAGATTTCGAAGTCAAGGGATGGAGGGCACAGAAATTTACCAAGCCAGGCCACAAAATCAGATGGGGTAGACTCAAAGGGCATATGGCGGAGCTTTTTAGGTCTCCGGTCAGGAACAATGCCACTTGAGCAGTGAGTGGGGATTAGAGATGGCAATGGGTAGGGTTCGGTTCGGGTTTTACTCAACCCATATCCATATCCATTTTTTATGACTCAACCTATATCCATATCCATATCCATCGGTTTTTACGATTTACTACCCATATCCAAATCCATTGGGTTATTCGGGTTTTTGGA
>JAOSBP010000206.1:25314191-25340545 GCA_027563825.1 Erythroxylum mucronatum
AGCTGCACTACAAATCTCGCCACACAGCTCGCAAATGGACGACTTTCCAATATTAATCTCTTTTCTCTCGTCTCTCTGACTATGCTTTCTCTGTTTCCTACACCGTCTCTGTTTTCTTTCTCATCAGATCTTCCCATGTCAATTGAATCCCCACCAAGTGCTAGTGTTGCGTTAACTGAAGATGCGTGGGAGAAGAGTAGCGTCTGGTGGTGGGTTGGTTGCTGTTGGGAGAAGAGTGCTTTTCGTCTAATAGCGTTTGTGAGTATTCAATTCATGTTGGAATGGTGGGTATATTGGGCTTGTGAGTTAAAAAAGACGGGAGCAGTTGTTGGGGTTGAATTCACGTGATTTTTAACGTAAATTCAATCCCTTAAGAAAGTAGGTTTTAAATCCATGGAAAAATTCAAATGATGCTCTTTTTTTAATTCCAAACAGATGATTCCAAAGAGGCTGTTAGTGTCAACCAAATGAGAAGAAACAATAAATTATATATGTATAAGCTTTATCATCTCCATTGTAATAAATTGAAAATTCGATATATGAAATTAAAATTAACTAGCATATTTTTCATTTAAGTACAAAATTTCAAATTTCAATAGCTGTATTTATATCAATGCGGTTTTTTGTATTATAGCTCAATGGTTAAATAAATGAAATCAATATATTGAGAAAAACATCTATTTCTTTTTCCTCTTTACATAAAGGAAGCAACCTACATTCCATGCACTAAAATGTCATTCATCCCTCTTATCTCCGGATATAAGTTAACGTTAAGCACAATAATAAATTTAGCCTTTCTGTAGAAGGTATACCAGATAGTATCGCTTGAGCCTGAAATGCTATTTCGCGTCCCCATGTGTTGTAGGTTGGACTTTCACAGGTTTGAAAGCATTTCTAAGTGAAAGGCCCAATCGTTCCAAGTACCATTCGAAGTTTGCCAAAATTTTTCCCAAGGGATCCAACAGTGTGGCACCCAATGGCCAAAACATATATTAGAAAGTATCAAACTAACTGCCGCTACTAGAAATCTTGTTAGGAACATATACTTGGATTCAAGACGTAGACATCAACTTAAATAGCTGCCAATGGCTCGAACAAAGTTCTAGATTCCCTGCTTAAGCCGTCCGTCCAACTTCAGTGCTTCTTCGAATTATTATTCAATCTTGAGTGATTAGTAGAATGAGCAAATTTTTTTAATAGTATCTTATTATGAAATATGATTCAATTAAATTTAGAAACAAGTTATTATTATTGCGTAAGTATTGGATCTCTGAGAGAATTTTAGAAGTGAGTAAACATATAAATGCTAGCTCTTAGAACTTACTTTGTTTATATAAATGACTGGAACAGTTTAATTTTAATTAAATGTCAATTAGTATTACAATTAATTTTATTAAATACTAATTAGGTTATAACAAATCCTAACATCTAACATTGGTCTCTATGACTTAAACATCTCATATTTAATTTTAAAGTTTCCAAAACTTTACAATTATGTCTAATTTAATTAAATATATTTTTCATCTTTAATCTTGTTCTTGTATTAGCCATTAAGTTCTTATAATATATTGGTAAATCTATATACATTTAAATTTTAAATAATTTATTTTTAATTTATATTTTTATATTAAGATCGACATCTAATACCACGTTATGATGACTCAAATATTATGAATATCAAAGTTTTTTTGTTACCCTTTTTATTTATGATTTTTTCATATAGTTCTTTTTTTTCATCATATAAAATATCAATTAAATATAAAAGTACAGTTCTAGTGACCATTTTATTTAAGTCCAATTGTATTACTTTTTCAACAATAGTAATTAATTCTTTTGAAAGGGAGATACCTTTCTCTCTACTCTTCCACCTGCACTAAATCATGGAATCTACACCGGTGAATGTTGTCGCTTGTAATTAAATATAAAAAGAAACCAACTTCCTGCAACACAAATTAATGTCATAGTAAAAATTACAGATTGTTCCCACGAGGAATTCTAACGTTAGTAATTACGCAATAAAAAAGGGGTTTTAAATTATGAATTAAACATAATTTAATTGGAATATGAAATTGAAATTAACTAATCAAAACAATAAGAATTTAACAATCAATAGGAATAAATCTTGGTTTCTGGTCTCCTTAATTATTGAACTTGCATTGATCATCGACACTAAAAATAATCAATTTATTAGTTAAGCATTCGTCGTGGTAAATTTCTTTACCTGTTTTCTCTTATGTTTAGTTAACCGAAACATGTATTCGAATTAATCCTTATTAATCAATAACTTGCATATGATCTTAGATTTAATTAATTAATAGCTTTACAAATCTAAAAAATCGACGAACAAGACAATATACACACGATGTATATTTAGCTTAGACAACTAATTTTTCTAGAATCATGTCCCTAACGTAGTAGACAAAAATCCTAGTTGCTACTTTTGATTAAAAAAATTGAACGTCAACCTGTTTAATCTAGTAATTGATTGAATAAAATCACAAACTAGTTGCACACCTAGTTGTAAAATCAAACAATCAAATAATAACTCATAAAAATAATTAATACTTGATTAATAAATTGATACAAATAAAGAACGAAAGTCTCACAACATTCAGAGTTTAATAACTAGGATTCCGTAAACTAAGAAATAAGAGTTTAGTTACCTAACATCACAATTTTTCCTAACTATTTGAGACTGTCCACATTTGAGGCAGTCTTGATTTTCTTTTTTGTTTCTTGTGTAGGTGTCGTCCTTGTTGCTTGATTTTTCTCTTCTTTTATTAGGCGCTGTTCTTCTCTATAGACGTGTTCTTCTCCTTTTTTTTATTTCTTCAGCCGCTACTCCTTGTTGGTTCTCTTCTCTTCTCACGCTACTCCCTTTGAAAATCACGCCACCCTTTTCTTTTATTTTCTTTTAACACATGCATATACCAAGCCCTCTTACCAAACGTCTATGTTTTGGGCTAAGTGGTGCTGAGCATTTTGGCTTCCTACACTGCACCTTCGACATTGTTGTTTTGATTTTATGAATTAATTCTTGGTCCACTAATACTATTCCTGCTCTTTAAACCCACACTTCTCTGTTTCTGCGTTTTACTCCTGCGTTACATCGTTTGCTTTATGCTTCCAACCTGCTGTCTTGCATATTCTTCATTTTCTTCTATCGTTTTAGTTTAGAATGTTGCATGAAAGTCCCATGTTGTCCTTTCTTATCTAACTCACAGCCCCCACTTTGTTTGATTCAACCAAGTCACGTTTCTTTGTTTTCAAATAGGCCCCAATTTCATAGAGTCTGCAGCTTTCAAATGCAAGGCTAAGCCCAAAATAAAATCTCTAAAAAATTTTGTTGTTGACTATCACCTGAGTATCACTGCACGAGGCCTTGTCTAATTAGGTTCAATTCCTGGTTCAACTCTTTTTGTTCTAAAATATTTGCAGTTCTTTCTATTTGATTCCAAAATACACCTTGACATAAAACAAGATTAATTTCCATTAAGTATAACTTCAAACCTCAAAAATGAAGAAAATTAACACACAAAAAGATAGAAAATAAAGGCACTAACATGCATTATTCGAATTTTTCCTTGCCTTTGCTCCCTTGTTTCTCCTGCCAACCTTCTTCTTCTTCTTTTTCCTTTGCACTCCCTCTCAGATTACTTCTTGCCTTTGTCCATTCTGAACTGAGTTTTTTTTCCTTGTTTGGCAGTTCGCCTATTCTTTTTAGCACTTAGTTTTGACAATTAACTGTTAATGGTAAAATTTCACCTAGGGCTTCAACCTCTTATCCATCTTTTCCAGAGGCGACTGGGGACTTCCATCCTCTATCTGACAACCTCGTATCCTCCCAACCTCACATTCCACAGCAGAAGGTTGAAAAGCTAACTTGGAATTGTAGAAGATCCAGAATCTTTTAGTAGCTTACAGTTTGTACTTGGGGTTGTAGAGGGACCTGTTTCCCCACCAAAAGCTATGTTGCAGTTAGGTGCAACCAAATGGAAGTCGTCTTCTATGGGATACTTTTTGGAAAAAAGGATGTCATATCTAAGTGTGCAATACTAGGTAGAAGTAAACTGGAAAAAAAATGAGGACTCCAAACCACTCTCATAACCGAAGAAGACCTATGCATCTTTTAATTCTCATATGTTGAAATGACGACTAAGGTGATGGGCTTGGGGCCTTGGCATATACAAGGTAAACCTTTATTTTTGAGAAAATGGGAAATGGGTTTTAAGCTTGATAGATCTGAGATTAGAACTTTACCAATATGGGTTAACATGCATAAAGTTCCTCTTAAGTATTGGTCTTCGGAAGGATTAATTTATTTAGGCAGCTACATTGGTGCTTCTTTTGCCATGGATGAGAACACTGCAAACATCAAGAGAGCTGGTTATGCTAGGGTATGTGTTGAAGTAGAACATAAGAAGAGTATGCCCAAAAACATTTCATTAATAAAGTATGGCAATGGTGGAAATTTGATTGAAGATAAAATACAACTGTCTTACTCGTGGAAGCCTCAAATGAAGGAAAAAGGTAAGGTTTGGATCCCTAAGAAAAACAAAAATGAGGATGAATGTAAAGACACAATCAACTCACAAAATACAAAAGTTTCCCAAATAGTAGCTAATGGAGATCCAAACAGTGAAGCTTAAAACCAATTAGTAAAACAAGCTAGAGAGGCGAGTAAAAACAATAGTATATAACAACGTGACATACCAGATGTAAAAAATGAAGATCATGGCCTGCATGAAACTACTGAGATAGTAGTGAAGGTTGGTACAGATCTGGGTGTAAATGTTTAATCAGAAGTTTCATATAATACAAATTTATGAAGACCGCAAGATGATCAACAACTAGAAGTTATTTCTCATACAAACTCTCCTATATAGCAAAAAATTGAGGAGCATGAAGAAACACAAAATAGTCAATGTTTAACTAAAATACCAAATCAAGGTAATGGAGAAGAAAACACTTCGCTTGTTAACAATGGAGTGATAATTGAGCCCAGTAGTAAGACAGAAGTTATTAAGCAAAAACTAGATCAATGGCATGTAATGGGGTCGAGTAACAAAAGACCCAAAAGGAAAACCAAACCAAAACTTCCCTTATGAATTGCACAATATCGAACGTGAGAGGACTTAATTGTCCTAATAAACAATTGACTCTAAAAGGCTACCTAGGAGCCAAACATTTGGTATTGGTTTGATGGAAAGTAAAATAAAAGAAGTGGTTTTTCAGGGAGGTTTGAATTTTATACCAGCAGAATGGCAAGCTCTAAGCAATCATTCAAAGCATCCAAATGGTAGAATCTTAGTTGCATTGGAACCAACTCATCTAACATTATCCAACTGGTTTTGCATTGAACACCTCATCCATTGTGAACTCATTATAAAAGCAGACAAAATGCCATCAGAAATTATAGTTATATATGCATATAATTGGGAATTTTAGAGGTCTAGTTTATGGAGGGACTTACACATTATTGGCTCGAGCATTACAATTCCTTGGATGCTTACAAGAGACTTCAATTGTCTTCTTTCTCCAGTTGAATCTATAGGGAGAAGAAGCATAACTTATGCAAACACAAAGGAGTTAACTAAGCTAACCTCTCGACTGGGATTGATGGATCTCAATTTTTAGGGTTTTATCTACACCTGGAGGAATCATCAACGGGAAGCAGCTTTGGTGCAGAGAAAATTAGACAGATGTTTTGTGAATGATTGGTGGCTTACCAAAATGACAGAGAGTTATGCAATGTTCAGGGAACCACTATATACAGACTACACTCCAATCAGCGTTCACATCACTCGAAGCTTAATGATTAGAAGATCTTCATTCAGGTTTTTCAATTCTTTGTTAAAACATCCACAACTACATTCAATTATTACAGAAGCTCTTGATAAAATATTTTGGGGATCCAAAACATATCAATGTTTGTAAATTCTGAAGTTCATTAAAGATGAATGTATCAAAATGCTAAGGCGAGTAATTGATCCTATGAAAATAGATGAAGCATAAGCCATGAAGGAGCTATCACTCACTAAAAAATAGTTTAAAAATAACCCCACAAATTGTACACTCATTGAGAAAGAGAAAGTAGATCTTAAGAAGTATCTACAAGCACTTGATACTTACATTTCATAGTTGAAGCAGAAGTTAAGAATTCACTGGATCCAGTAAGCAGATAGAAACTCCAAGTATTTCTTCAATGTAATTCAGGGTAGAAGAAATAGAAACAAAATTGTGTCTCTAGAACACAAAATTGGCACAGTGGTGTATGAACAAGAAGAGATGAAAGAGGCAGTCAAAAGCTACTTTAAAGCTATAAATGGCAAAGCTACCCATACAACTTGCTTCTCAGAAAACCTGCTTAACAGAATGTCTAGTTACATTAATTAATCCTAACAGTCAAAACTGCTTAAGAAATTCACTAATAACGAGATAAGAATTTTATTCTCCTTTTATCCTGATAAGTCGCCAAGATTAGATGGCTTTAATACAAGATCTTTAAGGAAAAATGGAATGTCTTATAAACACTTATGATCAATGTAGTGCAGGAATTCTTCAGGAGTGGTAAGTTACTCACAGAGAGGAACAAGACTTACCTAGTTTTGGTTAATAAAATCTTTAATCTAAGGGCTTAAATGACTTCATAACTATTGTTTTTTGCAATGTGGTGTACAATATCATTGCAAAAATCCTATCTAATAGGTTGAAGACTATTTTACCTAACTTAATTAACCCAAATCAAGGTGCTTACATTCCTGGAAGAAGTATGAGTGACAACATCTTATTAATTCAATAGTTATTCAAAGATTATAAGTCCGAGGAGCATATCAAGAGTTGTACCCTCAAGATAGACTTTAAAAAAGGATATGACACTATTGAATGGAGCTTCACAATCAACTTTCTGCATGCTTCTGGGTACCCTTTTGAGTTTATAAGATGGAATCAAGTCTGTATCATATTTGTGTCTTTCTCGACGATGATAACTGGAGAACCTACCTAACTTTACAAAGCTACCAGAGAAATTCATCAAGGTGATTCCCTCTCTCCTTATTTGTTTGATTCAGTGAGAGTGTTAGGTCTCATATTCAAGCGAATTAAAGAGTGTTGCTTTTCTAATTAGACAAAGTTGTAATGATTCAGTGAGAGTGATAAAAGATGTGGGACTCACTATTCTTTATTAATTACCACTTACATACTTATGGGTTCCAATCTCCACCAATAAGCTCAAGGAAGCTTAATGCAAGCCCTTCATTGACAAAGTGCATAGGAGAATCACTAAATAGAGCAATAAATTCTTGTCATATGGAGGTAGAGTGCAATTACTTATCTTCATTCTTAACAATTTACATGTTTTTTGGTTGTCACAATTAGCTATTCCCAAAGGAGTTCTGAAGAAAACTGGAAGAAGTATTTGAGACTTCATTTAGTATAGACAGAATTCTAACAGGGGAAGAAGTGTTAAAGTGAAATGGAGTGTCATATGTCTTCCTAAGTAGAATATCAACTTAACTAGTGGAATGAACAAGATTCTGTTAGCTAAAGATTGTGGATCATTTATTGGGATAAAGAAAGCTTTGCGGGTAAGGTGGATTCACCTGTACCACATCAAACAGAAAAGCATCTGGTCAATTAATTAGAAATCTTCTCAATCCTACACCTCTCAATGGATTCTACATATAAGGTCCTTAATGCACCCTCGTATCAAATATTACATTTCTAATGAAGTAAGCAGTGCATTTTGTCTTGATCATTAGCATAACCTGGGTCTTCTTTGTAACACTCAACCCTTTTCAGCTTTAAGAGGTTATATCCTTGAAGATTCTAAAGTGTAGGTACTAATTCAAAACAATAACTAGCATTGGCCGTTAATGAATAGAAGAATTAGACTGATTATAGAACACTGGCCATCATATCTTCCAAACCAAGCCAAATAAGATCAAATCAAATGGGAACTTCACAATTCTCATTAATTTACTGCTTAGTCCTGCAAGTAATTGTTACTTGTCCAATAGTCAAGTTCCCTTTCCATACGCTAATATGGAGATCAGATACTTTTCAAAAAAATATGGGGATAAGATATATCAACAACTCATTTTTTTTATCTTATGGTTAGCTGCAATACAAAGATTAGGAACTAAAGATAGAATCATGTTTCAAATTCTATATCCAAGTTGCCCTTTATGTTCTAAACAGAATGAAACGCTATATCACATATTCTTTAAGTGCTTTCATACCAAACAGATATGGTGTGCATTTCTCAACCTCTTTTAAACTACAGAATTGAAATCATAGCTGGATGAATTATTTAATTTGGGCCAATAATTTGAGATGGACTAGTGGGGAGGATCATAAGGTCATCAGAATTGGCTTTACTATGTTGGTGCATTATATATGAAGGATGAGAAACACTAAAATCTTTGGAAAGGCAAAAAAAAGTTCTAAGGATTATGGTTGGTTGCAATTCTACCTCAAGTTAAGAATGACAATCAAGGCAAAAAAAGTTCTAAGGACTATGGTTGGTTGCAATTCTACCTCAAGTTAAGAATGACAATCATAGTTACTACTAATCGATAACTCATTTTCAATCACATTAAGATGCAACACAATATTAAGTGATGTATTACTTGACATTGTAGTTAGTAGAAGTTTGTATTAGCTCCACCCTTTAGAGATATAACATGAATTATTATGTAATTTTCACCTTTTTGAATGAATTTATTACTTACTTTTTTTAAAAAAATCATTCTTTTAATAATTTTTTAATCAAAATATAAAGCTATAATGTCGGTTATGGAGATGGCTTTTAATCAATGAACGTGAAGGTACCGCTTATATCGCTATCTTTTCTAATGAATAAGCATCCAAAGAATATGTGTACGTTAAAACAATAATACCGTGTATACTCAACAATTTTATTGCTGACGTGGAATATTCATTCCATAACCCCTTTTATAGCGTAGAGAGTAGAATGGATACGAAAACCATGAAGCTCGTATCGCCAACCAAATAGTCGAGTCGATTGACTGGAATTTATGTCCGGACGTTCTAAAATGGACAAAACACTTTAACTTGCTGTTTCTTCTTTAACGTTTGGTCTTTTTAGGTCGCGAAATAATAAAAGAAAATCACTGAAATTCAAGTTTGATTCCACATTCTAAGCCTACAACTCCGTCTTTAAGGACCTGGAATAGAAATTGGAAAGCTGCGTTTGGGACTTGCAGAAATTGCAATGCCTCGTGCACTTCGATTTTAAGCTTGCTCATCCAATGCCACATTTTATCCTTTTTATCACTACTATATTCAGTTTTCTTTTGAAGCGTGACAACTGGACCACCTTGTTGTGCGTGCAGGCAAAGAACATCAGTCTCCTTTCCAGGAGAGTCAAAGGTTTGCCTGTTATTTTGTCTAATACTCAAGCTTCCATTTCCACCAACTACCTTGCTGGAGTTTGGTCGATATTTACAATAGCTCCATTTTGTTTCTGTCTGGTGTCCGCCAATTGATAAGAGCAACGCTCTTCATGTATATATATATATTTATCTTAGCCTTTGTAGCACTTGTGGGTTGTATTGCTTTTCTTTCGGGTCTCTTTGGTTGAATTGAAACGTAAATTAATTATGGGAGAAGTGCTGGCCAAGATAGATGAGCCTGTGGCAGTCTCTGTACCTGCGCCAGCTCCAGAGAAAGTTGTTCATGAAGAGAAAATCTCTACACCAGCTCAGGATACCGTTGTTCATGAAGAGAAAATCTCTACACCAGCTCAGGAGACCGTTGTTCATGAAGAGAGAAGTCCAAGTAGACCAGCTCATGAGAACGGCGTCCACGAGGATAAAAATTCTGACAGTATGTGCTCTCTTTCCCTCTTTATATCCTGATTGTTCCTGTCAAATTAGAGGAGTGTTTGTGGATAATTCGCCTTTGTGGCCATTGTTGTTTTTGGTTTTAAGAGAATTATGTATCCTTGAATATGAGATGAGAAGTTGATTTCATGACTTCGGATCCATGTGTCCTGAAAATAGGGAAAGACAAGAAATCTATATTCCTAAGAATTGATCACAAGTTTGGCAAACCTTTCCCCTTTATTCCCTCGGTGCTGTTTCTTACCAAATTGCATATTTCAATATCTTTTGCACAAAAGGTATTCAGGTTGATTGTTGCATTTCCATGGATCACTTATTTATCTGACTCTTCATTACTGACAGATGCTGCAAATCCTGCTCCTGAAACAACATCAGGGGGTTCAGTAGACAGAGGTATGCTCAAGATAGCTCCCCTTGAATTGGCTGTGCATAAACTTCTTATGGATAATTAACGTCAATCTTATGTTTCAAACTACTTTTCCAGAAGTTGTGCTTGCCAGGGTAGAAACAGAGAAGAGATTATCTTTGATCAAGGCGTGGGAAGAAAATGAAAAGGCTAAAATTGATAACAAGTAAGAAAAATCTTTGGTTTCTGTTCTCCAAGATTCCACTCCATCTTGTATTCCCCAAGTCTGAACGAAGAATGAAGAATAAAGTTTTTGCTTTCTCTGTTTCAACTCTACGACTAGATACTCTGTTATGATTGCATCTTACATAATAAAATGAACTGCCAAACAGAACTCACAAAAAGATGGCTACCATAGGAGCATGGGAGAATACAAAGAGAGTATCTGTGGAGGCTCAATTCAGGAGGATTGAGGTAGTATTATAGAGATTAGTAGGCACATTCAGCCCTTTGAATTTTGAGTGGCTTTATGTTACTATTTAATCAAGTCAGGATTTCTTATTAGAATGTCAATCCTGAAGTTTTTTTCTAGAAGATGTTTTATCGAAGTTTAAGAGAGGAATGTCTACAGGAAAAAATGGAAAAGAAGAAGGCTGAATATGCTGAGAAAATGAATAATAGAGTGGCTGAAATTCGCAAGGCAGCAGAAGAGAAGAAAGCACTTGTTGAGGCAAAAAGAGGTGAAGAAATTTTCAAGATCGAGGAGACTTCAGCCAAATACAGAGCAAGAGGGCATATACCAAAGAACTTTTTTGGATGTTTTGGCAGCATATAAAATAAGTCCAAGAAAGACTGCTTTTAGTTTCATTCTTTGGCTTGTTTATTCGTTAATTAGTGTGCTCGGCTCATGTTATTTTATATTCAATGATATAATAACGGTCCCTTGACCTTCAGATCAAAGACAACATAACCACTCTGGTGAACCAAGTGGATTTACATACAAACTTGGTTTATGTACTTCTGTGACGGTGTTGGGTATCTTAGTGGGTCATTTGTCTTGACTGCCGTATAAACTGTGCTGCTGATTTCCTGATGATCATCAAGATATCTTATAACGACTGAAATAAAATCTTCAAAACAAGTCCAATTCTTTATTCTCCACGAATCTTGTTGATAATCATGTTTTTGGCATAGGTTTCCATGGAATGTGAATGTCATATTTGTAAGCCCAACAAGCGTTTTGACACGATAAAGCCATCTTTTACCCAATTTTGGCATTACGCTTTATTCTGAAAGTTCAACGGAGTGAGTACAAAAGTACAAGCAGTCGTGGTCTTGCTAAGCATGTAAATTAAACTGCAGATAAAAAAGGAAAATTTTTTTAAAGGACTGGTCTTTTTCCCTAACCCCTAGCCAGACAACCTCAAACATCCTGAGCTTCTTGTCCAATTTCAATGCCTCTCTGAACTCCAACAAATGGACGGTCTTGCTCTCACCACCGCAGCAACTATCTCCTGCCATTCATCTGTTAGCAGGTTGCTGTTGTTGCCTTCAAGACCATGTAGAGTGGGGAGAATAAGAAGCGGTAGAAGAAGGGAGTTGATAAGGTTTCCTAGAAGAACTGGGTTTTATGTTTTGGCTGCGAAAGAGGAGGAACCCCCCAAGTTCGACCGGATTGACCAAATGGAGCTCAAGTTCGGTCAGTTGCTGGGGGAAGACCCCAAGCTCACCCTTGCCAAGGTTGGTGATTTGTTTTATTATTGTATTGGGTGCTCAATTAAGATAAGGCTAAAATTATCTCTTTCGTCCAATAACTGCAGAAGGATTAGTCCTTTTTTGGTTTGAGAATCGAAATTTTGGTGTTCTTGCAACCTATATAGTTTCAAACTCGTACATCTGTAGTTTAACTGTGGTACATGTTTTGTGATTTTGGTCCCTCAGATAATGGCTCGAAAATCGAACCCGGATGTTTCTTATCTTGAGGTTGAGAAGTCTTTTTACAAGAACAAGGGCACGATTTTGAAAAGGGAGGAGCTTCCTTTTGATGTCTCTAAGGACAATAAAGCGGCAAATTCATCGGATGGTTTGAATTTGGTCCGTCCGGTTCCAAGGGAAGGAGTTAAGTTCCAACCTGAGGATGAGCCAAGAACTTCTGAGATAAGGAAATCTAGCCAATTAGATAGAAAAGCTGTAGATAATATTAATTTAAAGCGCAGCGTACCTAATGTTGTATTAAGAAAGCCAACTATTTTTGTCGAGGACGATGTGGAAGATAAGCCATCAAGGTCAAGGGTGAGAATGAAACCAAATTTGAGTTTGAAACTGGGGAGTGATCAAACAAAGGAGAGGTTTAGTGATATGACATTGTTGAGGAAACCTGAACCAGCAATTGCCAGAATGCCCCAGGAATCCTCTAGTAATGTGGAAGCAGGATTAACCACAGATAAAAAAGAATCAGAGGATCAGTACAGTGGGTTTACATTATTCAAGAAACCTGAACATAATGATCTTCAACAACCTTCACAAATTGAGGAGCATTCAATCTTGAAGGAACAAAAGCTAGAAGATCAACCCATCACTGGTAATAGCCTATGCTAAATTTTAAAGACTTTTTTACAATTGAAATTTAGTAGGATGTTTATAAATGGTGTTGTTAGCTTCTTTGTATAACCATTGTTCTTTCCTTTTTTATTCTTTTGGGTAATGATGCTTCGCTTGTTTAAACTTGAGATCAAACTCTAAAATTTCACAATTTTATCTTCTGGGAGAAAAATTTATTGCTAGTAGTTAGAATAGTAAAATAATGAATTTTATGTCCATTTCCAAGAAATGCAGCATCAGGAGGCAATTAACATTGGGCCAACTGGAGTAAAAGCCACTCCAAATGAAAGTTCAGATCCAAATTTTGATAATCCCCATGTTAAATTCTCTCTGGATACTGCTCTACAAGGGAAACCCCAGAGGTATTTAAGGATGTATTGGAGTTCTTCGTTAGGTTTAGAACATTTGTGCTTGTTTATTATTTCTTTATAAATATGGTTCTCTCCTGATTTGTTTTTGTTACAGGTTAGAACTGCCTATGAACGTGACACAATCAGCCAGTGTAAAACAGACAGTTCTGAGAAATGCTGGTGGTCTAGAGGAGCAGCCTTCACCATCACCTTCGGAGGTCAGGGACATTATGAATTTTGTCAAACCTTCTACTTTTTCTTTCTTGAACAGGAATCTTCTACTATATTAAGTATCAATATTGCATGTCTTGATTCTGGTATTTTAAAAATTTGTAGGATGCTGGTTGGGCCATGGCAGAGCATCTGGTCAAAACAGGAGATAGGGTGGAAGTGGAGTTGATAAGTTCCAGTGCAAAAGGTTTTGTCGTAAGTACTTTATGTGGAGATTTTTAACCTGCCCTTGGCTTTTGTTTCTACCCCCATGTGGGGACAGTTTAGCAATTTTTTTCTCACTGCATTGTTGTTGATGGACAATAAAAATTTACAGGTGTCTCTTGGGTCACTGGTGGGTTTTTTGCCATATCGTAATCTAGCTGCAAAATGGAAGTTCTTGGCTTTTGAATCATGGCTGAGACAGAAGGGCTTAGATCCATCAATGTACAAAAAAAGTTTAGGAGTTATTGGAAATTATGATGCCTTTGAGAAGAGTCCTTTGGATTCAAGCATAGATCCAGAAATTGACAGGAAACTTTGTGGAAAAATTACACCAGATATGAACTTGGAAGATCTTTTGAGGATTTATGACCAAGAGAAACTCAAATTTTTGTCCTCCTTTGTTGGTCAGGTATGAAGGAATTGTTATATTTAAGTCTTGAGTTCTAGTTGCTTCAAATTTGATCTAATTATTTTTTATGCAGAAAACAAAAGTGAAGGTGGTCATGGCTGACCTAAAATTGAGAAAGCTTATAGTTTCTATGAGGGCAAAAGAAAAGGAAGAGTTTGTTCAGAAAAAGAGAAACCTGATGGTATGTATCCATAGCCAGTTGCCAGATGCTTTGAAGTTATTGTAAATCCTCTGTTTTCAATACTTGCAACCTAAATTTGACAATTTGATCCTAGTATGCTTGTACTGTTCTATTAATTAATAAAATTCATTACTTTTTGGGGGAAAAAAAATTACCACCAAATTCTGAAAACTAGTTATGATGATTTGAAGTTTGACAGTTAGTATTTATTTTATGTTCATTATTGTCAATTTTACTATGGCAGTTGCGAGTCTAATAACTAGGATGAATTATAAATGGTTTACTTTGGAATGAAACTTATTCGCCCTTGTCAAAAATGTTCAGAAGATAAAAAACCAAGCCTTATAATATACTAGTCTAAGGCTTGGAGTCATGTAATTTAAATACCTAATGTTCATTTTAATGTCTGATACATGTTGGGTCCTCAAGCCCTTCTGGTACTTGTTCTTGCAGGCTAAACTTCAGCTCGGAGATGTTGTGAAATGCTGTATCAAGAAAATTACTTATTTTGGCATTTTTGTTGAGGTAAACTAATTATCCAGTATATTTCTATTGTGAATTGAAGAGTATTGTGGATGATGCTTAGAAGCAATTTTTAATAGCATGTCTAGGTGTCATGATAATGGTTTTCTAAAATGTCGTTGGTGGTTATCAATAGATTGTAGTTTCATAAGATTGGGGCATCGTTATCTATACTCTATATGTTGTCATCATGTACTTTTATGAAAATAGCAAGTATTAGATTCATGATTAGAGTTTCTACTACTATCATAACTTGAACATACTGATGCCAGGTTGATGGCGTAGATGCACTGATTCACAATACTGAGGTATCATGGGATGCCACTTTGGATCCTGCATCATATTTCAAAGTTGGCCAGGTATATAATTGCCCTTTCTTTTAATAATGGTCTTTTATGGATCTTTATATCTGGTTTCCTTAAGGTGTTAGACTTTTTTCTATTGCCAAAAGCACATCATAGTAATTGCATATTCTGCACTGTGAAAGCTTTAGATGTTGTCAATTTATTCCCTTTTTTATTAATTGGATATTCAGTATAAGTGCTTTTTGATGGTCAACTTGATTAGACGCTTTCCATATGTTGGTTACTTCTTTGGTACTAATCTTTCCATCTTGTTTGTATATTAACATAATCTTTGTGATCCTAGATTCTGGAGGCAAAAGTTCACCAACTAGATTTTACACTTGAGCGTATTTTCTTATCATTGAAACAGATAACGGTAAGTCAGATTTAACTAAGTTCATTTATATCTAATTTCTATTGCAAGCTAACAATTTTAACGTCTATGCTAAATATGTAGCTTATCTTTCTTGTTGGCAGCCAGATCCCCTGATAGAAGCCTTAGAATCTGTTGTTGGTGACCATGGTCCCTTGGATGGTAAATTACAAGCTGCAGAAGCAGATACTGAGGTTTTGCTTTCACTCTATTGATAAGCTTTGTTGTCCTTTCTTCATAATGGTTGTAAAAAAACCCTATTAGTATTGATATTCGCCACGCTTTCTGAATCCTGAGAATTTTAACTGGGGGGTTCCTGGACTAGATGTGTGAAAAGGTTCTCCACATACTTTCTGAAATTAAGGGGTGAGAAAACTTGTTTGATTTAAAATAATCTGTACTAATAATTGCTGAGTTCAGCTACATATGGATCTGCTGTGCTGTTCACAGCTCAGATAAAGGAAAGTACTAGCATAATAGTAGATAAATATCTACAAAATTATTCTTTTTATCCAGTATATAACAGTGACATAAAGCGTGACTATTATGATTGAGTTCAAGCAGTATTTTTCAACTGCAAGAAAGCAATCAAGATGCTCTTAAATGTCCTCAGCTGTAAATGGAAATTTGGTCCAAATTTAATAAGTTGTGATACTAGGATATGAACTAGTAAAAACATACATTTTTTATGGCGGTGAGTGGTATTAAATCAGTAACAGATTCTCCTAATGATAGGTATTTTAGCAACCATAATGTGGCTACCATATTTGAGTCCTAAACCTTGTTACCTGGTGACTTTCATGCCAATCTGTTGAAGTATTCTGCTATTTTATAAGGTTTCTCTCCTACTTATGGGAAACTTCTGATTTCTCTTTGTGGATGTGGGATTGATATGCAACACTTTTGCTTTATATCTTCTTCTGCTAGTAGGTATAGTCAACACCATTCCTGATCTTTCAATTTTCTGGTTCATACAGTGGGATGAAGTGGAATCCCTTATTAATGAACTTCAACAAATTGAAGGGATTCAGTCAGTGTCCAAAGGCCGATTTTTCTTGAGTCCAGGTTTAGCTCCTACTTTTCAGGTATAGTGACTTGAATGATTAAATTTAACACAACAGTCAATGGTGAGTTGTAAATAATTTCTTTATTTGCTTGAAGAACTAATTCTATACTTGACATGTATCCTTACAAGTCAAATTTCTTTAATTGGTAATCTGGTAATTAGGCAGTCCTATTCTGCTAAATCAATGTGTCCTATCATATTTTGGAGTTCAGCCAAAGTGTGTCCCTGTCTTATCTACTTTGATATATGGATGTGAATACTCATACTGCCGGGTGAATAAATCCACACAGGTTGGAAAAATTTGTCATGTAGCCCACCAAATAGCTATGCGGCAGTCTCCAATCCATCTTACCTAGTCTGTGATTTGTTGCTTGGTTCAAACTGTCATAATTCTTTAATCTTGCTGATTTTAATGTTCGTCTTCTTTGAGATTGGGATTCGGAATCATGACTGACTGAACCCCTTTTACAGTAGCTTTTTTTCCTAAACCATGAGCAAACTGGACAGGTTCTGAACTCCTCCTTGATTGTGATAGTCTGCACTTACTAATAGCTATCCACAAAATTTATAACGTCTGCTAGATTCTTATTCTGATCCAAGCTTTCATATTTCCAATATTCTTGTTATGATCCAAGCTTCCATATCTGTTAGATTTTTATTTTGATCCAAGTTTACTGTCTGCCGCAGGTATATATGTCATCAATGTTTGATAATGAATACAAGTTACTTGCTAGATCTGGAAACAAAGTACAAGAGGTAACAGTTAAAGAAAATTGCTATCTTTAAGACTTCTGCGTATCTAAACGAAGATGCTTCGATCATCCCTGCTTGCTCCTCTGACTTAATCTTGAGTTTTTTACTTCTCTGACTTGATCTAATTGTAAACTGCAAACTGAATAGTTAAATCACTGACTATTCCACAAGCACTTTGCAGAATCCAAAATTTTAAGATAGAACTCTACATTTGACAGGTTATAGTTCAAGCTTCATTGGACAAGGAAGAAATGAAATCGACAATTTTATCGTGCACTAGCAGAGTGGAGTAGCTTAGCTGGATTGTAGCTTCCCTTGATATCCGTACTAAGCCTGCTTTTCGAAGAGTTACCACATTGCTTGCTCAAGTCTGCAGGTTGGACGTTGTTTCTGATGAGTAAAAATGATTATGAGTTGTTGTCGGTGCTCTCTTTCTTGTACTTGCCTAGGGTTCGGATGATTGAAATCAGGGAAGATGGATTAAGTACTTGCCTTATAAGGCTGCTAATCAGAGTATCAATCATAGAGAAAATATTATCTGATCATTGTTTCAATGTTATAATGGTGGCATATTTGTAAAAATAAGTGTAGTTCATGTTACAAGAAATGTTTGAAACACTCTATTCCAGCCGTGAACGCTCAGTGGTCAGAAAATTTTGGTAGCTGTATATGAATTTGACCTCATCGTCATTCGTCTTCTAAAGTACATTGAAACGCAGTTATTTGTTTAAGCAAATGAAGGGGTTCCTAACTTCTGGCTGTTTGCCTTTCCGAGTGACATCCACTGGCCACTGGATAAGAATGTCCAAGTCCCGAACAGACCAGCAGTTGTGGTATACCATCGCACAAAACTTAAAAAGAGTGGTATTTATTGTTCCGAAATAATTGAAGTAAAATGCTTGCAGAGATTAATCCTTATATCTGTATTTTTGTTTCATTTTTTTGGAAGAACCAAGTAGCCATAAGACCCCTCCTAAGTCTGATGTACATATTAGTTGATACCAACACCTACCTTTGTCTTAGAAGTTATGTTTGGTTCCATTTCTTAACCAGACAAGAATTAAAACTCAGAATATTAAAAGTAAGGTGGCTTTAAGCTAACGGGAATAATAGGTAAATGGCCCACAAAAACTATCTTCTTCTTCCCGTACATTGACCATCTTAGATTATTAGGAGAGATTTTGTAGCAAGTACCCGTCTTCAGTTACGTGGATGTTGTCGTGTCGTGTCTGGTCATAACCCATTCCGAACCACGAAGCATACGCAAGCTGTCTTTTTTATCTTTCCCAAAATACCTTCCCTTCACGTGTCTGATCTCTCGCTTCACCTGTGACTCCCTACCAGCTTGCCCTCTTCTTCTCTATCTGGTTTTCCTTTGCTTGTAGTGCAAGTGCCAATGTCTTTTCAGTAATAGCTTCTGACACTCCTTTCAGCTCTCTGTTCCCTTTTCTTCTTCCTCGTTTTTGCTTTGAGCGGAAGCTTAACGACACAGAGAGAGAGCTGAGAACTGAGAAAGAGAAGTATGGGTGTCAGCCCCAGCAACTTTGTCATTAGATGGATCAACTTCTTCACCATGGTATGCAATGTTATTGGTTGTTTTAATTTCTTTATTCTAAGCTTTCTGGGTCTTTTCCTGCTCTACATAGTTAATTGAACGTTCTGAATATCTGCTACATTTCCTGGTTGATACGAGTCGCTTGATTGATTCAAAAATTACACGTAAGTGGACTTGCTTCTCTTGGTGTGTTGTAATAGGTGCTTTCTTTTCTGGGGGGCTAAGAAGTTGCTTTCTTTTTCAGTAGTTGTCGTCCATTCTTGTTAAGCTGTCATTTTGTTATTCTCTTTGGATTCGCGTTCTGGATTGTTGTCCGACTTTGTTATATTGGTAATTGTTTTACCCAAAAAGTTAAGACCTCCCCTCTTTTTCTCTTTTTGGAGCGAAAGTTTAAATCTTTTTCTTGTGATAATATCCTGCCCAGCTGAAGCTTTAGTTGACAGAATGAGTAGCTCTGCTCAGAAATTTTATGCATCGATATTTTAACTCAGTTTGAAATTAAACTACAGGGGTATCTGATGAATGAATGGTGCTAAGCCTTCTATCTCTTTAATTGGCGTTGCATAATTTTGTATTGTAGCCATGGAAGAGATAACAGTATTGTCATTTTGTTAGCTCTTAGCTCTAGGCATCATAATTTTTGGGGTATGGATGAGTACTCGTCATGACAGCTGCCGAAGGTCTCTCACTCTTCCTGTATTGGCCCTTGGTGCGTTCATCCTAATAATGTGAGTGCAAAATATACTCCTATATTCTTATGAATAATTTTTGCAAAATATACTCCTATATTCTTATGAATAATTTTTCTTTATTATTATATTCAACTTCTATTCATACTTTAAAAAGTTACTATCAATATCTCTTTGCCAGAGTCTATCCACACTGCCCAGAAAATAACAGTTGATTTTCTTGTAGATCATTAATTGGCTTCTTGGGAGCATTGAAGAACAGCTGTATACTGTTGTGGATTGTATCCTTTTCATCCAAAATTTCGATCTTTAGTTCTTGAGATAAGCTTTGCCTTTCGACTATGTATTTCATTCCTTTACCTAGTGGGGATCCTTGACTTCTTACTTTCAGTACTTGATTATGCTGTGCGTCATATTGGTGGCAATTCTAGCTTTTACAGTATTGGCGTAAGTCTCTTGCCTGCTTTTATTGATGTTTGTTGGAATTATTCTGCTGCAACAACTGTTTTTCTTCTGTAACAATAGAGTGACAAGTCAAAATAGAATGGTTCGGTAGCAAATTTAGGCTAAATTTTTTCTTCAAAATGCAATCAATGATATATACCAAAGACTGTAATGCTCTTTAGTAGATATGATCAGGTTACCAGGTTCTGTTAAACGCTTGTGTGGATTAGTTCTGTTATATTTTGATGCCATGTTCTCCACAAACTATGTATGTCATCTCATTTGTCCTTGTCAATGTTGATGAGCCAAATTGGAAGATGGAAATCAGCTAGTTACATAGGATTATGTTCTTTCCCCTTCTAACAAATGGTAACTTGGTTGATCCTTACCTTTAAGAATTCAGTAGCGAGATAGTTGGACCCTTTGGTTATTCACAGATTGTCTATTATGTTCTTTATATCACTAATGACTATACATGTTTGGCATTCCCTCTTAGGTTTATTATAACAAATAATGGATCCGGGCATAGTGTTCCTGGTTTGAGGTAAGAGAACATGCTAAGTTGAAAGTAAATGCAGTCATTTGATGATTTAGTTTTTTGGCATCTTCAAAATGTGTTGCAGTGTGCTAGGGGAAATACAAATAGACGAGGGAAACCACTAGCCTATGTAGCAAGTTAATTTTTAGTAATGTGGATAAATTTGGTGGTGCTACTAACATACTTTTTTGTGGTCAGATACAAAGAGTATCAACTTAAGGATTACAGCTCATGGTTTCTTAAACAGGCAAGGACCCCACAGTATTGCATGGATGCATTTGATATAATTTTTATCTTAGATCTTACATTTATATCTATGAATTGAGTTGTCATGCTATTGCACTGGATTTTGGTCTTTACTTCAGCTGAACAATACCCATAACTGGAAGCACTTGAGGAGCTGCCTTGTAAAATCTGAGGACTGCAATAACCTATCCAAAAAATATAAGGTCTTTTGTTTTATGCCTTTTAACTTCTGATTGATCATCCCTTTTCATTACATCACTTCTTGTTTTCTGGCTTCTCGATGGCAGACTCTCAAGCAGTACAAGTTAGCAAAGTTAACTCCTATTGAAGCTGGTTGCTGTCGACCACCATCAGAGTAGGCGTCTTCAGTAACCTCTTTTCCATGCCCCGATACAATAAATTTAGTATTATATGAAATGACTAACTCATATGGTTTCCATGTTTGTTCTATTCATGTTATTTCTTTTTCACTTAATTGAACTTCCTACCACAAAAGCTATAGACAATGATTTGAAGAATTGTTCCAAGTGTATATTCCTTTGATTTTGATTTACTTCTTAGATGTGGCTATCCAGTCATCAATGCATCATTCTATGATTTGAGCTTCCAACCAATCAGCTCTAAGCATGATTGCAAGCTTTACAGAAACTCCCGGACTGTCAAATGCTACAACTGTGATTCCTGCAGGTAAACTCCATCACTTTGTCTTGTCTTTTTTTCTTTTATCTTTTGCAATTATATATGTTTCTTTAAATTTATGTCAGGGCTGGAGTAGCACAGTACATGAAAATTGAGTGGAGAGTGGTTGCAATCTTTAATGTCATTCTATTCGTTGTTTTGGTGAGTCTGCTGTAGTCTCTGGCTATGTCATCACTTTATTGATAAGGAGTCTTCCTTGATTTGCCCTATTTGCTAAAAGTTCTTATCTTCGTTAAATTGTCTTTTCTTCAACTGTGCATGCAGTCTATGGTTTACTTTGTGGGATGCTGTGCAAGACGAAATGCTACTGCAAATCGCTTGAAAGCGTGAAAGAGAAAACTTATTATTTGGGTGAACTGAAAAATGAGCTTGTGTACATGATGGCTAATGTAATGGAGTGAAAGTTTACAGCCAGAAATATTTGTTTTCACTACATTGCTTGATGTTATGCATTCAGTATGATCCGGCCATTTTATCTCCACTAACCATATGTATACAGTGGATAAGATGAGAAGTGGAATATTGCGGCTTTCTATTCTTATTCTCCGTGAGGGCTACATTGTCTCATGCCACACCAAAACTGATTTGGATTAAACATTATATCAAAAGTGGATTGATCTCTCTTAAAAAGTTCCAAGCCAGAATGAATGGCTCCTGATCATCCAAGTAGAAGAAGCTAGAAATCAGTTCTCTTTGCACCAAAGCCATGCTTCATAGTTGCTTTCTCTTTAGGATTTGGGCAGCCGCTTAACTAGTTGCAATTAGGTATTAAGCATCTGGAGGAACAGCTTGGTGCTGAATTACAATTGAGAGATGATCCGAGCTAAACTTTCACCTAGCAAGTACACTAGAATTATAGTATAACTATATAGATATCATTCCTATGAGGATTGATCACAATTACTCAAAATCACACCTTTAACTACTATTTAAGTTGCCGTTGGTGAAGTTGTTGACTAAAAATTACTAACTGTACAAAAATACTTAAAGAAATAATTAATTCACTAAAAGTGTACCAAAGTTTAGCTTTCTTTTACCCCCTCTATTATGAAAAGATCTAAACATGCTTTCTTTACATGAATTTGTGTAGTTTCCTTCAATAAAGCCAACTATATTTTAGGTTCTAACTATTTAGACCAATTTTTGACATCAAATACCTAGTTTTTCAGGTCATGTAATACATCAAAAACTATATAGATGTATTAAAAATTAATGAAACTCATGTAATATCACCACCAAAATTATCCAAGAGTCCAATATGTTAAGTTGTTTTAGTTATTCTAGCTATGCTTTATCAAGATCTAATAATCGATTCATCTATTAATTCCATACATGTATCAATTGAAGGTCCATGTTTCAGGATGCTTTAATGAACAACATGCATAAAAATCAAAGAAGCATTAAAAGAAAATAAAGCATAAATTCATGTATTGAAAGATAACAATTAAACAATCAAATCATGGTAGAATAGGGTTTGGTTCAACCTCCCTTTGACAATAAAAAGAAATTAAACTAACATGTTTGTAAACAAAAACACAACCGATAATAAATTCATAAAAAACATGATGAAAATAATATAAAGAAAAACCCGTCACTAGGTTGATCCCTTCCTTCTAGCCTTCTCTCTTGAGTGCAAGTTGTGTAGGTTCTTCTCTCTTATTTATGGTAACTCCTTTTTATACTATAAAATTCGTAGCATCCTTGCCCTATTCTGATTAGGAAGATTTTTTTTCTTGATTTAGAAGACTTTTGTACGCCTCGTTTAGACTCCTTATGCATATAGAATTAGTATCTGAACATATCTCTTCAATCTTTCCTTTTTTAGCTCCAAAAATCCTAAATTTTAGCAAGATTTCTGAAAAATAAAATAAAACTAATTATGGATCGAAATGAAAATCTAAATTAACAAAATAAGACACAAAATAAAAAATGTGTAGTGAGTTAGAAAGGCTTAAACGACCGAACATGGCCTAAATCACTTCTCTAATAATGTCCTAAATTAGTTATTCAAGTGGTTCTCAACCAAGTTCTAGGAGTTAGTCAAATACAATACTTTGCTCAAGCTTAATTCACACAACATGTTTCCAATCATAGATCACAATCAAATTAGAACTAAAAAAAACACAATTTCAACTTATGTATAAAATTGAAGTAATATCAAGCATTTTCCCTAAGTTAAATTCTTTAGCAATCATATAACATTTTAGAACATTGAAGTTTATCACAAAAAATTAAGCTTAAGGACATGTTTTTCTTTTCAAAAGATTTTCAATAAACTTGGGTTTTAAACCAACAATAAAAATTTCAAGGAAATTTCCCACCCCCAAACTTAAAAGATAATATTGTCTCCAATGTTAGAGAAATAATGCATGAAGATAGACTAAGGAAACTTTCATGAGGTGCCACTCATGTCTTAGGTTGTGGAGGAATTCCGTAAGAAAAACAATAACTTTAACTAAATAACTGAATGTAAAGGGAAAAAAATAACAATAAAAAATAAAGAAAGTTGAGAAATTTAGTTCTAAGTTATAGTCGTTAGCTTGACTTTCTCCCTCTTTTCATGGTTCCTCCAAGTGTTTGGAAGTCGGCCGATGCAGATAGTCGCCCACCATATAATTCTGAAGTCGTTGTCCATTAACCTTGAATCTTTTATTGTTCTTTTCATTCAAAATTTCAATTGCACCAAAGGGTGAAGTGTCGACTACTTAGTAAGGACCAGACCACTTAGACTTCAATTTGCCCGAAAGAAGTCGTAGGCGGCTAAAAAAAACTTGATTACAGTATTTTGGCTGTTGTTCGATTTGCTCCATAATGGTCTCCTACTTCCTGTGAATGACAATGTTCTAAAATGCTTTGAAACCCTTATTCAGGGACGCATCTTATAATTATTCATCTACACACCATTTAAATAGATATGGTTCCTCCCAAAATAATACTTAACATTTGTAAAGAACATCTTTCTTTATTGTGAAGTGAGGTGTCATGGAATTAGATTACCTGCCAAATAATTTGCCAAATCTGCAAACTATGGTAATTTATTAATTGCTGAAATTGAGCAAGGAATGGACATAGAGAAATTTGTTTCATCGAGAAACTCCTCTTTTAGTTCTACCTCCTCCATGCATGTCTTTTTAATCCTTGAGAGATGATCGACTACCTGGTTTTCACTTCCTTTCCTATCTTTAATTTAAAGATCAAATTCTTATAAAAGAAGAATCCATCGCAATAATCTAAGTTTGGCATCTTTCTTTGCAAAACGATATATCAAAGTAGAATGGTCAGTAAAAACAATAACCTTATACCTAATTAAATATGATTAATACTTGTCAAAAGCAAACACAATTGCTAGGAGCTCTTTTTCAAATGTAGTATATTTAATTTGGGCTTCGTTAAGTGTGCGACTAGTATAATATATTGGCCTAAAAATTTTATCTTTTCATTGCCCCAGTGTTGCCCCTACAACATAATTACTAGCATCACACATTAATTTAAAAGGCAGCCTTGACCAATCTGGTGACTTCATAATAGATGCAAACACTAAACATTCTTTCAGCTCTTTAAAAATGTGTAAACACTCATCACAAAAATTAAACTTAGGCCCCGTTTGGTTACACTCCAATCAGCTATTTTTTTAGCTAATTGGTTATTTTTAACTGGTTGACTCTTCAAACAACTGATAAAGTTGTTTGGGTAACAACTTTTTCATCAGCTAATTGAATATAAACCGCTAAAGATGAAAACACTCTTATATAGGAGCGTTTTCATCCAACAGCAAAAGTTTTAATCACCCAAAGCCAATTATACCCCTAACACCAACCTCTCTGCGAGACCAAACTCCATCTCTCCAGATTGATCTAACGGACGAAGATTAAGAAGGCATCAATTTCAAGATCATTCATCTGTTCTCACTTTCTGCTCTCTTCTCTTTGAACCTCTTTTCATATCATAATGTATTGACGATCAAAATTTAACAAAAAGTAAACTAAAATAAATAAAGTCAAAATAAGAAAGAGATCTTACATTCTTCATCAGAACTTCTCAAATAAGAAATCTATCATCATTTACTTAAGAAAAAGAACGAAAAGCATTCATCAGTTTTAGGATTCTCTGTTCTTTCTTGTTTTTTGCTTAACCTTTTTCTTGTATTCTCTTCTTACATCATAATATATTAACGATCTAGATCTAACAAAAAAGAGATGAAAGCCATGGAGATCTTAGGTTCTTTACTAAAACTTCTCAAATCAGATCACAATAATCATCGAGATTGAGACGCTTATTAGAGAATGAGAGTAAAGTATGAAAAAGAAGAGAGAGACGAGAGAGAAAGTTATTGGGTAAAAAAATGAAAACAAAAGGCAAGAGATAAAAGAACAAGAAGACACTACTTTGTTATTATAGAGTAATTAATATTAATAATAAAAATCATTAAATCAAATTAATTATTTATTATTACAAAATATGAATTACAAACAAAATATAAAAAATAAACATATTATTTGTTAATACTGTTACATAATAAATAAAAGGTTAATGAAAGCCTGAATTTATTATCATATAAAACTAATAAATATATTATTAATTATTAACAAAGTATAGTAAAATAATATTTATTAATTATAAATAAATTATTGTATAATGTAAATAATGATCTAAGTAGGATAAATTGTAGAAATATAAATTTTATTTATTAATAAAATTAATTAACAATTATTTATAAAATATGAATTATATGAAGTATAAACAAAATATAAAAAATAAACATATTATTTGTTAATATTGTTACAAAATAAATAAAAGGTTAACAAAAGGCTTAATTTATTATCATATAAAACTAATAAATATATTATTAATTATTAATACAGTATAGTAAAATAATATTTATTAATTATAAATAAATAATTGTATAATGTAAATAATGATCTAAGTATGATAAATTG
>JAOSBP010000206.1:25365686-25382461 GCA_027563825.1 Erythroxylum mucronatum
TGTGTTTTATAATTTACAGGAATGATGATTTGCTTATTAACAAAATCGTTGAAGACATTTTAGAAAAACTGAACCAACCCATGTCATTTGATAATTTTGAGCACTTAGTTGGAATGGACTCACGGATTAAGGAAATAAAAGAAGTATTTACTATTAACTCATCCGAGACTCGTATTTTAGGAATTTGGTGGATGGGTGGTATTGGGAAAACTACTACCGCCGAAGTCATATATACAATGATGTCCTATCAATTTCAAGATTGTTGCTTTGTACACAATGTGAGACAACGAACAAAAGCAAGTGGCATCAACAAATTACGGGAAGAACTTATTTTAAAGGTATTGGATTTGGGTGAGAAAGATTCAGTAAAATATACATTCAATGCTAGTACTGATCAATTTCTGAAAAGAAGACTTGGTCGTAAGAAGGTGTTAATTGTTCTTGATGATGTGAATAATCTACGCCAAATAGAGTCTTTGATTGGAGATCCATGTTAGTTCGGTTCGGGAAGCATGATTCTTATTACTAGTAGAGATAAACAAGTATTTGAAAGGAGGGCTGATTTTATGTATGAAGTTGAACCATTAAATTATGATGAAGCCCTCCAACTTTTCAATAAAAGCGCCTTCAAGCATAATTATCCAAGAGATGATTTTGTGGCTTTGTCAGAATCGATTGTGGAATATGCACAAGGCAATCCTTTGGCTTTGAAAGTTTTAGCTTCCGACCTAAATGGGAAAAGACAGGAGCAGTGGGAAACTGCATTGACTCAATTGTCAAAAGGTCAAAATCATGTTTTCCAACGAATGCTACAAATCGTTGAATACATCTTAGAAAAATGGAACAAATCACGTGATGATTTTGAGCACTTAGTTGGAATGGACTCGCGCATTAGGGAAATAAATGAAGTATTTACTATTAACTCATCCAAGACTTGTATTTTAGGAATTTTTGGGATGGGCGGTATTGATAAAACTACTACCACCGAAGTCATATATAAAATGATGTCCTGTCAATTTCAACATTGTTACTTTCTATACACCGTGAGACAACAAGCAGAAGCAAATGGCATCAACAAATTACAGCAAGAACTTATTTTAAAGGTATTGGGTGAGAGAGATTCAGGAAACTATAGATTCAATGCTAGTCTTGATCTATTTCTTAAAAGAAGACTTGGTGGTATGAAGGTGTTAATTGTTCTTGACGATGTGAATAATCCAGAACAAATAGAGTATAGAGTCTTTGATTGGAGATCCATGTTGGTTCGGTTCAGAAAGCATGATTCTTATTACTAGCAGAGATAAACAGGTATTTGAAAGGAGGGCTGATTTTATATATGAAGTTGAACCATTAAATTATGATGAAGCCCTCCAACTTTTCAATAAAAGGGCCTTTTATGATTATGCCTCTTTGTCAAAATCGGTTGTGGAATATGTACAAGGCAATTCTTTGGCTTTGAAAGTTTTAAGTTCTACCCTAAATGAGAAAAATCATGAGGAGTGGGAAAGTACATTGACTCAATTGTCAAAAGTTCAAAATAAACATATCGAACAAGTGCTACAAATCAGTCACAATATTTATGAATCCATTAGGGGGAGAGAATAGACGCTTGTCTTGGAGAACAAGGAGACCAAATGAAACAATGTTATTCTATGGCTGGTATTCGGAGTGATGAATGGGGTGATTATGTCACACTGCAAGCCGCTGCAGACTATGTACTAGCAATTTCCAATCTTTCAATGTTTTCTTTCCATTTTACCAATTTTCTCTATGTTTCTCTGTTCTTATTTGCTTATTGGAACATATAAAAGTTATGTTATTGAGTCTTAACTTTTAAATTTATGCAAGCTTTGTGTCAGTTTTTTCTATTCTTTCTTATTTGGAACATTTTGCATTGACGACTAATGCACCTTGTCACCTAATTGTAGCATGGAATCAATGTTTTAAAAACCGGACCGGATATCGAACCGGTCGAATGAAAGGTTTAAGGTTTAGAGGTTCAACCGGTAGGGAACCACTATAAAACCGATATATAATAGAGTTCTAAATGTTACAAAATTTATCACTACCATAAATTGATATAAAATAGAGTTCTAAATATTACCGAAATTAATATGAAATAGAGTTTTAAACGTTACAGAATTTGATATAAACTAAAGTTCTAAATATTACAAAAATTGATATTAGATGGAGTTCTAAATGTTACAAAATTTATCACTACCATAAGTTGATATAAAATAGAATTCTAAAAATTACAGAAAGTAATATAAAATAAAATTCTAAATGTTACAAACCTCCGGAGAATGCTAATGAGTAATGACAAAGTAGATTGTTGCAAGAATTCTAATAAAAACGGACATAAATTTGTAGCATATAGGATTATTTACTTGAACCTGCCCTGCAATTGTTTCATCAGACTATAACCAAACTCCATCCTCGCGCAACTATAATAGTCCATTCTTAACCAGAGCTAACCTCATCTCATCCCAGCCTTATCAAGTGACTTTATT
Organism: Erythroxylum mucronatum; assembly: GCA_027563825.1. NCBI lineage: Eukaryota > Viridiplantae > Streptophyta > Magnoliopsida > Malpighiales > Erythroxylaceae > Erythroxylum > Erythroxylum mucronatum. The sequence goes on from JAOSBP010000206.1 coordinate 25,368,197, forward strand.
AAAGATTCCATCTTTAATAGTCTTGACCTGCTTTTGAGTTGTTCCACGCAAACATGCTCCTGGTTAATTCACGTGGGCCTCACGTGTGTCTGAACAAATAGATGCTTAGGTGAATTAATTACTCCAGACAGCTTCCTTTAGAACTTTCTCGAGTTACCCATTTTATTTCTCTGCTACTCTTCTTCCTCTTTGCTTCGACCATTCATCTATAACCTCAATCTTTAGTGTTTCTGGGTAGTTTTATGAAGAATCCTTGTGTTTTCTTCACACTCTTCGACGTTACTGAGGAAGAACTCGAGGTCGCAACACTGTTACGTCTTCCCAGTCGCCGTCAACCGTACCTACTCCACCGCCTTCAACTCCGTCTACTTCCGATGGAACCGGTGTTAGAGACGAGAAGAACAACGCTTCATGCCCTCTGTCTTTGTCAAGATCCCCTCCGACGCACCCCCTCCGACGCAGTCAGATGACCCAAATCGTATGCTTCCGGTCCACCAACGGTTTTGTTGCGCCAAGAACCGGACCGGATCGTACGGTCCGACCCAAAACCGCCGGTTTTTACATATAAAGGTTATTAAGTACAACCGAACCGGACCACCGTCCGGTTCAAACATTTTCCGGTCGGACCGGACGGTCCGGTCCGGTTTTTCAAACCTTGAGTATAACCATCATGATTCATGCTAATAAAGTTTGAATTGAGATCTTTATAAGACCCGTATTTATTTGCCTTAGATTCATAGACCAATTGGAAGAATATTGAATACAAATTTGTATCTTATTTGTATTGTTATTAAGATAATAGCTAATTAAGTGATTTAATTTAACTTAAATTAAACCGTAGCCTTGATGGTAAGATAAGAAAAAAATAAAGTGGAATTATTATAAGTTCCTAATCTAGCCTTATAAGAACATTATACCACCTTTCGTGATTAGTCTAGCAAATAGATACACAGCCTAAAAAACTATGATACATAAAATACAAGCTTTTCTTACACACTCTTTAAAGACAAAAAGTTCCCATGTTTCAGTACATTGACTTAATAAATATAACTAGAAATATGCAATTTAATTTTTGCAGTAAAATTATTTGTTCTCGATGTATATTATTTACAGGATTCGGAAGGTAGGGGACAGATTCTTTGTCCCAAAATTTACGTACCAACCCTGTGCTACTAAATCCAAGCCATCCATTTGTGTGGTGGATAACTTGAATTTAGTAGCACAAAATTGGTACGCAAATTTGGGAAAGAGGATTTCATGCCCGGAAGGTAAGAGTGGATTTTGCCCATCCTTATTCTTTCCCATCAAATTGGACACGTCGCAGGCCCACGTCCTTGACTTTAATTTGCAGCAACATAATTATCCTTCCTATTAAGCAGAAGCTTAATAAGTAACATCTGAAAACCATGTTAAGTGTAGAATTAAATACACAGAAACATAACCTATCATAATAAAATCGGGTGCCGGACCACATTTCTACTATGCTATTAAGTTTCGGGTCCCATAAGTACCTAATTCTGAGGCAATAGTGAATGTTACAACAACTAATCTGCTGCTAATCAATAGTCTTAGATTTGCCTAGTTTGATAAACAGAACCAGCAACAACATAAATCACGTAAACAGAAAATGCCAATTTGTTTAAAATACAACAGAAGAAATTCTTCAGTAGTTGAGCTATTCTAAAACAAGATTCGTGAAATCTAGTTTTCTGCTGATTTAGGTATCCAGCTTTTGATACAGCAAGTTTCAACCTTATGCAGTAGCGCAGAAATTCAATTTTCTGTAAAATCTGGTCAAACACTTGATCAGCATGGAACATATTTGTTTACGCTAAATCTAATCACATGAACTGCAGTTTTGGTTGAAAAATAAATCATAATCGAATTAGTCCTTTTCATAGACAAGGACAAAAGCAGATTCTAGTTGATCCTGCGGACCGAGAACTCGCGGAAAAAGAGGTCCCTTTACATGGGATCAGAGGACAGCCCATCTTCCAAGTAGGAAAATTTCAAACCCTCATCATTTTTAATCTTTTCCTACCAAGTCACCCTTGAATAACATGGCTAAGTTCTAAAGCCTATCCGCATATTCTTCCAGGAAAGAAATCATGTCCTTTCAAGGACGAGCACAGAGTCAGCCGACGTGACACGAGACTTTCATGGCATCAAAGTTTTCTTATCCCAGATGCGAAGAGTTGTGAAATTTTATAATGTAAATGATAACTTCCAAGAAACAAATTCCTGTGTGTGTATCACGCTACCACCAACCTTAAACCGAAACCTTAGGTTTCCTTTCACATTTCATCACTTCATTCCATCTCTAACCATTCCAACATTGATTGGCTGCTTATCATTACAGCGTAGCAACAGAAGGTGTGGTAAGGAGCCCACTACTGTAACGAGCCTACCTGTTACGCGCTAATATTCATTAGCACTGCTGGATGATCCTAACGCTTCATGTTCATTTACTATGTGCATCTATAACTTGGACGCAAGGACATGCCATGAAGCTAAGGATCCGAATACATAGAACATGAGTACTTGTCAGGTGACGGTCACGGCACGTGTCCCTCAAGCCCTTGTCAATACAATAGCTATATCACAAATTTAAGCTAAACACTCGTTTAAAGTCAACGCTTTTCATCAATACTTTCGAACCAGGTTCTTCAAATTGACCATACTAACCTTTAGCATTCTTCCTGTATAGAGACGTCGATGATTGTCCACCAAAGTTTGGAGCTTTTTTCTCGCTAAAGGGCTTCAACTGAAATTACCTGACAGCTTAGAGGGTACCTCTGGCATTTCAATATGACTAATTGTGATTTTTGGCTGTATCTTGGCCACAGGTTTAATGTCTTGATCTTATAATAAAAGACTTCAAACCTGTCTTTTGCTTGCTACTTGGTGTCAATAAATTTGGCTTCAATTATTTCTTCTTGAATTTGTTCCGTCACTTCTCATTGTTTTAACCATCGTCGTGACCATGAGGATTCCAAATCCAAGACTACCATTTCTAGTCATGGTGATCTTACTGGCAGTTAGCCACCTCTCAAGTTGCCGCCACCTCCATGGAAGTATGAGTTATCAAACCAACAGCCAACATGTCGAAACTGAGTTCTCTGCTCAGTTCTCGTCGCATTTCTCTGCAAAAGCACCTGAAGGGTCCAGAGAAGATAAGAAATCCCCAGTTTTTGAAGTCTCCGATAGAACAGTTCCAGGGGGACCAAACCCTCTGCACAACTGATAGCTACTTCATCACAGATTAGATTTATGTATGTATCAGTAAGTACCTATTACACATAGATCTTTGCAGAATATAGGGAGTCTATTTTATCTTTCTTTCCCTTTTTCTTTAATTGTTTCAAAGAGATAGATTTTGGAAAGGGGCAGTTTTGACAGGAGTTAATTTTACTCGTAATTGCAACTTTACTTGATTTTTTTTCTTCAGAGATTATAAAACAGCATATATATTTGCAGTGGTGCGAAAGATTACTCTATAACATAGAAAGTTGGCTGTTTCTCCATTCGTCTTGGACTTTGAGCCAGAAACGTGTGAAAGAAGAGAGAGATCAGAAAATCTTTCGATAAGTAATTACTAAAGTACAAATACGGGTCCATACTAGATAGGCTCTAGGAGCCACCGACTATCTTATTGTATGCACATTCGTTTTTTTTTTTTTTGATACAATGAACAAGAAATTCAAAACCTAGCTAGCATCTTGTATGCACATTCGTTAGCGTGACAATTGTTTACAGAAGAAGTCAAACCGATGCCATATCAGCAACTAGGATATTTGCATTTAAATATGTCATATTTGTACAAGTTGGCATTGACGAGGAGGGATATTGTGAAGCCAGAAACTCTTGACTCTTGAGAGAAATAATAGCTTAATCTCCATGTACAGGCACGTTAGTGGCATGTTTCCTTCTTTCAAGAAAGTCAAACAATGCTTATTGCAAGGATTCCCAAAGTCTGACTTGATTAAAAATAAAAGGGAACGTGAATGGCTTTATTGCTTAGCTTCAACCTAGCCAATTTATTCATCTTTGCACTTTGGGTGATTGATGTGAGCACAATTAGTCAAAAATATGGGTTTCAATGCATGTTGGTTTGAGTCGATTATACGAGTGGAGATAGAGAACGTTTGGATGTAAAATTCTCATCTTTGGTTAAACACTAGTTCAGACATGAGCATGTTCCAATCTATGCCCCTCTCTAGATGTCAGAGTTAAAGTTACAGTGAAAACATAATCTTTAACACGAGCATAACCCAAACCATATTTATCTGCACAATATTACAGAAGGATCCATAACCTCAAGCACAAGCATATCTCATATCGTGTATAACTTTTTTTCATTAAACCTAGAATTTAAAAGTATTTTTTTTTGTAATGTTCAGACACTCGATGAATTTTATTCTTCATTCTTTATGATCAGGTCAATTCTCTTTATAAATTTTTTAGCTTTCTTAAATTTGATTCAAATTTGTTTACAAGTTCTGTATGATATATTCCAAGTAGAGTTTTGCTTTCTGATATTTTTGCTACTTAAGAGTCGTGTAATGTTTCTTTATCTTATTCTTCATTGAATCTTGAATGTATTAATTAAAGGATTCTTTTTTTATGTCATTCGGAAGCATATCTGACTTGATTTTTAATTCTTGATAGTCCACAGATTAATTCTTTTTATGTATCTTTTTTAATTTTCTTGAAGTTAATTTCAACTTTTGCATGGATTTTATAAAGTATATTCCAAAATGAGTTCACTTTAGTGGTACCATTAAAAAGAGAGAAGTTGGCAAGTAGTGAAGAAAATCAATCAGACACAGTAACATATACATAGATTAGAATGACATCTCTGGTGAGTGAGATAATACAGCTACATCCTTTATGCTTACGGTACACATCCTTTCTCAATCATTTTCTTTCATATCAGACTCGTTTAAGCGTTGAAGACAAAAGAAATGGTGCTTTTCAGTTGATAAAAAACTAAAAACGAAAATGTTATTTTCGTACAAGCTATAACAAGAAAGACACCAAAGGATTGGACCCATGTGCTAGAGGAGGACAAGTAGACGAAATTTGCATGAAAAGAACAGGTTATCCACAGAGAAATACTGGAGCCATTTTAAATTTTGCTGTAAGCTAGACTGCAAAAGCCAAAGATTTTCTATGGCTGATGAAAGCTGGTCTAGCAAATGCAAGCCAGGATTGGTTTGAGTAACTTGCTTTCCAACGAGCCTTACAGAAGGTATCACTCGTCAATGTTGCTTGAGATCAATGTCACAGAATTTGCAATTCTAACGTCCATATATAGTCCGTACATGCAGAGGGAACATTTAAAAAAAGTGTTATAGAATGTGTAGTCTAGTTAAAGAATAAAGAGCACTTTGGAACGAAGTAAGCCACTCTCAAACCTCAAGCGAACATGCACAATTAGAAGTTTGGCCAAAGTGACCGTATACAGGTGATACCCGTAAGATCAATTGCAATTTCAGATGACAACTTGGACAAACTTCAACGCTTCTCTGACAAATATTTATGTGCACAATCAGCTCGACAGCTAAATCTAAACTTTGAAGAACCGAGGTTCTGGAAAAGCTCTAGAAGATCAGAATTCGTCTGTGTAAGAAATATCATCCAATATAATAGATAAACACAAGATTGGATATGCATCACTGCAACTATCAGTTATAAATAATGTTAAGACGTTAATTAATTATTTATGGTTAACAATTAAAAGGTCATACTTAAACTCATCATATGTGTCCTTTCATCATCACTCCCACTCACACATGATGAGTTTAGTCAATATAATTTTTGCATGTTCTCATACTTTTTTAATACCCCGTGCCAGTGGCGGATACAGGGGGTAGTGCCCCCACTGCCCCAAATTTTTTTTCTAAAATTTTCATGTAAATTTTTTTTTTAGTTTTTGCCCCCACAAAATTTTATTTTGAAGCTTTGCTCCCATTGAAAATTTTGTTTGCCCCCACTGAAAAAACTTCCTGGATCCGCCCCTGCCCCGTGCGATCAGCATTACATCATATCTTTAGAGTTCATAGTCACTTATTTGTTAGGAATATATAATGTCTCAATTAATAAATCAATCCTTGAGTAGATTTTGTATGTTGTACCCATGTCACATCTCACATTTCAATCTTCTTTGATCTCATTAATTTCATCATGTTATAAATATATTCAATTCTCTTCCTAAAAGTCCGTGGCTACCTTTGAATACGTAATTTTTTTAATTTGATTTACCAACATAATGATCTTTCTCTGTTCTAAATTCTCTTGAATTTAATTTAATTTGCTTTCATACAATTGTCTTATAAGATCATATCAACAATAATCTTCTGGTAATATTCTAAAGTAATAAATATTAAATTTAAACCTTAAGAATTAGACAAGAGTTTTGAGATTATATGATGAGGTTCTTTTAACCTCTAAGGTCTCTCATAATGTAAGTTAAGATATGTTTACTTACATTAATCCTTTTCATGGTCATTTCTATATAGTGATTCAAAGTGATTAGGCTTTCCAAATATTGGAACTCCTTTTTGTATGACAACAGTAAACATACATTAGATTGTTCCAATGCTGTAAAATATTTACTCGTGGTCCATCTCTTTTTTTTTTTAATTCAGAAAATTTAATTTCTTAATTTCTTTTATTTAACTTTATGTACTTATTTGGTATTTTCAACGACCTCAAATACACTTGAACATCTTGAAAGTGGTTTGAATCTTATTGAGTCTACAACCTTTCTCTTTTATCCTTGTGTTCTACAATCTTTTAATTGAGAGGAGGGCCAGTAGCACTTTCCTTGGTATGAAGTATAATCTTGCATAAGACATGAATGCTAACCTTACACTACATGATGTCCTAGTTTGAGCAAGATTCTCCTGTTGTCCCTTTCCTTTAAGCAGTGGCAGTAGCAGAAAAGCTCTTGACCATTTTAGCAAACACTACAAGAAATATCATGTTTACCGATGGAATATTCTATCGACAAAGAAGCTCTTTCCGTCGGAAACTATAAATATCGATGGAATGAGACAACAGACGAAACCGTCGTTAAAAAGGTTGTCACTATTGTTTACCGACGGAGCAACGACCGTTGGTGTATTATCAACGGCCAGCCGACGGAAAATAATCCGTTGTTATTATGTATCAACGGACATTAATTAAAGATTCCGTCAGTGGATTGTATACATTGCCGACGGATGAAGTCCGTTGGTATACTTTACCGACGGAACAACCGTCGGTATGTCTAGATCAATGACAATGGTAAGTTATTAAAAGTACCGACAGAAATATTAATCCGTCGGTCATTGCAATGCGTTACCGACGGGACAGTGGACGTCGGCAAATGTAAATCAGTTTTGATTACCGACGGTATGATAATGTCCGTCGGTAAAACGTTGCCTTTACCGACGGTATTGGATTATCCTTCGGTAATAAGTTTTATTAAACTACACCCATTTCATCATCTTTTGATAAATGCATATTTTCAAAAGTTCACTTACCTGTGCATACTAACTTAATTTGTATATATGTATATATTTATGTAATCAGAAAATTAGATGATAATTTAGAGTCAAAAGAATGTAATTTAGTTCTTATTGGTAATGAACATATTAAAGTTTACATAAATTCTTATGTTTGTAATTGACACATAATGAGTTCGACTATCTAAGGTTGTGGTGATCGCGGGTGGTTCTCTTTAGAACTTCCCTTCAACTGTTCCATCTCCTGTCTCAGTTGAGCCATCTACACTATCTCTTCTCTAATCTTTGCCATTAGCTCCATTTGCTTTCTCATCCGTTGATCCATCTGCTCTATCCACCCCTCTTCCAAATGAGCTATCTTCTTCATCAATGTTTGCATTGTGACCCGAAGCTCGATGACTTCGTTGTTGTTTGCTGGCCTAGTGGACGCTGCTGTACTGGACATGGAAGATTGCAAATAACATGTGTTACCATATGAACCTAGGACGAATATCCTACCACGACGATCCCTACCACCCACAGCTTCGAGATATGTCTGAGTCTCATCTACAGGTTGTTCCTCCTGAGACTGTCGCTGAATGGTTTGTTGTAATTGGTCCTATAAGGTATGACAAGTTTACATTAATAGGAAGGGATCATTATTAAGAAATATATAAAATGCATTAATTTGACATACATTCAGCTCTCTACAGCGGTTGCAGCTCTCTACAACGGTTGTTGATGAATGTTACACCGTCATACTTTTTCGTGTGAGTGTGTAGAAACAACTGAATAGATGTAGGCTTGACGCCCAATGACTTTTCCTACATGAATAAACTAAACTGTTAGATGTGAACTACAATTTATAAGAATTTCGGCAGAGTTTCGTCAAGTTGTATGATATTTGCCCCCTGTTGAACAAAGAAAATAACTCAACACAGCCATAAGTGGCACCATATATTTATACCATTACCATTATCTAGAATACAACAAAGCAAAATATTTTCAAAATAAGTGTAAAGTTCAGATACTTACAAGTCAATGTGCATGCTCCTGGTGGGTTATTGATCCTCCCGTATGTACGGGAAAACTCTCTCTACCTGGGCCTCCACGTCTGTTGGCCGAGTTACGTCCTGAGATGGACATTGCTGTTGGTGATGCCCAATACTGCAACCAACGATTCCACATTTCCTCCAAAATATAACGGGGTCGTGCACCAGCCTTGTGTATCGCGTTAATGAAGTCGCGATAACATGTACAAGCTCGCTTCTCCCATATTTTATATATGCTCGCGTCCAAAGAAGGCTCCCAGAAAAATTCTTTCTGATTGAAGAAGAAAAAAACTATGTTAGTTAATGTAAAACTATTTATATCATCAGACTATATATATATATATAAAGGAATTAAATATTTATTATACCTCGAACTCCTAAAAGTAAAATTGTTTCGTAGCTTCAGATATATTCTTCCACGTATATCCCTCGGGTTCAATCATTTCCTTAAAAGTAGAAGTCATATATCTGGAACTCATTCCAGACGGAACAAACCTAAAATAAGAAGTAATTGTAGTCTAGAAATGAACCAAAAAACCTAAGGCTTCATCAACAACAAATAGTGATTAATGTTATCTCACTTACTAGTCATTGTTGACAGTGATATACTTTTGCCCATCATCTCCCACAGATCCAGGCTGGCAGACCTCTCCTCCATCTCCCAAAGAGGTATTGGATGATATATGAGTTGGCGAATGGGATGGTATAGCATGAGGAGCAGGAGGTGATGGCTCATCTGGAACTGGAGGATGTGTAGGAGGAGGTGAATCAGTGCGAGTTGCAGACTGTGACGATCCACCTTGACACACCTGTCTGCCGAACATCCCTCTAAACCTCGGCCACATAACCTCATGCTATCTCTTTGGTCCCATATTGTAACCTGAAATTCAATGTTGATTGAATTCTGTATAAATATATATAACAATTTTAAAGCAATCTTTTACACAATATATTTATATATAAGGTAATGGCATTGAAGGTCAACAAACAAGTAAACAACAACAAATCAACTTCAACAATTATATAATTATGCATTTGTTTAACAAATTCATACAGATACAACAACAAACAACTTTTAAGCTTAGTCTAATAATGTAATGCATGATATAATTATTTTGTTTGATTCCGTGTGACATGGGAGTCGGTAAAAGTAAATGAGTCCCCGATGTCTGGATTTCCTAGAAGGGTCCTGACATGTTCAAACGAAGCTTTGGAAACAGTCAGACTTCTTCCACCAGGTGATGGCCGTGGAACACCTTCTTTCAATAACGTGCTGGCTATAGTCATACTTGTAGAGGAAATAGTTAATGTGTCGCTACTTTTGGTGTGGAAGAAGAATTGTCCAGATGTACTACTAGAAGGGGGAACAGTTTCACCTAAAACTGTCAAGAACATTTATTAACATTTGTTTCCGTTCTATTAGAAAACCGTTAAACGAAGCAAAACTGGAGATTAATGCATACGTGATTGTCGAGACCCTATATGAGTAATTGACGAATCTTCCACAATAACCGATCTGCCAAATCGTTTATAGGCCGTTGTGTCATCGCACAGGAAGAAGTAGGATACTTTTTTTACAATTGTAGTTTCATTTCCCATAAAGCAAAATCTTTCTCAACGAATTTAAGAATAATCACATTGATGAACTATCTTCATATCAAAGCTTGTTTGTCAGTTAATTTATTTGACCACGCGACCTAACTTATGCATTGATTAATTTATTCTGAATTGTTATCTGAATAAAGATCGTATTGGGATTCAATTGAGGATTCTGACTCTGTTTGCGATTCATAGTGATATATAGAAGAGATAGTAGAGTCTGTATTATGATTTGCTTCTATAGGTTATAATTTTTCTTGAATTGTTGATTTTAATATATTGAGTTTTTCTTTATAATGTTTATAGGTTCTAATTTTTCTTGAATTGTTGATTTTAATATATTAAGTTTTTCTTTATAATGTTTAGTGTTATTATCTGGATTTCTACGTTTAAGACAAGTTTTAGCATAATGTCCCTCTTCCTTACATAACCAACATCTACATGATTTTTTCTTTTCAGGACAATCTTGTTTTTTTAGGTTTAAATTGTCTATATTTATATCTTCGAAATTGTTTTTTGTACGGGATAAATGGTCTTCTTTTATAATAATTTCGAGGATAACATTTCCATTTATAGAATTTATATGAATTTTTCTTTCTTTTATAGATCCTTTTTTAAGATTCACGTCCATATTGCTGTGATACTTCTTTGTATTTAAAACAACATAATTGAATGTCTTTATGTCGTAATGTGTGGTTTAGTTTTGTTTCAAAACATTGTTTGGCTAAAATTGCTTGGGTAATATGAATAGCTCCTCTTAAATTATAAGCAATTGTTCTATGTTCTCTTCTTTCTTGAAATTTTACCTCTACTTTTTGATTCATAGGATATGGTAATTTTTGGAAAATATATGAATATGTATTTCTTTTTCAGCTCTAGTTAATTTATAATAATTTTTTAAAATTCACATATATATTCATCTAAGTAACATATATCGCATAAAGAACTAAGCTAAGAACCTTACTTGCAATTCAATATCCTATTCCTTTAGACCTAACTTATCATATACAATTTTTTAGCTTATCATATATGACCTAACTTATCATATACAATTTTTTAGCTTATCATATATGACCTAACTTATCATGTACAATTTTTTTAACTTATCCTACAAGTTCAATTCAACAAAATACTTTTTGGGAAGTACATTGGGATAGGTGTTCTAATGTTCAAAGGTTAATTATTGGATAATTTATGTCTTATAATAGGTCAATAATTTCCTAAATGACCAAGAGACAAACAAACAACCATGTTAAGCATTCCAACGAACACCTTGAGGGCAAAACTATCTCAACCCTATCTACACACAAATGGTTTAAATCTTCCCATTATGTACATGCAAAACACTTACACAAGACCAATCAAACCTAAATAAACAAACAAATTCTATTAAATCAGTCCAAACAATATGAAAAATTTACATGACCCATGGCTTACCTTCAGCACTGGCAGAGGAGAGACGACAGAGGCTTGTTGTCGCCGGAGAAGACGGGGAGGAAGGGTAGTCGGAGACGCCTGGGTTGGTCAGAGGGCAATGGAGGAGGAAAACCGCTAGAGGAGAGGAGAGAATGAAAAGAGGAGAGTCGGGCGCGAGGAGAGAAAAGGGGAGGGAGGACGTCGATTTTAATTAATTTTGGCGACGGAACAAATCCATCGGTATACTTAAAAATGTCGTCGGGAAATTAAGCTTCTTAACCTAGTTTCATGACGACTTTTTACACAATACCGACGAATTTTTCCGTCAAAAAATCACTCCCCCTGACAACTTTATCGACCAAAAATATATTCCGTCCCTATTTACAGACGGAATTATCTGCATCTGTATGTTTCCGTCGCTACAATTTTTCGCGAATATTTCCCTCCAAATTTAGCAACGGAATTCTTTTCCATTGCAATTTTATTGTTACATTCCGACGGAATGTAAATTTCCGTCACAATTTACATACGAATACTGTTCTGTCGGTATATTTCTGTTGCTATTACACAATTTTCTTGTAGTGCTTAGAGTACTTATCTTTTCCACTTCCCTTCTTCCACTTTCCTTTCTTGTTGTTTTTCTTATAAGACTTCTTTTCTTGATTATTATCTACAAACATCACTTCTGCCTCTTTCTTAAAAGGGTTAACTTCCACTATTTCTTCCACTAGAGAGTCTAACACCCTCTTCACAGTAAGGGATTCTCCACTAGCATGCTTAATTACCTTCTTGAATGTATTAAATTCAAAAAGTAATGCCTTTAGGATCACTATAGTTTGATGCTCCTCAGATATTTTCTCATCTGTAGCTTCTAAATCTTGAACTAACTTAAAGAAATAGTCTAATTTATCATCTAAGGAGACAGAGGTGTTCATCTTGTAGTTAGTAAGATTGTGAAGAAGTGTCATCTTGTTAGGAAGACACTTCTTGGCATACAGTTCATCAAGTTTAGTCCAAAGTTTCTATGCAGTGTTACAATTATGCACCTTTCTTATCACTGTAGGTGATAAGTGAAGCATTAACTTGCAATGTGCAAGTCTTTGTATCTTGAGTTTCTTTACTGGGTTAGTTTTAAGATCATACTAATATTCTATAGCTCCATAACAATCATATGATTCAAAAAGAGCTTGCATTTGGAGTTTCCAGATGGAAAAGTCTTCTTTTCTAGTTAAAACATCCATTTCTTTTCCTACAAATTTTTTTACATCACTTCAGACAACAAAATTAAGTATCTTGAGCCTAATGAGAGAATATAATAGTGAGGATAAATTGGGATGCATTGCGACACTTTCAGGCATCACCTTTGATTATCTTTCCCTCTCTAGTTATTCAGATCCTTGAGTCTAAATGATTGTCCCCTTCTCAATTTCACCCTCGCCCTTTGTGTATGGTTTCAAGTTTCAACATTCTGAGTGGCTTATCACATTAAAAAGCTGCCCTCGATCTCAGAGCTCTTATGTGCATTAGTGCGCAACTATAAGAACCAGGGTAGAGGGTGATTGTTTCTATTTCCGTGTGCTATCCTATGCTCGAGACCATCCATCTATTCATTAAATGGAATTGATCCCATGAGAACCATGTCTAGTTAGTTTAGCTCAAGTTTCAAGTCCCATAAATATTTTGAAAGAACACTACGAATGGAAGGATAAATTTTTATCCTTTTCCAACGACATAAGGTTATGAGATTTTAGGGTTATTTAAAGAAACTTAAATGATAGACATTCATCAAAAGTGGTGCCATGTATAGAGAAATCATCTTCTATAATATCCTTGATAAAATTAAATAATAGCCACCATGCAACATTAGATGCTGATAGGGTCATTCCAAGGAAGAAACAATATTTTCTTATAAGCAAATTTACCCTAAAGGTATGTCAACGTGGTCGGATGGATAACAATTTGGAAAAGACCTAAATAACCATTCATATAATAAAAATAAAAATGCTTTACCAACTTTTTAAGCATTTGATCAATAAACACTATAACAAAGTAGCCTTTTGGCTACTTTTTTTATGATGATTTCAAAATCTTAACTGAAAGTCACACTTTTGGTTATATTTTTCCAATATCGTAGTTAAAAGTTGCCCTCTTAACTATGTTTTCAAAAATTGTAGCCTATTGTATTAAAAACATTGATGCACAAGTTTTTAAAAACTATTCGCGAGCGTCACAACAGTCTACTTTTATATTCGTAGCTAATAAGCTTTGGCAATGTCTTTTAACGGTGTATTAAGTTCTGTAGCTAAAACTTTTTATCTATGAAAAATATTTTATAGCTAAAAATATTTGGAGATGTTTTTTAACTCTAAACTTATTTTCGTGGAAAAAAGCTTCTGTAGCTAAACCCACAAATTCAATACTTTAAGCTACGAAAATATATTTTGTTGTTAAAAACATTTTAGTACAAAAATATATTCATAGCCAAATGTGTTCATTGCCTTTGCTCTTCTTGTTTCGTAGCCAAATATTTTTAGCTACAAAATAACTTTTGTAGTTAAAAGACTCATATTTTATAATTTCATCTATGAAAATTAAGTTTGTAACTAAAACTACTATGCTACAAAAATATATTTGATGGGTGTCGAATCCACCAAAAATAAATCCCAAACACCAAACGAAAATAAATTGCGCACAGTGGTAATGGGGTC
>JAOSBP010000206.1:25392364-25402811 GCA_027563825.1 Erythroxylum mucronatum
TTGCTATATATCACAATAATATCTTTAAACTTATTCCTCAAATCAAGTACTAAAAATCATAATCAAATCTGCGTAAGATCTAGTTAATTTAACCATTTATTTCATAGAATCTGCAACCTAAGGGATTTTCCAACAAATCCATTATTGACTAGTAACATTTATTATAATCGGGTTTTTGCTGACACTATAAGATTAATTCAGCACTAATTATACCTTATTCTTGTTTCTTTTAATTACAAATTTCAGTCATCACATCCTGCTAAAAGCCAGAAGCAAATACAGTTGGCGGCCAGGCAATTGCATTTTTCTGGTTAGTCTATTACTACTGGTTTAGTTTAACTTATTTCTCACTCTACACCATGACTAAAACCAATGTTCTGCACAGGGAAACTTACTGGCGTAGAAAAGCAACGTTCTGATGTGTCAAGCAAAACACTTTCAGAAGATGAAGCTCTAAAAGAAGGGAAAAGCAAACTAGTGAGCCCAGAACCTGTTCTTTTAGTCACTCCCGCTACTGAGATACTTATAGACTAGTCTCCAAAAGATATTATGTCTGATAATGATTCTCTATTGAACGAAAAGTCTGTTATAAGCGGGTCACAACTTCCAAAGGAAGAAGGGTCAATTAGAAGTCAACACAAAAAGGTTGATGGTAATCAACTTGTTCTAAATCAAAAATCATATATCACATAGCATAACTCGTTCAATACTCAGGTGGAACATAGATGCAAAGAAAGTCTCCAGAATGTTCCGAGTAAATCCAGTAAGGAGGGCATTAGCTTACCTCACCGTTCTTCAAAACGACTTACCGAACTTGAGCCTGAGCTGATGCCAGTCATGACTGAACTCCAATCCTCTGATGCAGGGAAACTTGCAGTTACAGATAAGTTGTGTTACGATGGGGCAAGCCCTGAACTTGTGGAAATTGAGGCCTCAATAATACTAGAAGGCAAAGCAGCAATCTCAGAACCTATGTTGTTGGGGACGTCAACCTTTTGGATTGCCCCACACAGGCATCAAGCAGATAATAGTGCCGAGTCTAATGAAAACTGTATGATAAGTTGTGCAAAATTGCTAAAGTCAGAAGCGTCAGTTGATAGTGGTGATGGCATTATTTAAAATACTGAAGTTAATACCATGCAAGAGCAGAATTTTCTTGAGAAAGAGATGACAAGGAGTCTTGAAGGAGACAATCAGGATGATTCAAACAAAAACAACAAGAAAGCGCTCAAGTTTTGTCTTCGCTCTTCAAAGCGACTTTCAGGGCTTGAACCTGAGCTGATGCCTTTTGCATCTAAGTTCCAACATTATAATGCAGGGGAAGCCATCCACACAGATAATGGGAGTTTTGTTCTTGGCAAGTCAGCACTTTTAACAGATGAATTATTAAGGGCACAGAGAAGTGAAATATCAAAGTCAGAGCCTTGGTTTTCAATTGGTACTTCCCCTATGAAGTGCCCAAATGATAAGGTAATGGGTTTTGATACACAGTCAAGAACAAACTCCATGATAGACACAACACCAACCAAAATGGGCGGGGCTTCCAGGAGAAATCAGCTCAAAATCGTTGATGGCAATAATGGATTTGTTTCAGATAGTGGAGACGTTGTCAAAAATCAGAGCTCTCTGGAGACTGGAATGGAAAGAGGTAATAAAAGAAATAAACAAAATAAATCAAGCACATTTGACATCAAGGAACAGTTTCACTTGCCATGTCACTCCTCTGAACAACGGGCAGGACTTGAACTTTTCTCAACATGTACATTGTCTGGTGTACACTCTTCTGAAAAAGAAACCAGCTCTTGTAGATGTGAATCGATTCTCTTGGATGATTTAATAAACAAAGCATCTAAGCAGCTGAAGTGTAATCCCAGAAATGATCTTTCATGGCAGTCTACTGGTGATGCAGAAACGGCATTACAAGGAGAAGCATCAAGAATGACTCAGAATTCTCATCACAGTGAAGCTTTTTGTAAAGACCAAAGAGCAATTTAAAGAATCAGAATTCTCATCACAGTCAGAATTTGAGAGCATCTCTCCATTTGAGGAATTCTTATCAGATCCATGCCTAGCATTTGCATTAAGGCTCTTACAGGTGCAATTCCAGTAGTGCTGTTGATACTCTAGCCGTTTCAATTCCTGCCACTGATATCAGAAATGAAAATAACCTGCTTCTGAATGATATGGAGAGGAGCAACAATGAAATTACTGTAAATGACAATGGTTTAGAGAAGATTGACAGCAAGAAAACTCAAAACAACTCAAGGAGGTCCCACAAAAGGAAAGAGTTTGGTTTGCTTCATAGGTCTTCGAAACAAAATTCTGGCCTTGAACCTGAGTCAGTAGTAGCAGAGAAGGCGACTGGTTGTCATTCTGCCAGAAATGCTGCAAGAAGGTCTACTAGATTGGCTGCTAATTCAGGTATATATGTAGCCCCACATTTTTTGGCGGATGAAGCATCTGAGCAACTTGAGGCTGGAGCAGAAACAGAGAACGATCATCATGATTACACCAATAGAAGGCTACTGAACTTAAGGTGTCATCAGATAAGTGCAAGGAGCCTGTTTGTAACTCCTTTGTTACTGAAAATCAGTCAATTAAGCTGGATATGGAGAAAATAAATGAGAATCCAGAGTCAGAACCATTTTCCCTTTCAGATTATTGGTCAGAATACCCATGCCTTGAATTTGCAGTCAAGACTCTTACAGGTGCCTTGCCGGGGGAGGATCCTTTGGCTCTGCATGGTTACTTCCAACAAGTCAACACTTCTCAAACCCAGAAGGAAGCTTACAAACAGCAACAAGCTAATACTATCCAGTTCCATAGGGATGCTAATTTGGCACCGCCAGATATTGGCTTTCAGAATGATATATCAGTCCATTTTGATGTTCCAGAAAGACAACATGCATTCCAAGTTTCCAACCATTGTGGCCTCTGAATAATCCTTTAGCCCCTCCCTCCGGAAATGTGGGCTTACCAAATTGCAGTACCAGTAGTACTCAACAGCCTCACTTCGAGGGAAACAAAGGATTGCATCAAAAGGTAAAGTCCTAGGACATAGCTACTAATCAATGAACATTCTGCTCGTCATGTATAATTGCTGCCGTAAGTGCATTTTGTATGTCAACCAGATGGCTCTAGCCATTTTAGCTTTTGTATTATGCTATCAAAGGTTATCACCGTTGTAAATAGACCTCCAATGTTTGGAGGTGTTTTGATGATGTTTAATCAAATGGGTTCTTGTTGGTTCCCTGTTTTCCTTCTTTTTGTCTTTTTGCCCCTTCGGTCCCTGGGAAGGCGCTAAGGGGTTGAGGGAGGTAGTACGATATTAATCCGGGTGGCTCTGCATACTATCCCTCACGATAATGTTTATCCCTTGTTAGAAGGATATCTCGACCTTATTTCTTTTAAATTCTCTGTGCATCTAATGGCTGATTAAGAGCCTGCTCAAGTCAATTCTTTAGAAATGTTCTTGCAGGTTTTCTGGAATCCTGAGTATGGATAGAGTTTGTCTTAAGGATTAATACCACTTTCATCTTGGCCATGTAAGTTTGACCTTAAACAATTATAGTGAAAATGGATATTAATTTTGGTGAATCGACTTAAAACTTTTGCAATTAAGAAAACACTTGGTAATTTTGCTCGTCTTTTGTGCTGCAGATAAAGAGAGAAATAGCATTGGAGAGTGGAGACGTGAGTAATCAAACGAAAAGGAGTTTATTGAGAAAGCCAAGCACATCGACAAGTCTACCTCAACTCAAAGTTCACTCGAAATACATGCACACGAAATCCAGGGAGCCAAAAGATTCAAAGTCTTTTGTTATTTCCAGTTTAAATTTAATAGGCTGCATCAGAGTCTTTCCATCCTCCGTAACTTTCCTCTTCTGCACCATAACCTCGACTCCGGCGTTCCTGAAGAACAAAATTCACAAAATAAAACTTAAACCAAACCAAATGTAGTAACACTAACACAAGCCAAGCCAAAGGCAAGTGAGGCATTCTTCCGATCTTGGAAATTATACAATCCTGACAAATAGGACTCTAATATGATTATAATTTTCTTCGGGATGCACACAAAAGCATCGTAGTTACCTCTGCGTTGAAGGTGAGACCAACTCTTATCTCTCCGCGGTACTCTTCGTCTTTGACGACGTTGTATGCTGTTGGTGGCAGACTTCCTTCCTCGAACAGGGGTCCTAGTTCAATGCTAGCGAAGGATCATATGAACAAATAACATTAGTTTGTTCATTGATGTAAAATGAGACTTGTTTAGAGAAAAAAACAAAAAAAATGCCGTGAAGTTTAATTAACTATAACTAGTTCTTACGTTGCTTCCCCGACAAAATCATCCGCACCAACGGTGTCACTGTCCAGGATCTTCAAATGGAGTTCCGTCACCCCATCTGTCACATTAAAAACGAAATTTTCATTCCATTCGGGTTCAGTTCCTTTGCCTGCAAAATCATCTCTGTTTCAGTTTCAAAAACTCGCCGGTAAAAATTTCTGTTATTAGATAAAAACTGTAGCTTCTCTGGTAAACATTCACTCCAGTCAATCAAATCTAATACAAACGAGTCACTAGGCCTTTTATTATCTCATCCACAAGAACATGAAAAAGACGATTCTGCCAAATCTGATAAAGTAAGTTCAGTGTATTTCACATGTTACTGCAATTTAGACAAACCTGAAGCAACGCTGCTTTTCTGCTCCTGACTGCGACAAGTTAGGATGACATAAGGGTCCATGTTATCTGCACACATATATACTATCCTCATCAAAGTTGAAACTTCAGAATAAGACCCAGAACAACAGGGAGACTGGACACTTTTTGACATTTGATCATAAAGATTGATCTAATGGGTAGTGAGTCAAACTGTCCAAAAGTTAGAAAAACCTTCACGTCCTCAAATACCAACAAGATTAACTTCAAATGTCCGAGTCAATGGCAGATCAACATCAAATGACAGAAATAACATATATACGGATGCCAATTATCATGACTCGTATAAGACGTCAAAGATTTCATCTTTACCGAACTGATCTAAGCAAAACCATAGTAAGAAAACAATCCATATGTATATCTCAATCAAGAGGGGGAAAAATCAAGGAAGTTTAAAGGGGAGATATACTCAGGAAATCGGTGTTTTCAAGACCCTTGGCTCCAACAAGAAGCACTTCAAGAGTTCCGCGAGTCATATTTGAAACCAAAACTTGAAAGTGCCTACCAGAGATCCACAAAAGAAAGCTTCAAACGCAGAGAAAGTGCGATACAGCTTCCCTGGTTAGGTATCTTTATCACCGAGGAAAATAAATGATTATATAGTGAAAATAATGAAGGTTAAGAAATCATTTATACAAAGTATTAGCTAGGGTGGGGAAGTTACTACCAATCCTTAAGCCGTAGATATAGGAAGTGGGTTCATTTTAATGTCTACATTGTGTATCGTAGGAAATGTTCGTGATTGGATCAAAGTCAACATTTTTCATAGTCATCAATGTCGCTGTGGAACATAAACATACAAGCAATCATTATAATAATTTCCGTGTAATTTATACTTTCCAATAAATGCATTTCTCGAAATTAATTTTGTTATTGAGAATGTTATTATATCATTTGTGTGTATATATATATATATATATATATTCACTTTATTAAATATATATACTAAGGACGAGTTGGGATGGACGACCACGCAATCCATCTCGCTCGTTCATTTAATCTGACGGCTTATAATTGTTCATTGAATGTTGTATCTTCCGATCCATCCCGATCGTCCATTTAATCTGACGGCTTATATCTGTTCATTGAATGTTGTGTCTTTATTTTTACTATCTGTTCATTGAATGTTGTGTCTTCCGATCCATCCCGCTAGCCCCTTTAATCTGACGGCTTATATCTGTTCATTGAATGTTGTGTCTTTATTATTACTCTCCATCTTCCATTCATTCATTCCCATAGAGTTCTGCAAAGCTTTCTCTCTCTTCCTTTAGCTCCTGCCCTTGCCTTCCTCTGCTCCTCTCTCGATCTTTGTCAGCTCTCCGCCCTCGACGTCCTTTGCTTCTGTTTCAGTTTTTTTTTATTGTGTCAGCAGATGGCCTGCGTTTTATTTCCAGCTGTGGTAAGTTTTCCTTTTTTATTTCTCTGCAGCTGTATTTTTGTTTTCCCTTTTGCCTTTACGCTTTGGTTGATTTTCCCCCCTTCCTTCGACTTTCATCCAGGTTTTATTGTGTCTACAGATGACCTACAGTTTTATTCAACATTTGGAGTTTCTCTCTGACTTTGTTAAGTTCCTCGTTTTTGCTTAATTTTTTCCCTTTTTGTCTTTGCATTTTTTCCTTCCACGTTTTATTGTGTCTACAAATGGCCTATAGTTTTATTGGCTGTGGTACAGATACAATTCTTGTTTTTTTTCTTTTGTTTCTCTACAGGTGTGGTAAGTTTTTGTTTTTGCTTGATTTTATTTTCCTTTTTGACTTTGCGTTTTTTTCTTCGACTTTCATCCAGGTTTTATTATGTGTACAGATGGCCTACGGATTTATTCAACATTTGGAGTTTCTCTCCGGCTTTGTTAAGTTCCTCGTTTTTGCTTCATTTTTTTCCTTTTTTCTTGTTTTTGCTTTGGTTTCTTTGCAGCTCTGGTAAGTTCTCGTTTTTGCTTGATTTTTTCCCTTTTTGTCTTTGACATTTTTTCCTTCGACTTTCATCCACGTTTTATTGTGTGTACAGATGGCGTACGATTTTCTTCAACATGAGGAGATATATCATGTTGTTCTTCATCAGTTTTTGTCCATATCGCAGCTACTTGTGATGCAATATGAAGATTGTCAACGCGTTGACCAAGAGCAGGATAACATCATAGAACAATTTCGTAATTTTCAAGCGATGGAATATCTTTGAGACTTCAAAAGAACCTAGCATAAGGGCTATCTTGAAGAATTGTCATAATGAGCTTCAATGTATTTTTACGAAGTTTATCAGAACTGGCGAACCTAGCATAAGGGTTATCTTGAAAAATTGTCATGATGTAAGTTCTCGTTTTTGTTTGATTTTTTTCCTTTTTGCTTCAACATTTGGAGTTTTTTTCCTTCAACTTTCATGCAGGTTTTATTGTGTGGAAATGAGGAGATTTATCATGTTGTTCTTCATCAGTTTTTGTCCATATTGCAGCTACTTGTGATGCAATAGGCTGATTGTAAACGCGTTGACCAAGAGCAATAGGAAACGATGGAATATCTTTGAGACTTCGAAAGAACCTAGCATAAGGGTTATCTTAAAGAATTGTCATAATGAGCTTCAATGTATTTTGATGAAGTTTATCAGAACTGGTGAACCTAGCAAAAGGGTTATCTTGAAGAATTGTCATGATGTAAGTTCTCGTTTTTGTTTTATTTTTTTTCCTTTTTGTCTTTGCATTTTTTCCTTTGACTTTTGTCCACGTTTTTTCTTCGACATTTGGAGTTTTTTTCCTTCAACTTTTGTGCAAGTTTTATTGTGTGGAAATGAGGAGATTTATCATGTTGTTCTTAATCAGTTTTTTCCATATCGCAGCTACTTGTGATGCAATAGGAAGATTATAAACGCGTTGACCAATAGCAGGATAACATCAGAGAACAATTTTGTGATTTTCAAGCGATGGAATACCTTTGAGACTTCGAAAGAACCTAGCATAAGGATTATCTTGAAGAATTGTCATAATGAGCTTTAATGTATTTTCCTGAACTTTATCAGAACTGGTGAACCTAGCATAAGGTTTATCTTGAAGAATTGTCATGATGAGCTTCAATGTATTTTCGTGAAGTTTATCAAAACTGTTGATCCTTTTTTGTAGTTCTTCATCAGTGTCAAAGAAATAAAGTTGGATTCCAGATACCTTAAAAGATATGCATAATATGTTACATAATAAAAGATTAATATTATATAGCATAATATGGTTTTTATTGATATAATAATTATCTTAATAGAAGAAACGCTTTTCTATATTCAACTGGTCTGTCTTAGTTTTCGCTTCGTCTTAGTTTTTGCTTCGTCTTACTTTTCTCTGTGCACTTCGTCTTACTTTTGTCTCCGCTCTTCGTTTTATTTTTATTTATGTGGTTCGTCTTATTTGTCTCCACACACTTAACAGATGTGCATAATAAGCTACATAATAAAAGATTAATATTATATAGCATAATATGGTTTTTATTGATATAAGAAATGCTTTTCTACATTCAATCGCTTCGTCTTAGTTCTCGCTTCGTCTTAGTTTTCGCTTCATTTTACTTTTCTCTGTCCACTTCGTCTTTTTTTTGTCTCCGCGCTTCGTCTTATTTTTACTTCTCCGCTTTGCATATGAGTTTTTCGTCTTAGTATGACACCATTTTTGTCTTACTACGCCATCGGCTTCGTCTTAGTTTTTCGTATTAGGTTTTCGCCTTAGTATAACGTCATCTTCGTTTTAGTCTGGCGTCAGGTTCGTCTTAGTTTTGCGTCTTAGTGTTTCGTTTTAGTATGACCTGATCTTTGTCACATATATGTATATAATATATATATACAGATATACTTAGTTTTTTGTCTTAGTGTGATGTCATCTTCGCCTTAGTACGACGTCAGCTTCGTCTTACTTTCTCCTCTGAGTTGTTCGTCCTAGTATGACACCATCTTCGTCTTAGTATGAGGTCAGCTTCGTCTTAGTTTTGCGTCTTGGTTTTTCGTCTTAGTTTTCTCTTCGTCTTCGTCTTACTTTTGTCTCCACGCTTCGTCTTATTTTTGCTTCTCCGCTTCGTCTTACTTTTGTATCTTAATATAAGGAACGCTTTTCTTAAGTCAACCGCTTCGTCTTAGTCTCCCCTTCGTCTTAGTTTCCACTTCCTCTTACCTTTGTCTCCACGCTTCGTCTTATTTTTCTCGCTTCGTTTTAGTTTTCCCTTCGTCTTAGTTTCGACTTTCCCTTACTTTTGTCTCCACGCTTCGTCTTATTTTTCTCTCCGAGGTTCGGATAATTTTTGCTTCACTTGTGCTTCCATCTCAGTTTGGTTTTCCCTGCTTCGTCTCATTTTGGCTTCTGCAGCTTCGTCTTAGTTTTCTTCCGCCTTACCGAAATGGTACATCGCTTTCTAATATTATTATTGTTTGATTTCCGTCAAAATCATTAATCGTCTTATTTTTGTTTCACAATCTCCTCCTTTTTAGTGATAACAAATAATCAAATTTTTTCGAAAGAAAGTTTTATTAATACGATATACAATATAATTGTATACAATTTGAAAAAAAATCTTTCCAAATAAAATTAAAACAAGAAAATACTTTGATTACCTCAATACATTTCTCTTTTTCTTCTCCTGTTCTTCTCTTCTCTTCTTATCTCTTCCCTTTCTATCCTTTCTCTACCTATCCTTTTTATTTTAACCTTTCTCCCCCTATTTGTTATTGATCAAAAAGATCGTGACCGAAGATGTTTCATAACTTCAGAAAACATTTCTTTGATTTCGCTGCGGAGTGACTTCATGTCTTCTCGTATATGCTGCACTTCCTTATACAAGTCACTCATTGAAGGACAGGGATCATCAAGCTTATCATCGTGCTTCTGTTGCGTTGCTTTAGTATCGATAGTGGTAGTATATGCGTCTGAAGATATGACATCTGGTCCAGTGATTACAAAGGTGGGAGGTTTGAAAGATAAGCTTGGTTCTAGAAGATCAAGGTCATCAGGTCTGGGTAGTCTTGAAACTTGTCTTCCGAATAGGTGCAGTACTTCTCCAAAGGAAGACACAGAACTCAAGGGTCTAATGTGCATAATTAAGTGCACAATAGTCTCTATGCTCAAAATAACATCTCCAATTTTAATGGATCTGTACTGCCCTTTTGTAATTCTGCCAATTACCTGACAAGTTTCCTCGGTGGTTGGACGACCACAATTGCTTCCTGATGCCTTTGAAATGTAATGGGAGACATACGTTCCTCTTTGGTGAATTGCAAAGCATGCCTCATCTATGTTTTTGACTTCATCTGCAAACTCATCTTCCGTCAAATCACCCCTGATCCCTTCAGGGTACATTTTCTTCTTCCCCTTTTCGACATTGCGCACAATGTAAGGTCTTGGCTGTACGTCAGGTATAATCTTGATGACAGTTCTTTTTGTAACTGGAAATATAGTGTACCTCTGCTTTGTTATCTCTATAGGGTATGGTCTAGTTCTCTCTTCTCGCAGGACACTATACAACCTTAGGTTTGCATCATTCAACAGATGCATTGTACCACTATTTACCAAGATTGGTTCAAATTGTACCTTGATTGACCTTTTCGGGGTTTCTCTAATCATTAGAGAGCTGGTACTCCTCACAGGTTGAGCTTCTTTAATAATTTTCATTTTTAAATCCTCTTTTCTCAGGGGTTGGTAAGGATTTAGTTGTGCTCGACTGTGTTCAACTGTCCTTTTCTTCTGTTGAACAACAGAAGGAGTGCTCT
>JAOSBP010000206.1:25441962-25454667 GCA_027563825.1 Erythroxylum mucronatum
CAACCTCTACGAGGTCATGGCAAAATATAATTGTAAGAAGGTAAATCGCTGTTTTAGATTCCCAATCTTTTCAAAGACACTTTCTGGTTTTGGAATTGAGGCTTGTATAACATTTGAACATGACAAACTGATTCTAAGAAACTATCAGTACACATAATCCATGCTTAATCTCCCAAGTCTTTTTTCCTGAGGAAAGCAAGTTTTCAAATGAGATTCCAAGAGCTGGGATTTGATAATACTTGGAAGTATTTACAAAAGAAGTAAGAGAAGTACAGGGTATGGATTATTTTCCCAAATTTGAATCCTTGAACATATATGTGAATGTGGGATCTATAAAATTAGATTGCTGTTTGAACCTATTTTTTACTCTTCTATTTGGGAGTTGAAATAAAAGATAATATTCATGGTGGAGGGCATTCTCAAATTAGCAATGTCAATCTTCCTTAAGGATTGCAGTTTTTGGCTTGCTGAGCCCAGCACGTAGAACTTATTATTTTGTTTTCAACCACAGCAGCATCACCAACTTTTTTCTCCATTTGTCATCCTTCTATTGGAAACTGTTTATGTGGAGAATCAGTTGTAGCAATTGAAAATTGAAAAGTTCTTTTACTTATTTTTTTCTCATTCGGCAATAAAAAGTTGTCGTGATTCGTCTCATGGTTCTAAATTGCAGTTGCGGTTACTGTGATTTGTCACAATTGTGGTCGCATTTCCTGCAGTTACATTATCTGCAATTACTATAATTGTCTGCAACCACAGCATAATCTGTAGTCTGTAATTTAAAACCTTGATTCGTCTTTCAGAGCATCACTTTTCTTCACTTCACCCAAATATTTTCCCTCACACTCATGGTGGCTCTGATGTGACCTAATGAAAGCTTGTAATCATTGTTAAGCTCAAGTGGATAGCTTTATTGCTTTCCTCACTATTAATAGAAACTTCATGATCAATTTCTGAAAGCTGCTGTGTTTGTCAGATAGTTTTTGCATGCTTTCTTTGTACTGATATTGGCTTCGAATTTTCTTGCCATATGGGTTTTGTATGGGATGCATCCAAATAGATGGTATTCTCTTCATCTGCAACTGTTTATGGCCAACCTGAAAAAATACCATGTGTTGAAGACTTCGAGTTAAAGGCTATGAATCCTTATGGCCGAACAAAGGTGAATGTGAACTTATTTATCCTTTGAAGTTAACAATTTTACCATCAAATTTCTTTGGAATCTGCACTTGTTTTAACCTGCTGGAGTTGAAATGGGCATCTCTACTAGTGCACTGCGTTACTGGTTATTATGCTTTTTTTTCAGCTTTTTCTTGAAGAAATTGCTCGGGATATTCAAAAAGCAGAACCAGAATGGAGTATCATTTTATTGAGATACTTCAATCCTGTTGGAGCTCATGAGAGTGGTAAGATTGGTGAAGACCCCAAGGGTATCCCAAACAATCTTATGCCATACATACAGCAAGTGGCTGTTGGCAGATTGCCTGAGCTTAATGTGTATGGCCATGATTATCCCACAAAGGATGGCAGTGCGGTATGTATTTCTGTGTAGTTGTTTTCCCAATTTGAAGGATAAAAGTTGAGGAGAATTAAGAAATGTGTTACTGGTTCCCATAAAACCCACACAGTGAAACAGAAGTACTTCCATTCAGATCTAGTGCGCTTAGAATAACGTTCTCAGTAACTACCTTGTGGGTTTACAATATACTCCAATCTTTTGTGTGGATAGGTTCGAGACTACATCCATGTTATGGACCTGGCAGATGGTCATATTGCTGCTCTTCGTAAGCTTTATGCTACAAAAAGCATAGGTAATTATGTCACCTCTTTACTTGTGCCTGTTTTGTTCGGTAAACTGGCAGTGAGGTCGTATTCGAACTTTAGGAGTGAAGAGCCAATAAGCAAAGTCTGTGATGTGACCTTGGTTCGGTAAAAGTTATTGGTTCTGGGAGAGATTTTTCATAACATATACTATTTGCTTTCGAAAACTTCATTATGTATGCTCCTGTAATCAGGTTGTGTTGCCTACAACTTGGGAACTGGACGTGGAACATCTGTGCTTGAAATGGTTGCTGCATTTGAAAAAGCTTCTGGGAAGGTGACTGTTCCGTATTTTCTCTCAGTTTTCTGTAGATCTCTTTTTCTCTATCCACAAAACAAGTCAAAATGAATGGGTATATATTTATAGAAAATCGCTATTAAGCTTTGTCCAAGAAGGCCTGGGGATGCTACAGCTGTCTATGCTTCTACAGAAAAAGCTGAGAAAGAACTTGGTTGGAAGTATGTTCCTAATCCTTATAGCTTGCTGATTATGTTACTTAAAGTTCCTTGGTTATATCTTCTCTTACATGTTCTATCATGCAAGGCCACATCGCATTTTGCTTGCTAGATATAGGCTGCCATAATCATAATTGACAACAAGTTGTAGACTCTTTAAGTGCTTTGGTTTGATGGCAATGACAGGGCAAGATATGGTGTGGAAGAAATGTGTCGGGATCAGTGGAACTGGGCAAGCAAAAATCTATGGGGTTACCAGAAAAACTCTTGAATGACTTTCTCATGTGTATAATAAACTAATCAACCATTCTTTGCTCAACAGTTCCTTTCCTTGTGTCTTTAGGTGCTGCAAATAATTCCATTATGACAAAACATATCAGAACAAATGCCTAAGGCTGTAGATTTTCAGATTTTTTATCAATTCAATTCAGGATAGAGCACAGCAGCTTACGCCAATATCTTTATTTCTTAAAGAATTCCCAGAAAGAAAAAAACAAAACAAAACAATGTCTTTCTACCATCACGTCTGTATTAGTTCTAAGAAGCAACCCCACTCTTTTCGTTTTCGTTTTAATGCTTTATTCTCGGGGGATCCATCTCCATGCAGAATTAGCACGTAATCTTCAAAAGGTTTAGGTAATAACTCACTTTGTTTATTGAATGAACGCCATACTCGTAACTACTCCTACTACTACGACAGTTATCGCCTTTGGCTTTAATTTTCCGTTAATGACAGGGGTCGTAAATAGTGGCGTGACTTCGTTGGTATGGATAAGCTATTCGATTATTCCTATCAGCCAAGTTGACCCGGATATTTTAAACAATGGCAATGCAATGCAACAAGGCTTACGAAAACTAAATCCCTTTCCGTAGACATAAAATTCATACGCACGTGAGAGGGTGGATCAATTGGTACAGATTTTTTACTTAAGATTTTCCCTTAAAAGAAGGTCTTGAGTTTGAGTTACGCTAAAGGAGGGAAAATAGGCATGTTCTTATTGATGATTCTGTAGCTCCTTGGGTACAACTCCTTGATCGGATCAATTACGGATGCCTCGCTTCCAGCAGCAATGTGGGAGTTGGAGTTACTAGGAAACCTGAGGGCTGATAAGAATCTGATGTTAAACAGGGGGAACCAATGATCAATCATCAGCTGAACAATCAAGTATGTGAAGACTCCTTGTGCGCAAAAGTGTACAAACTACGTAAGAATCTGAGAGATCTTAGGATTCCAGACTTACATCCTCTAAGCTCTTTGGGTGGGATCGTAGGGGCTTAGTAGGATTAGTCTGACTAAACCGAGATATCTAATGTAATAAAAAAAAAATGATACGCACGCAAATAAATGTCCTCTCAAGAGCCATACTGTTTGCTAGCGTACAGGGACCTGCAGTTTAAGAAAAGAAAAGCGAGTATGAAACAGGAAGGACAGGTGTTGGTCCTTGCTTGCAGGTCTATGGCAGGCGTTTCAGAGTCACCTGTATCAACCAATTCTATATCTCAACATTCATTTCCAACGCCTTCGCCGTTCTCTTTCTCGGTTGCCTCTCAACGACCTTCTATTAAAGTTTGTTCTCTGCTTCTTCGTTTCTTCACCTCTGCAGTTTCACTGGCTGCTCCATCAACCAAGCAACTTGCCTTGGAACCTTCTACCTTCAACCAATATTCACAACTCATGTAAGCCTACTGATAGATTAAAACTGAATATTCTTTTTTATTCACAACAGTAGCTCCCAATTAAAAGCTAGATATTCAAGGCATTTAAATCTTATGATAGATGGTACTGAACTTTGTTTTAACAAGCTAAACCAAATTGCTATATTTTCAAAGTTTTCTTTTTCTTTATTATAGTTCTGTCTCCAATATATCAGGATCATAAATTCAAGTAATTAATCATACATATAGTACCAGTTCCTTGTTATCTTATTGATATAATTGTTCTTGGCACTGAAGATGTCATCTGATATTCTTCGATTTCTCGTGTAGGTATTGCTTCATTGTATCTGTGTTAGTTTTCCTTTACTGAGCGTTTCAACTCTTCAAAGGCATTTGTGATATTGCACACAGGGGCCACTACTAAAGTGATAAGCAAATGGATGATAATATAGGATTTTTTTTATTAATACTTAGCAATAGCCTCGTAGGATCTACAAGAACCAATGCTACCAGCCAACGATGGCCTCTCAAGCTTTCAGTTGAAATAATGCAAAGAGAAAAGATACCCCTTTGTGCTATCCCCCATTCCCTTCCATACTCTCTCCCCTCTGATTAGCTATTAGCTTCTCTCTCCTCTAACTAATTCTAACAAACTCATTGTCTAATCGTTAGCTGACTCATCATTCCCTGAATCACTCACTATCTGCTCTGTCTTCTTCTTTCTTCTGAAATATGTTAACATGGGTTTGTGGCCCATGTCCTGTTCCTGCTTCCTATTCCTCCTGGAGTAAGTTAATGAGTTTATGACCCGAAAAGCTATCAATTCTGCCTCCTGCAAAATCTTCCTTGTCCTCAAGGCAGAAAGAAGGATACTGCTGCTACAAATGAACAGCGGCTGTCCAGGAAGCTTCTTCAATTGGCTTCCCTTTCCACAACACAAGCCATTCGACAACTTGTTCTTGATTCTTCTGGACAGTACATTCAGCAAAGGTAGCAGAATCTTCCTGCATTCCTTGGGAACAATATTCTTGATCAATCGAATTCTTTGCGTTGGAACAGAAACCTCCACAGAACCTTCTTAGATTTGCCAAAGCCTTTTGTCTTAAAATTAACTCCAAATCACCACCATTTACAACATCATCAGCACTTGAATCCTCATTCTTCCTGATAGCATCTTTTGTACCAACCTTATCCATGTTAGACATGGTTCTTTCATAACGGACCTCCCTATCATTGTCTCTTTCTGAAATTTTGAAGGTTTTAGTATCAAAAACAGTGATATCCTCACTGACCGTACCCTCTGTGGACCTTTTCTTGTCAGAGGCAACATGTGACTGATTATCTGTGTCCCTCTTGCTTCCTTCGTTACTATCATTGCTTCTGCAAGGGTAGACACCATGTTCATATATCATCTCCTCTTTGTGCTCATCTTTTCTTCCGTCATTATCATCCCTTGTAAGCATAACAACAGATCTCAATCTTTTTGAAGTGTTTTCCGCAGTAAAGTTCTCCAAGCTCTAACACTTACTATCAGTCTCACCTCTACTACATGAAGAAAAATTCCTAGACCTATATAACTTCCTTCGAGATGCAGATTTACACTTCTTAAATTGTCTTTTATGATTCCCTCTTCTTTCTGACCTATCCCTTTGTCTCTTGTACTCACTCTCAGCGCTGCTACTGTTTAAACCAAGAATTGAGCAGCTCCTTAACCCACTACTCGTAGAACTAATAATTCTCTCTCCCCTGACTATCCCCTTCTTCTTCTTCTCTCGCAATTTCTTTATTTCATTTGCATCACAGTTTCTCTTTGACCCTTCTTGTCTTTTCAGAGGAGAAGAATCCTCAGAACTAGAGGACCATGAGCGAGCCCTCTTTTTACCATTTTTTTACATCCTTTCTTGTGCGAGACCTAAACCGTCTACTTCTATGTTTATCCTCCATTGCGATGGACTGAAGCACTCCTTGCAAGGCCGAGGTTGGTTGGGACTACTTACAACCTTGCCCTCTCAAGGTGACTACTTCTTTCCCATGTTCAAATCCCCAGCTCACTGTTTTTTGCTTGAAATCTGCTCTCACTTCTCCCAAAGTCTCCAGCCATTCTGTACCTAAAACCAGATCGATTTCCCCCAATGGAAGAATATATGCATCAATCAGTATTTCCACATTCCCTACTAGCACCACGAGTCCCTTACACCGACCTTGTGAGAAACATTTTGTTCCATTACCCAGTTTTACTCCATAGGATTCGGTTGGAGTTACATTTAGTCCTAAGGTAGCTACTAATTCTTGCGAAAGGTAATTGTGGCTTGCTCCACTGTCAATGAGGAGCAAGATTGGAACTCCAGCCAACTTACCCTCAATTTTAAGGGTTTTAGACTGGACAATCTCACCGTATTCAGCTATTTGACAGACCATTTCCCAAGCCTCTCCTGTTGCGGTCTCCTCTCTGTCCCTGACACCTGAAAGAGGCCTATCTTCTTCGTCGTCCCCTTCCCAAACCAGAAGTCTGAAGTGTTTGTCAGGGCAAACATGGATAGGGCTATAGTGCTGTCCACATTTAAAACATAAGCCCTTAGCCCTTCGGTCCATCAGTTCCTAATAGGAGAGATTTCTGGTCCCTGTTGGACGTCCTTCGGTGGTTCTCTCCATGCCAGGGCGGTGATTAGCTCCTCCCTCCTAGTTAACCCACTGGTTTGTGCCGCCATTGGTGGGCGTTTGGGGTCAAGTCAGTCCGGGTCGCGATCCGACCCAGTTGCGTCCTCCTACAGTCAGGTTGGGAGGCCCGACTTGTGGAGTGCCCATGGATCTCCAGCCCACAGTCGTCTTGGGGTGCGTCGATGGAGTAAGCTTACGTTCCACCGCCCGAGCTGCTGCTATCAGTCGATAACGAGAGGAAGGATCCAGCGCCACCACCTCCAATCTTATATCCTCTCGCAGTCCCCCAAGGAAGAGACCCATATACTGATCTTCGGGAAGAGGAGGGACTTGAGCCATCAACATTTCAAAGGTTTCCACGTAGTCATCCACAGTACCTTGCTGCGTCAACGCCTTCAGCTGGGAAAATGGATTCCCGATGTAATGATCTCCGTACCGATCGAACAAGGCCCTCTTGAAAGTCTCCCAATCCAACTCTGGCTTTGACGCTAAGAGAACCTTAAACCAATGCCAGGTCATACCTTCCATGCAGATTTGAGCCAGCTGAACTCAAAGCTTGGGTGGTGTGCCTTGAACGGCAAAATACATTTCCGCACGTGAGACCCATCCTACCGGGTCGTCACCTTGGAATGGAGGGAGCTCTACCCGTTTGGCTCGAAGCTGATACTCTTCCGACGTCATGGAGGTTACACCGCTT
Source organism: Erythroxylum mucronatum (assembly GCA_027563825.1). Lineage (NCBI taxonomy): Eukaryota > Viridiplantae > Streptophyta > Magnoliopsida > Malpighiales > Erythroxylaceae > Erythroxylum > Erythroxylum mucronatum. Next base: position 25,449,251 of record JAOSBP010000206.1, read on the forward strand.
CCCCCTTCTGTCGTCTGTACCGACTTCCCACGATCGACGGAGCCTGACCCCGCCTCCGGTGATCGATGTGTAGTCTAACGTTGGAACTCCTCTCGCATTTCGGCATGCGTCGCCGCTAACGCCCTGGAGAGGTCGTCAACGCTCTTATGCAAGTTCCCCAGTTGAGCCGTGTGATCCAACAACTTCGTCTCTACCGCTAGCATTCGAGCATCCATTGCTTCCCATTTCTGTAACGCCATTCTAGTTTGCATACACCGGAACTCTCTCAATGAAAGCACCAATGATAAGCAAATGGATGATAATATAGAATTTTTTTTTATTAATACTTAGCAATAGCCTCGTAGGATCTACAAGAACCAATGCTACCAGCCAACGATGGCCCCTCAAGCTTTCAGCTGAGAAAATGCAAAGAGAAAAGATACCCCTCTATGCTATCCCCCATTCCCTTACATACTCTCTCCCCTCTGATTAGCTATTAGCTTCTCTCTCCTCTAACTAATTCTAACAAACTCATTGTCTAACCGTTAGATGACTCATCATTCCCTGAATCACTCACTATCTGCTCTGTCTTCTTTCTTCTGGAATATGTTAACATGGGTTTGTGGCCCATGTCCTGTTCCTGCTTCCTATTCCTCCTAGAGTAAGTTAATATGGGTTTATGACCCGAAAAGCTATCATAAAGAACAACTTACATTTTAAACTCCAAATCCTTTCAATTTGTTTTAACTTTTAAGCCAAATTTTGGCCTATAAAGGCTGACTTTCTGCATTCATCGCCATCTGCAGTTGGAAGGCTATCTTCTCATTTCTTCTTGTTCAGTAGCAATACTGACCATTCAACAGATTGCAAAGCCTGCACCACTCTGGAAGGCAGCTATCATATCCACCAGCATGTCTCTTGCTACACTTCTTGTTACTGCAATTAGCTGTCTCCTTTCAGGACACAAGCTCTGTAAGAGAATAATCTGGTGATTGAGTGTTTATGCCGAATCCTTGTATCCATATCAACCCTCAAAACCTTCTCTCTGCTTTCACATAGCCAATAGAATAACAATTTAAAAAGAAAAAAATTTTGTTCATTTCTAGGAACACGATGTGTAGTACAGCATCATGATCCGTCATTAATATGATCAACATCTGTATCTCTCAGATATATATATATAATCAATTGCTTGTTCAGTGCAATTCTTGATCACTTTTAAACAATAGACCAAGCAGTTAATGCTGTAGCACTCTTTCTTTATCAATGCCTGGAAACAAATTTCTTGCACAGCTTTCACGTAGGGTGGTCAATGCATAATTTGCAAGCCTTGTATGTTGTCGTATCGTACTACATAAAGTTTACATATCAACAAGGACTGTAGATTTAGTATTAATTTGTCTCTGAAGCCCTTTTAAACACGCAATAATTCAGTAACAAATGATAGCACGACCACATAAAGACTTACGTATAGATTGATTGAAATGGGATAGATGAAAACTCTAGTCCTGTACTGCAAATCTAACTGTGAAAGTCCATCACCTAAGGACCTCTGTAGGTTTCTTCTCTTCTTCTTCAGTGACAACAAGTTTACCCTCTGTAAACTCACAAGCTGGGACGGGGACACCAAGCTGCTTCTGCAGTTTCTTCACAACAAAAACTTCTGGCTCCTCACAAATCGTTACCACAGTCCCCTTTCTTCCAAGCCGACCTGTCCGGCCAGCTCGATGTGCATAATGAATTGAGTCAGTAGGCAACTCCAAATTAACAACCAGATCACATTCTGGTATATCCAAACCCCTGGCTGAAAGTTCGTTTGTTATAAGAACTCTCACATCCCCATTTTTGAATTTTTTCATAGTTGTTGACCTAGCGAGCTTGCCAAGGTCCCCATGCAGCTCTGCAGCTTTCATTCCTCGGGCCTCTAACTTGAAAACAGTGTCTTTCAGTTGCCTAGTGTGGTTCATGAACACTATCACAGACTTGGCATCAAGTGCATGGACACATCTTCTCAACGCATCTACCTTGTGTTGCAACTTCGTAACACAGTGGTAGTGTTTCAAAGATGGAGGAAGGCTCTGAACTGCTGCGTGAGGCTGCAAATTTGAGTTTGCACTTGGATCAGACGCAGGCTTTATCAGATTAACAGGTGGAGAGGAAGGAAGTGATTCAAGTGGGATGACTTTTTTGGCCTGGATAAGGAGAGGGTCACTGCTCCAACTCCTTGCAGCCCTTATCACGGAGAATGGCACCGTGGCAGATACCATGATAGTTTGACGCTCAGCCCGACTGGCAAATGCATTTTCACGTCCACGAGGATTTGCACCTGCTGTCCTTCCTACATGACCTAAAATCCGGTGCATGTCCTCCCGGAAGTTAAATGAGAGGAGTTCATCAACCTCATCCAAAACCAAATATCGACAACCATGAGTATGTAGTTTGCCTGCTGCACTGATTTCAGCAATCCTCCCAGGCGTACCCACAACAATTGCTGGTTTGTTTTTCTTGAGAGCTTCTTCCTGCCTTGATCGATTTGCACCCCCAACAAGTTGTTGAACCACTTTCTTGTTTGCCGGACCCAATAGTTTCTCAACTTCCCTTACAATCTGCATTCCCAGCTCTCTTGATGGGGCCACAATTACTGCTTCTATCTCATTTTTCTTCCCAGTTTCTTCATCAACTTCAGAACTTTTATCCTTCAATGGCCCCACTTCAGACAGTATAGGAAGTAGATATGCCAGTGTTTTCCCTGATCCTGTATAAGACTGTATAACAGCGTCATGATTCTTGAGAATAACAGGGATTGCCGCAGATTGGACATCAGTTGGAACTGCAAAGCCTTCACTCTCCAATCTTCGTAATAACAAAGTAGGGAGACCAAGCTCAGAAAATGACTTCGCAGCAAATGGAGCTGACTCTATTTCAGGCGACTGTTTTACCCCAACAGCTCTCTTTCCATTGCTACCAAGTGCCTTCACTCTGCTTTTAGAGACGTCAATGGCCGAAATAACATTTCCTTTCTCACCCTTTTTTATTTTATTTATCCTGATTTTTTCAAACTCGCTCCGGAAACCCAGACTAGAAAGAGTCAGAGGGCCATGGTCTCGACCAACCTGACACAGAAATCTTATGCTCGTGTTGCCCCAAGCTTTCTTGGAAACACGGGATATTTTTTGCATAGGAAAAGACTGCTCAACAAGTAGGAGAAACCTTGTAGACACCATTGCCAGCATGTTTGTTCAATTCACGCAATCATAAACTACAAGAACCAATTCATAACAGCATTTAAGAGAGTTGCCTTTGCAACAGATAAGCTCAGTGCCCACTCAGCCTTTCGAAAGAAAAACGAATGTAGCAGTTGCCCTGAAGCTGTAATCCTACCGATGAAAATAACAAAAGCAACAATGAACAGTAACTGGAGAGCAGAAATGGAAGAAGTAAATTTAAGAGATGGAGCTAACCGAATATTCTAATATGGAACTCTTAACAGTGACCACACCCAGCTCAAACTGTTGGGACATTTGTTCGAACAATCAGTGAGCAATCCGAAGTAGCGAAACAAACCTTGATAAGAAGCGATACTCACCTATTCAACCGAAGCACAACTCAGACTCAGCTAAATATCCTAAACCAAAAACATGTTGAAGGAAGGGTCAGAGGCAGATAGAAATCAAAGCGAGAAGGAGGCCTAAGCTAATCAGCAGTAAATGTTAACGGCGCCTTGGTTTTGAGGTAAATTTGCTTTTGGGCTCTCGCTCAGATTATTAATGAAGTCCAGGAACGACGCCCAAATAATTGTCTATGGTGTAGTGCGCACTTACTGCATCCCGAAATTGCGAATGCTATCCTCGTCGGTTGTCTTGTTACTTAGATTTTTTTATATATATAATTTAAAAAATTCATTAATAAATATTGGAGAATACATCGAGAGAGGGTTAGCTATTGAACCATTGAGTTCAGTAGTTAACCATACTATGCCGTCCAGCACTACAACACTTTTTTTTTTTTGGATTCGAGAAAACCTTACAGGCGGGTCAAGCGAGTTCATCTCTCAGAGGGCCAAATGGCTACACTTCAGCAGAGGGCCAAATGGCTACACTTCAGCAGAGGGCCAAGTAGCTACATCCCATCACAGAGGGCCTCACTAGTTCTCCACCCATAGGTAAAACCCCGGCTGCCTCAGGCTCTTACAAGAGGGGCTAGCAAGGAATCGAACCTGGGACTTAACCGAAGCCAAGCCCCGCCCTCAACCATCTAGCCACACCCCTTGAGGGCCAGCACTACAACACAATATGCTACATTTTACAAAGTCAATATATCAAACGGGTATAATGACTTAGGTTAGACGAGGATTTGTGGCGGCTAAGCAACTATGGATCCTTGGAGTATCTTTCATTTTGTTCTTCCCTCAGGTAAATCCCTCTAGAATCTTACTCAACTATAGAGACTTTGTGATTAGGCGATGACCTTTAGTGTTTAACTATCCAGACCTTACGTTATCAGAGGTAGAGGAGCCTCTCTGGGCTCATCGATTTGGGGCTGGCTGATGAGGGAATCTTGCTCAGGTAAGTGTATTCCCTTTAATTATTTTCGATTTTTGGTTCGAACATGATTTCCTTACTCGAATCCCTTCTCGAAACTTCGCAGAGAATCTCTACTTGGAAGGATATGTTTCTGGCTTCATCTTTCCGTCTTCTCCCTCTCAGTACTTTGTCTGAGAATCCCAACAACGATGACATACTTGTCTGATTTCTATTATTATTTAGGGCTTGTCTACTTCCAGATCTACTCATCCGTATTTGATATCTTTGAAGGGCTTCGGGCTAGCCAGCGATGATGAGTCCTCAATCATTGTTAAACCCAAAAATGGATTATTCCAAGCAAATCCATATTTGAATAACCTCAATTTTCCCTTAGATACTATAGATGAGTAATTTGCTTTGTGTAGATCTGCGGTTGAATATCACTACTACTATGATAGGCTAGCATTATATTCTCCACACAAGTGCCACTCTCCTACTACAGTATAGGTTTAATTGATTAATGATCAGTTGCTCCCTTATGCTGGTAGTAATGAGTTTTAAAATAGATATTAGCGAATTAGCCTTATCTTTAAATCTTCTACTATTCCTCTCATTCCAAATTACTTGAACACAAGTAGCCACCGAAAGTAACATAACATCCCTATCTTGTTTCGACATCTGCAAGTTTGGTATATCCTGTAGGATATCTGTGATTCTGCCATAGGAGTAATTAGGGGCACATAAGGTAGAGATCTTTGCCCAAACTTCTCTTGAGAAGACACAATCAAAGAAGAGGTGATCTCTAGTTTCACCTTCTTGTTTGCATAGGATACACATATTGGACCAATGGTGGTTGACAAAATAAATTCCTTAATGTTTTGATAATAATAAAATGTATAGAATTGGTAAGAAATT
>JAOSBP010000206.1:25458796-25482677 GCA_027563825.1 Erythroxylum mucronatum
TAATAATAAATATTTTTATTACTAATAATAATTATAAATTAAATAAAACTTACAAAAATTATTTTTATTTAAATATTTTATATAATATTTATTATTAAAATATTTTATTTTTAAAAATAATAATTAAAAATGATTATTTATAAAGTAAAATTTATTTTTAAATATTTTTAATTATTAAATAAAAATTTGTTTGAAATTTATATATTTTAAAGTCGTAGAGTAAAGAGAAAAGGGAGGGTTAAATTGGCCAGTATAATTTTTAGATTAAATTCCTCAGGAAAGTAATCTAAATACTAAGGGGGTGTTGGAATTTATAATCCAGGGAAAGTGCTACTACTTTCCTTAAATTAGGAAAGTTTTTACTTTCCTAACTACTCAAAAAAAACGAACCAAATATAATAATTTAAATTTTAGGAAAAAGATTACTTTTCCAGTTAATAATCCGTGCCAACCAAATGAGGCCATAATGTATTTGAAAATTTTCTTTATCAATAATAGTGGAAAATAGTCCGAGGGATTAAATCATTAAATAATAATAAAACTTAGTTGATTGTTGCATTTCTTTCATTAACTTTGAAATTTTCTTAGTTATATCTGAATGAATCTCTTTCTTTCAAAAATTAAAATTTGTATTTTATTGAAACTGGTTATGTACAATATATGGATGAACCGTATCTAGTTAGTACAAAATATATAGATTGGTTGGATTAGCAATTCCAAAGACCTAGAGAAAACAATTCCTTGAAATCCAAATGTACAAGGTAATTCATAACAAAGACCATCTCCTTTTCATATTGGTAGATTATCCCTCTTGCTAAGAAGATCAGCCTATTGTGGAGTAGAATTTCTTGGAATACCTCCTCTATGCTTTGGCTTTCTTATCTAAAGGTCCCTATTGTTCCTTTCTTCCAAATGTTGTATACCATTAAGCTCCAGCTAATCTTGATCACCTTGTAGTTATCCTAATTCTTTAATTTGATACTCCCCGGCCATTTAATAGTGTTCTCCCAGGATGATGTTGGATTGGTGATATTCAGTATGGTCTAAATTCCTACCCATATTTCCTTAGTGAATCTGCATTTGATCATTAAGTGCTCTAGGCTTTCTAGATCTACTCTGTACAGTTCACAACTCACTGAACTGATTAGGAACTTCAGCACATACTTTATGAGCAACTCTCTATTCATTCACAACCAAAGGTTAAAGGAATGAGCTAGTTTGATGTCTAAATCCTAGACCATATTTGTCCATCTTACTTTTTGTTTTGATCCTTCTGTAGCATACCCTTATAAGCCTTTTTGTTAAAAGTCCCAAAACTATCAGCAACCCACTGAATTATATCCTCTTCATCTTCCTGGCACCTTGGATCTGATCCATTATAATATTTGAGCTTCTGCTATTATGGTAGGGCCATAGCCATTGATTGCCTCTAATAAATTTGCTCACTTTGTCCTTTGTATTTCTAACTATCTTTAGTTGTTGTAACTTTCCCACTTTATAAAGAGGACCCCTGTAATCCCAATTATTGAACCAAAAAGATGTACTTTCATCATTCCCAATCTTATGAAACACTAAGCTTTCCATCCACTGTCTTGCTTTTAAGATTTTCTTTAAAATCCTTGACATGTGTTGCCTATGTTTCAAATCCCAAATGTTATTGTTCTTGATGAATGTGTTATGAATCCATTTCACCCAAAGGTTCTCTTCTTACTACACAACCACCATAAGCTTTTACATAAGCTAACTTTACTAATTAACATTATTGAACATATACCCAATCCACCCAAGTCTTTTGGTCTGCATACTTTGCTCCATCTTAACTTTGCTTTGCTTCTACCTTGATTTGAGCCATTCCATAAGAATTCCCTGAGGTTTCTATCAATTTTCTTAAGTATGCTCTTTGGCAAAGATACGTGATTATTCTTTTGAGTAAATGGCACTCCTAGATATTTGAGGGGTAAACTCCATTGTTTCAACCCCATCTTTATAGCCTTTAAAGCTTTATCTCTATCAAAATTACAAGATAAATAGAAAGTGCTTTTAAGTGGATTGCTTATTAGTCCTGAAACCTCTTGAAACTCCTTCATTGTTTGCATATTTATAGATTTTTTGTTGGCCCTACAAAACAGTAAGAGATCATCAACAAAAGCAAGGTGAGTTAACTTCATACCTTTGCATCTATGATGATAATGGAATTTTGGGTAGATCCTCATGTTTCTATAAAGAACAGTGGACAAGGTTTCCATGCAAAGTACAAAGAGATACGAGTATAGTAGATCCCCCTGCCTTAATCCCCTCATAACTTTAATTAGTCTGATATGTTCCCCATTAACCAATATGCCTAAGGTTACAGTTGTTACACATTCTTCTATCCACTCCAGTTAATGGAATCATAAACCTTAGCTAGGTCCATCTTTATTGTATAATTCTTCCTTTTCCTTTAAGAATGATATCATTCTAGTATTTCTTGACAAAGTAAAATGTTAGTAGCCGCTGACCTCCCTCTCAAGAAAGCATTTTGTTACTTAATAATGATCTCTCCTAAGCTCCTTTGTATCATATTTGCCAGAATCTTTGTAATTGTTTTAGAAAGAAAGTTGTAATAGGCAATAGGCCTAAAGTGCTCTAGTCTTATATCATTGCTTTGTTTAGGAACAAGACACACAAATGTTTTGTTCCATTCCTTTACTAGAGTTTTTTTTTTAAAAAACTTTTGTATTACTTCAACCACTTCATGCCCCAATATATCCCAATTTTTCTAGAAAAACCTACCATTATAGCCATCTGTTCCTAGAGTTCTATCATGGTTCAGTGAGAAAATATCCTCTTAATCTCATCCCTTATTACTTCCCTCACTAATTCAGCCTTATTTGTTTACTCACCTGTTTAAAGCCAGCTACCACCTCCTCTTGGATCTCCCTGACTTTAGTGTTGATGCCATATTGTTTGGAAAAGTATTAAAAAAATGAGTCATTTTTTTCTCTCTTGGTTTTCATACTTTATCCTAGCTTCATCTTCCAAAAACTTGATCGCATTCCTATTCCTTCTTGCTGAGATGAAGCCCATGAAGAATCTAGTACATCTTTTACCCTCCTTTAACCATGTCATTCTTGATTTTTGATTCAGCATTACGTTGGTATCTACAAGGATTTGATTATACCTAGAAACCAATTTAGCTTCCTTTCTCCTTAACTGCATCTCCTCAGGTTTGGTTAGACATGCCTTTAGGTCCTCCAGTGCCTTATTTATTTCAATATGCTATAACTTTTATGTATCCCTGCTTATTTAATTGATTTCTTAAGCCCTTCGGCTTCTCATTTAGCTTGTAGATCTTATAGCCTAGAATGACAATCTCCATTCCCTGTCTACCTATCTCCATGAAACTAAGGTGATCCATTAGATGGTTCAATATCCTGAAAGGTGCACTCCTTTTCCAATCACTTTTTGACAAATCCACAACTACTAAACTGTGATCCAAGACATTAGGTTCCTTAAACGTAGCATTGCTTAGGGGAACTACTCCAACCACTCGCCATTCACCACACATCTATTGAGCTTTCTCATCAAGAACCAGTCTCTATACTGTTTATTATTCCAATTGAATTCAATTCCATACCACTTCAGGTCAGATAACCTAGATTTCTTCACTAGCTCCTATAGTTCTCTACATTCTAATTGTTTCCAGTTTCTCCCTCCCCTTATTCCAATTAATTTAATAGTGCAATTAAAGTCTTCTAGCACTGTCCATGGCTTCTTTATGAAACTACTTATCCTTTCTAACTCAGTCTATACACCTTGTTTAAGAAATTTGTGATTAGCTGCATAAACCATTGTTACTACCATCTCCTTGCCAGTTTCTTTCAGCAGGATGTCACGATGAATTAATTGGTCATTCTCAAACCTATTCATCATTTCTACCTTTTGAGGATTATACCTAATAACTGCTATACCATTCACAAGACAATCATGGTTAATAATCACCTTCCATCTCTTGTCTAGGAACCATAAATTGCTTTCTAGCTTTTCTCTCTTTATTTTGGTCTCCAATAAACCAACAAAATCTAACCTGCTTCTCTTAATTAACTCCTTGACAACAAATTATTTATTGAGGTTGTGTAGCCCTATAATATTCCAGGCAATCATCTTCATCACTTTTCCTTTTTCCTTGACCTTTTCCTTCTTGTTTTTCTATTCATTCTAATTGTATTTGATCCAATATCATGTTTTGTGCATAAAACTTCTCCTCTTTCTATAGCTGGTATACCAACCATTTCTTCTTCTATTCTCATTCCCAACACTTCATTGACTTGTTTCCCTTTTTTGTCCTATTAGTAGCCTCCTTTTCCAATTCCCATTCCAAATGTCCTGTAATAAACTTCTCTTTTTCTGGCTAATTATCCATCTCTACTTCTACAGTTTCGTCAAGGACTTGCTTCCCCTCTTGAGTGTACTCCACTACTACTATAGTTTGCTCCTGTACTTGCTTCCCCTCTTGGTTACCCTTCCTCCTCCATACTTTTTTTTTCTTCTCTGGTCTTAGGTTTCCACATATATGTAATCCCTATGGTGTCTTCTTCCAACTCTCCATTCTCCTTCAACTTCATAATTCTAAGCTTATCTAGAAGCCTCTTCGATATATCTACATCTATGCATATCGTAGCAAACCCAATTCTCTTACTTAAGGTAGTATTTGTATCTAACCCTAATGGTTTTCTTATTTTACTTGATATATAGCTCATACATTCAATAGACCAGTATTCCAATGGCACCTTGTATATGTTGACCTATAGTGGAACTGACTCTAGTTTGCTCCTATTTAATGTGAACCCCAAATGCCATTTCTTGATAAGTAGTGGATGACTCATAACATGTCATGGCCTTACTTCGAGCACTTGTTGTGCATTTTCTTCTGAATTGAATTTGAACACAAAAAGCTTATCTTCATTCACTATTGTATTCACCGACCCCTTGTTTCTCCATACTACATTGGCCCATTTTTTGACAATTTGGAAAGTTAACCTCTTCTCTAAGAAGAATCCCACCAATGATGTGCTCCATTTTTTTGCACCTTGCTATAAAATCTCTATTGGTGCCTAGATAAGTATTTTAGGGTCTATCTTAATGTAGTTAAGTTTTCCCATATTCTCTGTGTCTCCTACAATAGTGCTCTATTTAGTCTTCTCCTTGTTCCCATTTTCCATTCTTGGAATTTACTTCTTCAAGGTTCCTTTCAATGCTGGGAAGTCTATTTTGTTAAGTTGGTAAGGAGGTGAGTCGAGTTTATTTTGTTGTTCCATTTGGGTAGGATTTGTGAGTAATGTGGTTGGGGAGTTAGGTTTAGAGGGTAATGTGGTTAATAGGTCAAAAGGATTCAGAAGTTAAGGCTGTCAGGGCTTAGGGAACGAGGTTGTTTGCTCAGGGGGGAAGATGGAGAGGGTTTGGAAATATCATCTTTGAAATGCCAAGTTAGATGCACATACAAAAGAGACTTATATATCTGAATAAATCTGTATGAATATAATCAAAAAGTTCGATGCCTTTCAACACTAATTTACCATTAAATATTACACAGAGTTGTCATTAAGTAATCTTTTAATAGAATTATTTAGGATTTGACAATGCTTAAAATTAGGTAGGGGTGAGGTTGCGTAATACTAGACCTCCCCAGATCCCGCGCCTCAGGAGGATTTCTATTTGGTGTTGTTGTTATTGTTAGAATTAGGTAGGGATTCTATTGTGTAATATCATTTATGCTAAATCTATCCCATCCATCCAACTCTTAGTTATTATTATAGAGTCCAATACATTTAAAGCTCAAACATACTTCACAAAATTCAGTTCTAAAAAGATAAAAACCACTAGATATTGTGATTAACATAGCGATATTTAACATTAACTTTCTTTTGTTCATTATACTACCTAACTTACCCATAGCATTATATAATTCTAACTCTTCTTTCCACTCTTACCTTATACACTTGGATTAAAGCAATTGTTTCACAATTTATCCTTCTATCATTTGTATTCCATTTTATCTAACTAATGCAAACTTTAGGATAGAAACCACGTAAAATTCAAATCATAAGGAATTAGAATTTTACAATCTTCTTTAAATAACTAGAGAAATTCAACCTTAATCAAATCTATTTATTAGAACCAAAGTTATAAGAATTTTGATTGCTACAAATTTCATTAAAAAGGTTAAGATACGTCCTTATTAAAAGAAGAAAAAAAAGAAATACTCGCAAAAGTAAAGAAAACTCTTTAAATGATTTCTATATTGATGATTATGTGAATTACTTCAATAATGCACCTTTTATAGGCATAACATATCTACAAAATAAAATCTTAAAAAGAAAGAATATTTATATCATATTCTAATTAGAAAACAATTCTTAAATTTGGAAAGTCAATTTCTATCTAAATAGAAATCCAAAGTTTAATGAAACTAAAAAACTTAATCTTACAAGTCTAATGCCTGTCCAAGAAGTACTTGTGATGGTTAGTTTTTAAAATGTTACAGATGCTCAACAAAGATGATTTTGATATTAGTGACAAGTACCACATTAATACCAATATGATTATCTTTTTTCAAAACTCTTGAATTTAGTGCAAAGACAATGAAAAATATGAAAACAAAGGAAAGGAGATAAAGATAATTGGTACTTTTTACATTAGTACTGATTTGATTGTGTTTCTTACTCCTCCTAAAACTAGTACAAGGACAATGAAAAATATGAAAATAATGGAAATGAGGTAAGGATAATTGCTATTCTTTTAGAGATAAAAGATCATCAACCTTGTCTAATGCTATTGAAATTTATCTAGATTCTAGAGCCAATGAAATGTAATCTCTATCTAGTACGTAAGGTGAAGTTGCCTTTATAAACTGCAAAGCTCCATTCAGTCTTAACTCAAATAAGATAATCGTGCTTCAATAGTGAAAGAACATCAAAATAAAATCATAACAATAAGTTTAGATTGTCTCCCAACTAGTACTCCTTTATGAGTCTTTTAAGTGGACTTGTCTTTAAGCCTTTCATTTATACTAGATCTATAATCAATGGTTTGCTTCCACTTATCTTCCTATATAAGGGTTCGTTAGTCTTCAAATATGCCATAAGTTGTAATATAGTAAAGACATATGCACCAAAATAATAATGCAAACTAAATCCACTATTGCCATTCTAATTAACAAACGACCACAATAACATAGAATAACAAAACTTATTGGATCTTTAATTGGCTGTGGGAGTTTATTTTATAGGATGTAGGGGCTTCTTTACTTGAGATGACTAACAAAAATTCCTTAATACCCTTCTCCTTTGGCTCCTTTTTTTATCGTGCTTCTCTTTTTGAATAATATCCTTTCCTTCCTCTCCTTTCTCATCATTTTCTCTCCATACTATAACTCCATTACACTTAGCTACATCCACTTGCTTCCTTAGATTTAGCTTGGTGTATTCAAGCAAAACACCTTGATGCTTTTCAGAAATAAGCTACAAAGTATCCAATCTAAGTTTTTAGGTTATGGATGGAGGTTTTAACCTTTAAAAGCAAGCCTCAATTGTAGTAATGAATTCATCACAAGCTCCTCAAGACTTGACTTCTCCTTTACTGTTATTATTATAGATTGTTGAGTGAAGATTGATTGTTCGAAGTGAAGTTAGATAGTCTCTTCATCCCAAATTTTATAAGTATCAATATAAGAGATGTTTTTATGCTAATTCTCTATGAAATTTGGCTACTTATAATTGTGGTTGCCAACATTGCAAATGTTAGTTCACATCACCAATACCAACTAAGCTTTTAAAAACAGATTACCATGTCTCTCATTTTAAGCTTCTAACATTACCATAAGCAATGACATACCATAATTCCTTATAAAATATTGTCTTCCCCATTCTTCTATTGTGTTTGGTAATTGTATTGATAAATACCTAAATCCTAAAAATAAGCCATGAATGGCAACTTTTGTTAGGGCTTGAGCCTAACTCGATAGCTTTTACTAGGGCTCGAGCTTAGCTCGAGGCCTGATCGATTTGAGGCAGCCAAGCTCGAGCCCAAGCTTGACCAGTCCGACTTGTTAATTAAAAATGACATTATTTTTTAAAATGATGTCATTTTCGTAATAGTTGTCGAGCCTAGCTAGGCCAGACTCAGGCCCAATTGTCATCTCTAAGCCATAAACATATGATAACGAAAGAGAATTGGAAAATTAATTAAATGAAGTGAAAAGAAAAATAAGTAGATTAATAAATTTAAGGCTTTCCACTATTACAATCCCCTACAACACCACTAAAAACTTGATGTCATAAAATAAAATGAAATATAAAACAATACTAAAGAATCACTGGGACAAGTGTAACTATTGTTTCTTATAGTATAGCTTAGTGAGTCGAGTATTAGTCCCACAAGGACTGTAATTACTAGTACTAGTTGTTAGAGTCGAGTATTGGTCCCATAAGGACTGTAATTACTAGTACTAGCTATTTTTCTATTATCAAATCTAACTAAGTGAATAATGAGATTAAAGGAAAACAAAATAGACTAAAACAAAAAATAAGGTTTATTTAGTCATTTAGATAAATTGGAATTAGTAATTAATATATAGAATTGATTTAGATGAAGAATCCCTTATATAACTTTTTTATGTTTGAATTTCTTAATTTAATATTTGATCTTAGTTACTTGGACTGATAAGAATTTCTATATTAAAACTATGTTCTCTCTCGAGATAGACAACCTCTATCCTTAAGTTAATTGATTGAAATCTCTTTCTAATCAAAACTCCTAGTAATACATTACTTTGCATTTTGAACTCCTATGATAGTTTTAACCCTAACACAAAAATTTATATAGTTATATCTCTATTAACCAATGTAATTCTCATTATCTATGTTTTGATCTATTCATATAAATAATCCCTTATTTCCAAAGTGCGAAATCAATATTAAATTAAAATGCTAGTATATTTCAATTCAATATAATATGAAATATGAATAATTCTTAAGAACTAAAATCTTCTATTAAATGAAAGAAATCAATTTAAAAAATAATTCTAGGATTCATCCCACCAAAATCTATATCCTAATTTAGTTTATGAAAAATAAAAAATAACAAAGAATAATAAAGAAAGCAAGATAAAGAGATTAATTCTCATGGCTCTTGAATCTTGATGTTCTTGATTGAGTCTTGACGCGAGCTTGCTTTTCTCTAAGATTATTTGTTCTTGACATGCTCTTGAGTTTCCTTTACCTTATGATTGATTTTTGGTCATCCCAGATGTCCCCCTCCTTTTCTCCTCTCTTTTATCCTTTTTTTATTTTACAAAACCCTAAGATATGTGTCAAATAAGGGACTAACATGGCTCATATTGGTCTTATATTACTTTTATGTTACAAAAAATCATAATTTATCTAAACATTAAAACTAATACAGATTAGCAATATGGTATTATATTAAACTCATGTTAGGGGGTTCCTCTATTCTATTTTGCATCTGACATACATCATTTGTAACATAGGTCTAGACACAATAGCGTATAGGTTTCTTGTTAGGTAATATAGGACCATATCTAAATCATGTTCTTCATGTGTCCGAATAGTCAAAGAACCATAATAGACCCTCATTTAATAAAGAACTTACACGGGAATGTATTTACATCGTGTTCCTTTATACACCATGATGTATACGTCAGGAGTCCACTGATGAGAAGGGGCTTCAAGAAGTATAATGCACCCTTAATCTATATAGGTTGAACATGTTACTTTGTGGGTGTCATAAATATGAACATAAGGCCATGATCAAACTGTGTTCCTCCAAAATTACTCTTATACTTCTCTAACTTAGCTTAAATTACCTAAATTTACTCCTTCATTAGAGAGCTAAAATATGTAAACGAAATATAAACTAAACTAAGTACTGAGCCATATGAAAAATATCAAAACACAAGCATAATGCTTTAAAAGGGTCATATTAAAATCATAGTATGATTGATCTTTATCACAACCCAAACCTAATATACTAGTTTAAAAATAAACTTTATGTGCCCCATATTGGCCTACCTTACATATTGATCATTTTTCTATTTATGATAGCATAAATATTGGCATATAAATCTATAACAAAATATGCCTTATAATTATCATCCATTTCAACATATTTGTTAACTGGAAAAGGCAAAATTTTCAAAGGAGTTACAAGGATTAAAGTTATACATAACTTCAAAAGGAGAATAAATAGTAATAAAATAAACTGACCTATTGTATGTAAATTCAATATGCAATAGACACTTCTTCTATTATTTTAAGTTCTTTTAAATGATAGCATATAACAAAACAGTAAATATCCTATTAACTACTTTAGTTTGTCCATTTGTTTAAGGATGTGAAATAGTAGAAAACAAGAATTTAGTTGCTAACTTATTGCATAAATTATGCTAAAAATGGCATAACAATTTAACATCTTAATCACTTACTATGGTTTTAGGCAATCCTTGTAAATTTACAATTTCTTTAAAGAATAAAATAACAATATATGTTGCATCATCAGTTTTACAAATGCAATGAAATGCACCATCTTACTAAACTTATCAATAAAAATAAATAGGATATCCTTATCACTTGGAGAGCTAGGCAAACCATATGGTATTTCCTTGGTAAATAGACTTATGAATTCCTAAATTAAAGAAACAACATTTTAAGCAAAGAGGTTTTAAGATCGTTAATTTAGAAAGAAATATCCTTATACTAAGGTATAAGTAGTTACTACCTTGCTAATATAACACTCTTAATCTCACTACTAGTAGTAAAGTACTAACTCTTTTTGTCTTCCTCATTGCAAACAATTATGCTTGTTTTTTTTCCAGTTTTTTGTACACACTAATCTTCTTATCACTTTTTCTTTTTCTTAAGTGATCATTTATGTTTCTCCCATCTTACACTCTTTAAAAATCTTGACATGATCCTTATACACTTCCTATTTTGTTATTCACTACAAAAGATTACCTATTTTATACCCATTATGAGTAACCTTATTATAAAACTACTAAAGAAACCCCATAAGTATATGACCAGTAAGCATGCCATATATAAAGAACGTAATCCTTGTAGTTCTTTGTTTTGGAAATGGAGAAATCCGTAGCCGCTATCTTTTGGATGTGTACTAGGTAACCCTTCGGATTGACGCAATAGCCTGCAAATCACGCCAATCGGGTACTCCACACTAGACAAGTCCTATACGATAGGCTCGATCAAGAGAACGTAGGTAAGGGGATTCGAACACAGGATCTTTTAGCCCCACACCCCCACTCCACCAACTCAACCACCTCTTAGGGGGCATAAAAGTCGAGCAGCACTAATCCTTGTAGTTGCTAATAGCTAATTCACCAACACTTGCTTTGCAACTTAACTTCTCCACGTTCATTTAAATATTGAAACTTATACAATTTAGGATGCTTTTAATGTAACAAAGTTCAAACTTTCAACTAGTAAGTTACTGGCAACATTGGTATAATTACCATTATCAATAATTAGACTATATATTTTATTACTTAAATGGCACCTAGTATGAAAGATGTGCTCACGCTAGACCTTATTACTATTCTCCTTAGGTTGCATATTAAGAGCACACCTAGTAACTAGCAGTTCTCCATAAATGAGTTTTTTAACATTAACATCACTACATTCCTTCAATGGTGGCATCTTTTCATCATTTGAACTAATACTCTTTATATTGTTATTATCCATATCGATCATAGTTATTTAATTTTTGACATTAAGAAGCAATATGTCCAAATAATTGGCGCCTAAAACATTTAACATTTCATGATCTAGCAATAGTAAAGTATCAATTTTACTTTAGAAATAGCAACTGAATCCTTTGCCTTTGCATATTCTTCAAGTTTTGAGGCAACTCTATTTTCTTTTAGTTTGACCTCTATGAAGAGCTAGATGTTAAATCATATTTGGAAGTGCCTATAAACTTCAATTATCTTTCGACCATGATAGCTTTCTACACTAATATTTTATCTCCACATAATGCTGCAATTCCACTATATTAGCTACCTCTTTATTTAAACCACCAATAACCTATCCATAGTCACCTTACATTCCTTCTCTGTATTAGCCCTAATCATAACTATCCCTACCTCCTTATGATAATTCTCTACGCTTATAAAACCTTGAGTGAAACGTTACACTTTCTAAATAAGTCCCTTTAATAATAGTTAGGTATGAAACTCTTACGCATCACTACCTTTATCTTTTCCCCTTATCAAATAGGTCTCTTACTATTCCTATTCATATTGATGACATACTAATTCCATCAAATACTAGCATAATTCATGAACTCAATTTTTTCCTATAATAATCAAATATATGTTTTACCTTCCTCTCTCACTCCAAGTATGGTTTGAGATCATTCTTCACTTAAAAGGTAGAGTTTTTCATTTTAGTGCTACCGAAATTTCTTTTTATTATATTATTAAATAATCTTTTTTTTTCTTCCTAGAACTAGTCTCAACATAATCTTTATTTTCCTCTTCCTCCTCCTCAATTGTGTTTTTCCTGGAGGGTTTAGATCTAGATAAAGAATCTAAACGATCCATCCTCTAGTTTAGAACCTTGAATTGGTCTTAGATAGCAATAAACATTTTGAGTTCAGTTTCTACATTATCTCCACTACTACTCGTACTCGAAACTATCTAAAAAAATGTTAGTAATAAGCAAATATATTTTCCCAAACACTCTCTCATATACTTGCATTTGAGGTTAGGTCATTTAATCACGTATGTTTTAATCAATTTCAACTTTTCTTAATGATGTTCTTACAACTCTTGCCTTTTACTACTTAAGTTCCTCTCACTAACTCTTTAAGAAGAAATTTATCAATGGTCCTATTAAAATAACAAGCATTGATGGAGTTTATAACTTTAAGTTAATAAAATCAACAAGGGAAAACTAAGGAAGCAAACAAAAGCAATAAGAAAAAACAAAGTAAACAAAATTAACAAGAAAGAACAAAGGAAGTGAAATCAATGAGAAGGTGTCAAAGATTGAATGAAACTAAAAATCCTTTTATATGGAATACTTTATGATCAGGTTGCACAATAACCTTGGGTTAGAAATCACCTAAAACCCAAATCACAAAGAATTAGAAATAATAAGACCGTCGTCAAATCAATCAAAGAAACTCAACCCTAACAAAAGCTAGAACACTTAATTATATGAGTCCGAAGCTTGTCTAAATACCACTATGGTGTTGTTAGCTTAATTACAAGTATCATATTGGTCCTAGTTTAATTATGTTTCACAAACTTCTTGAATCTAGTGCAAGATCGACGTCAGACACTGACATGACTTTGGCACAAGACACTAACATAACACTGGTGCCAGATATATTTTGTTTCCTCATTCTTCAATTTCCTTCAAGCCCTATTCTTTATATGTTAAACATATCCTATCCTTAACATGTAGAAAAGTGATCAATCTTGACAAAGCATATGATTTATTTTGAATTGTCTCCTTTTCTTTTGTCTCCATGATTTATCATTATAAAGTTACTTTCATGTATTTGATCTTTACCCTAGTCATTAAACCTCTAATTACTTAGAAAAGATTAAAAAAAATACGATGTGATTGAATTAGGCCAAATACTTAGAGGTAATATTATTTTTTAAATGTCTCTCATTGTGGATTAAAAAAGATAATAACACTTAATTAGTATATTAATCTTTTTGGGCGAGATAAGTTCACTAATCTATTTAATAATTATAACTTTATCAGTTAAAGTTGGGGATGACAATGTCCGTCCCAAAAATTAGTGCCCAATTTTGGACTTGGCCCAAGACACATGGCTTAAACCCGAGCCTGAGCATGATCAAGCTTGAGCTACCTGAAACTTGATTGAACCTTAACTTGGTCCCATTTTTATTATTTTTAATTTAAAATTTAAAGAATGATGTCGTTTTGAAACTTTTAAGTTTTAAGTTGAGTCGAGGAACCCAAGTCTAAAGTCAAAAAATAAATAAAAAATATATCTCAAAGCTCAATTAAATTGAATCAAATTTATTGACTTACAGGTAAAATCAAATTGGATTGAGGTGGATCAGGCTTAATTACCAAGCCTGGTCAAAATATACCTCTCCGATATAAATCCTTTGGAAAAGTTGTGGTCCACTGAAAATTCTGAGGAAAATTTTCTGTAATATTTATTGTTTCATTAACTAAAACGAAAGAAAAAAGTCATGTGCAGTCATACGTGATGGTGACTCAGCCTGCCATCAGCCAATGACTTAACAGGCTCCGAAAATTGGGCAACTTTGCATGGAAGGATCATTCCTTTTAAATTTCCACCTACCATTTAATGATTATTCCACCGGCGGAAACTGCAGTGTGAGTAACCTCAGAAGCTCCCAAGAACTCTCTTTTCGACAACTTGAACCTACCACGAACTCCCTCATATATTCATATATATACTCTGCATACATTCCTCTATTTTCTTACTCAGATCACCCTCAACATTAGTGGATATAACTGATCATATAATCAGCTACTCTTGAAATACTAGAGATATCAATGGAGGTCATAGTCGTATCAGCACAAGGTCTCAAGAGCACATCTTCAGGCCCTTTCTCTCGCCGGCTCAGACCTTTCGCCACCGTCACTACGTACCCACTAGTCCCATGCAACCGTGACGACAAGTGCGCGAGTCAGACTAGGATTGACGATGAAGGAGGAGTAAATCCAACTTGGGGCGATAAGTTTCATGTCCCTATCGACACTTCTTTTCTTGCAAATAGATATTCTTCCATCTATATCCAACTGTACACCAAAAGGCTCATTACCGGACGAATCCAACTGGGTTGGTGTCAGATTCCAGTCACGGATATTAGGCTTGGGCCGGAGGGCTCAATAAAATACCTGAGTTACCGGCTGAGGGCTAGAGACGGTACTAGGTGTGAAGGGATAGTGAATGTGGGAATCAGGTTATTAACAGCATTCGAACCGGTTGAACGTCATAGATTGTCGATGGATTCGGATCAAAAAGCCTCCGATGCTTGTCAAACCGTGATTGGCATACCGGTGACAACATTTTCCCGCATGAGCATTTGTCAATGAGAGATTCCGCATATTTATGGATCACAGTACTGCAACACAAAATTGAAGTGTAAGTTTACTGAGAAAGATTTGATTTAAATATGAAGTTACGGATGAATATGCTGTAATTCGTTAGCCAAGACAAATTATTATATATATAAATATTCAAATCCTATTTTAAGTAGGAAAGTATTAGCATTTCACTGTTCATCTACTTATCTGAACTTCAACCCGGGTAAATACTAAATAGGGAACATCAGACTAAACCCCGAGTGATTAATGCAAACGAAAAAAATGTCCCTTTTTTTTTTGTTAGACCACGGATATTCATGATCAATCGACTAATTCATATTCGAGCTAAATAAGAACTTTTTAAATTACAAAGTTCTTCTTTGCAAATTTTTAAAACGACTTCATTTTTAAAATTTGAACTCAAAACTTTAATAAAGGGTGAAAGAGCCGGTGCCGCTCCACGACAACCATCCTAAAATTTCCTTGGAAGTGAAAACGTCAGCAGGCAGGTTTGAATAAGTCAAAAGGGCTCAAGCCATGTGAACTTTCACCTCTTCTGACTTTAGTTGTTAACCAACCAAAATCAAATCATCAGTTGCCTCTTTTTCTCTCGTTGCTTGACATTTCTTAGAGGGTTTTAACATCAAACCTGTGCGATGTTATCAAGGTACATCAGGTTACCCAAAAAAAGCAATGGACATTTGCAGGAATTTCAGCCTATGCAAAGCAAATTAAAACACAATTCAAGTTCTTTAAATTTGGTTTAATGATAAAATTATTTAAAGTCATCCTTTATCATTTACACCTCTTGTTTATGAAAAGTTCATACCTGGTTTATGAAACCCAGTTCAGCCATAATTATTTTGGAGTTGTTCGATTTTTGGCAATTGTTCTTGTGGTTACTGGAGAAAATAAATTGTCTTGAACTGCGGTGGGCTGAAAATAAAGAGTGGGTTGTATTGGAAAATGGCCGACGATGAGGATCGTGTTTGCTCCTTGATTTAGCGTCCAGTTTCTGGTTGGAGAGGAGATGCGACGCGACGATTATGTGTGGTCTGCAGCTGAAACTCTAACTGTGTGAGCTTATAGAGGCATCGACGGAAGAAGCTGCAACCGACGACTAACACCTTGGCAGTGGCGCATCATGGACTGAAAGATAAAAGCAGACGACTGGGCCGTGGCTATGGCGGCGGTAGCTAGAAACTGCAGGCGGCAGCTGAAGATGAAGTTCATCATCGGCAGTACAGAAGCAACCTCGTTGTCAAATGCAGCTTGTAGGTGGCCGGAAAGGTTGTTTGGCGCGATGAGGCTGGTAACGTCAGGCGGTGCTGGCGATGGCTGCTAATTTGAAGAAGGTGGCGGCTGTAACATAAATTGGTGGCTTTGGTGGCTAGGGTTTTTCTTAATGAAGATAGGAGATGTTTGGATACATGGATAAAGTTATCAAGGTTTGGGATAGGCTTATTTTAGGACTAGAATAGGGGGTGTTTGATAATATGCATGTAACCACCTCAGAGTCGAAACAAGCGTTGTTTGGTAAGATTAAATCTATCTAAACTTAAGATAAGGATTGTTTAGACATAAGTTTAATCTGACTTAAACTAGAAAAAGATAACTTTTAGATTAGGCTAATATTAAGACTAAATTAAGTTATTTTAAATGTTGAATAATATGTTGCTAATTTAACTAATGATGTAAAAATTGGACCGAACAGTTCAATTGGATTAAGCACAAATTTGACTAGTTTCCAGTTTAGTTTTCACTTTTTACTATTATTAACTAAATTCGGTTAAATAATAAATTGGTCAATTTCTAAACCATAAAAAAACCATCTTACAAGAAAGAGGATGATAGTAAATTGAGTGATCAGACCAATTGATGAACAGAAGGAAGAATTTTAAGTTGAATAAACCTTATCAAGAGGAAAAAGAAGTATTTACTTTGACGTATATCATTATCATCGTCACACCAAATTTAAAATTTCGCAGTAAATTTACTTTGATGTATATGAAAGAGAAAAAGTAGAAAAAGAGAGATTGAGAAACGCTCTCTTACACATCACCAAAGGCAAAGCCTAAACTCAGCAGCAATTAAAGACAACAGTAGTAAAGGGGATAGATATACAACATTTTATGTGTGTACAACTAAAAAAACTAACAAAAGCAAACAACTCAAAAAGCAGAAAGCTCAAAACTCATGTACAAACAGTTCAAGAACGACTAGAGAGATTTCGTCTCTTGCACAAAAACAACCAGTTCCATCGACTTTTTTGACCCTACAACCTTGACCAAGTGGGCTGTCCAGAGACGATCTTAGATAGAAAGTTTGAAGTTAAGCATTGGACATTGGACAATTTTTACTTTCGCTCGGGTGGGTAGACAGGAGTCTAGATCTGAAAGTGTAAAGAAGAAGCTCAGTTTGCAATAATCTATTATTTGTTGGCCTAAAACTGGAAGGAACAAGGCAATAAGCTCAGTATATTGCATGATACACAGAGTAATACGTTGGAAAGTGGGAGTGTCAAACTTGGGACAACTTCCAATACTACGTACAGTCAGATGATTGATTAAAGAAATAGGGAAAAAAGATGAGCTCATCTTCTCACGTTTACGGTAATGGTAATTGTGATGGTTACTCTTTATGTCAATGCCGTAAGGTCAAGTTTTCAATGTGTTGGCTCTAATTATTTGGTCAGAAATGAATTGTTTGGTTATATTTTAGTGAACATTCGCTTTTTTTTCTTTCTTAATGTTTTGTAACAAAAATTTCAAATTATTTAATACTTTAAAAGTTCTGAAACATTTAAAAGATTCAACTAGTATTACAATATTATAAAATCGGTTAAATATTAAATACAATTGAATTAAAATATAGTTAAGAGAAACTGTTTTTTATTCATCAAAATTAAATTAAAAAGATTATTAAAAATTTATTAATTTAATTAATAAATTGATTAATTTTTAACAATAAGGATTATCATTTATTAAAGTAAATTAAATCGAACTGAAAAGTTGATTTTATTTCTTATTTATTATATACTGGTTTAATAGCAGTTTAATATCAATTGAACCTTTAAACCTTAAACTTTGACTAATTCAATGTCCAATCTAGTTTATTATTAGATTTCTTTTGTACTCGTAGTATGCTTTCTAGTTTCTTACTCGTTTTTAATGAATTTAGATAAGGAGTCATTGAGAGTATTAACCTCTATATTTAATATCTCATTCTCTGATGCATCTAAGTAATGATTATCATCAACTAGCATAACCTTAAATGCTTTGATGTTATATAATTTACTATTCATCCTCTCATTTTTACTCATGTATACATCTAAATGCTTTTGATCCTCTGTGAGTTTGGAAGATACTTTTGTCCTTCATTATAGGACAATTCAACATGACCATCATCTATATGACTTGATTTTGAGTTGGAGAGTACCTCATTATCATTATTATCCATAAAGCACATATAAGCTTCTTCTCTTTCCAAATGCGAACTTTCAAAATTGTGACATCCCAAGTGGAGGATGTGAGTTTCTTTTTAGTTATTGTCCCTAATTGGTATAAAATTAAGACCAATATTTGAATTAACTATAAGTGTATGACATGGTTGTAGCTAGCACAGGCAAGTACAGGTCGATCCCATAAAGGCAATGACTTTTAGTAATTACCGTTCTTTTATCATCTAGCCTACGGATTAGATTTTGTTTTTTAATTAAAAATAATGCCTAAACAAATAAAATAAAATAGGAAACAATAATGAACACATAAATAAAGAAAGTTACTTAGAAAAATATTAATATGAAGACTTAGTGTATGGGTAATGAATCCCTCTAAAACCATTAGATAATTAACCTTTTATCATGCAATTGTTTTATTGACTATTGGACAGCGAAAATTCCAATATTATGTTAATAACTGTGTCGAGACTACTAACAACTAATCCATAGGTTTATTAACTAAACTCATTCAAGGTAAAGTTTATAGGATTGCTTTATCGATTTGTGAATTTTGTCATTAGGTTTGACCCTAATCCAAAGGATTTATGTTGACCTATTTTTAGGTTTGCAATCAACTCCTTCTAATTATGATAGATCTATTCACACATAAGATTTCTCAATCTCTATGCAATGAAATCAGATTATGTACTAATATTTCGGATCTGTTAGAACATACATAAAACACATAATTGAATCACAATAGTTCAATTAAAACAATTACAATAAATAAAAGAATCAAAACATATTATAGTTCAAACTAGGATTCATCATACCTAGACACTAAAAAGCATTTAGTTACATATGATAGAAAATGAAATCAAACATAAACATGTAGAAAACGAATAGAAAATAAAGGTTTCATAATTCTAAATCTCTCTTCTATTCTATTAACTCATCTTGCAAGTTTGGATTTGATGTAGCCTTCGATCAGATCTCCTTTGATGTTAACGTCGTGATTTCCTTGTCTTTTGAACTTTATCATTGCCTTTCAGAAGTTCTCACGTCTGAAATTTGCTCCCAAAGTCTGCTCTCCTCAATTTGCCTTCGCTTACGTCTTTTTATAATAAATTTTAGGGTTTCGTTTTGTACACGAGATGATACATCGGTGTGTACTAAATTGTGTATATTTCAAAAACTCCATAATTTTGATTTTACAAGGGCTGTGAGATTTACACAGGCATAGACACGGTCGTGTATCTCTAATTTGCTTCAAAACTTTGTAAATTACAAAATATCAAGCAAAATATATCAAATATGGGTGTATGATAATAGTCAAATTAGCATCTATCAGTCCCTCTTCTTCTTTTTGTCATTTCTTTTATGCTTCTTATTTTCTGCTGGGAGAGTACGAACTTATATGACTAAGTTTCTTACACTTAAAGTACATGATGTTAATTGATTTATATTTAGTGTCAATTTACCTGTCTTAAAATACTTTCTTTTAAAGAACTTCTCTTTAGAAACTTTTTTAATATTCTAGGGTTAAGAGTAATGTCTTCCTCATCAATTCTATTTAAGGTCTTCCTCTTCACTTAACTCCTCTTTTGAATCCTTGAATGCTAAGTTCTTCATTTTAGGAACCATTTCTTCTTGTTGTGCTTCCTTAAGTCTCATTTATAAGGTGAGAAAAGATCTAATAAGCTCCTCCATTAGGTATAACATTTACGTCCTTTGCTTTTTGGATGGCTATCACCTTGCCTTTAAAATCTTTGAAAATGACATATACAAGTTGCTCACCATTTCAAAATTAGTTTATGCTTTGTCTAGGCCTTTAAGAGTATTGATAATGTCAATAAATTGAGTATATATGCTAAAAATATGTTCATCATGTTTCAACCTAGAACTTTGGAGGAATATACTAAAATTAAAGAGCTTTAAATTGAGCAGAACTAAGTCCAAGTACTTAGATTATAACTTTTTGGGCCATAAGGTAGCTTCCGATGTGGAAGTACATATTGCTTTCGGATTTATATCACAAAAGAGTATTTAAGTATCTAGGATCTATCAACCAAAGCAATAGATAGATTGATAAAGATATGGTTCACTGTATCAGATCAGAGTGACTTGAATAGAGGAGTGTGTCAGGAGTTTTATGTGATAAGAAGATACCTTTCAAGTTCAAAGGTCAATTCTATCATTTAGTGACTAGGTCAGCCATGCTCTATGGAGCAAATTGTCGGCCCATCAAACAAGAGCGTAGTTATAAGTTAATGGTGACGAAGATGTGCAACCTTATTAGAAGAGATAATGTCATAAATGAAATGGCAAGAGACAATTAAGGGAAGCTGATATTGATGGAAAATTAAGAAAGACAAGGCTTAGTTAGTTCGGACATGTTAAGAGGAGATATCTTGACACTCTAATGAGAAGATGCAAAAAGATTATACCTAGGGATTATAAGAGGGAAAAAGGAAGGCCCAAGAAAAATTGGGAGGGGGGTGATCATGAATAATACGACTTTGTTGGAACTTACAAAGGATGTGACCTTCAATATGAAACTTTGGCGTCCTAGGATACAAGTAAAAGATTTCATGTAGAGAGGTCCTTGTCTTTTTTTTTAGGTCTCTTAAACATTTTCCTTGGAGTCTTATGTTTTGGATTTAGCCTAAATATTTGATATGTAATACTTCCCTCTTAGTTGTTTAACCTAAATATTTCTATACCTAGACTAAATATTATCTTATAATGATTTGTTTTATTTATTTATTTATTTTCATTCTTGTTTGTGTATTTATTTACTTAATTTTATATTTTATTTTTATTCTTTACATTTTTTATATTTATGGGATTTTTATATTTATTTCTATTTTTATTTTATTTTTTATTTTATTCTTTACCTTGTTATATCTTTATTGTATTATTTATTTTATATTTTTATTTGTAAGTATTTATTTATATTTTTATTATTACCTTATTTTTATTCAATGTTGTTATTGTTGTTTCATATTAGTATGTTAACATGCTCACTTTGTTCATCTTGACTTGCTTATGCTCTCATATGTAACTTCTAATGTATTCCAAATTTTAAGAGTTATTTTGTTGGACTCCGTTTCCGGAGCCCAACATCAGGAGTCCTAAACCTTGAGCTTATTACCCTGTAAGGTCAAAACCAACATTTCCCAAAGGTGGTGTGCCCACACCAGTTAAACACCAAAATCTTATCTTGACCTCATCAAAGAAATCGTAGCTCTAGGTCTTTAATTTGTTTTGAAACAAGAAACATCTCAATCAGAGTTTTACCCCTCAAGATAAACTTAATGAGCTAAAAAGTGATCATACCCCAAGCATGCTCTCCCAACCAACCCCTCTCTTAGTCTAATGCAACTTTCTCAAAATAACTCCAAAGATACAAATTTTCATGGAGAGACAGTGCAAAATTAGGGATCTGTTGCTTCAAGAATCACTTCATTTGAGGGTCAGATGAGGAAGTTATACTCGAAAGAAGCGAACATGTTTATACCATCAATCAATTTATACCTATCTTGGCACAATTGCCATAACTTTTGCTACAGATTTAAGATCGACTTCATTTTTAGCTTGTTTGAAAGAAACCTTCACAATCTACAACTCTCATGAAGACCTTGAAGACAAATTCTATCGTCTAAAGGTTAGAAAATGGAACAGACGATGTAACATCATTATGAGACGATGTGACGTCATCAGACGTTACAAGATTGGGAAAATTGCCATAACTTTCCCTACAGATGTTGGATTAAGGTATTCTTTATATGGTTTGAAAGAGGACTTCAAGATCTACAACTTTCATGAAGACCTCAAAGACCAATTCCATCAACTGAAGGGTGGAAAATAGAATAAAAGATAGGATGTCATTTTGGGACGGAAGAAATGAACAGTAACTGAGACGATGGAGTGAACAGTACCTGAGACGATGGAGTGAACAGTACTAAGACGATAGGAATGAACAGTACTGAGATGATAGGAATGAACAGTACTGAGACGGTCA
Organism: Erythroxylum mucronatum; assembly: GCA_027563825.1. Taxonomy (NCBI): domain Eukaryota; kingdom Viridiplantae; phylum Streptophyta; class Magnoliopsida; order Malpighiales; family Erythroxylaceae; genus Erythroxylum; species Erythroxylum mucronatum. The sequence continues at coordinate 25,481,373 of JAOSBP010000206.1, forward strand.
AACTAAGGCAATGTTGACGTCATACTAAGACGATGATGACGTCATTTTGAAACGAAAATAAAGTTGAGACGGAACAATAAAAAGGGCATAACTTTTAGGTCAGATGTCCAAAATTTTCATACTATATACCGTTGGAAAGATAAAAGAAAGATCTACAACTTTCTAGAAGATAACCTTGCCTAAATCAGCCCAGATCAACCCAGAAACTTCCCTGAAGTCAGTACACGAATTTTCCCCTTATGAAACCTTGTGAAACATGGAAGAAAGTAAAATCATATATCAATAGCATCAAAAGTTCGTAGTTTTTACAAAACTTTAGTGGGCATTTCAAGCCCCAAAATATCAATGTTTCGAAAATCTTAGATACAAAAGATACTTGAACAATGCACTACTCAAAATGCAACTAAAGCCTCGGTTTCAAGATTAACTTAAAATACAACAACAATTTAAAAGTGGAGTGATGCCCTCGGCCTTTGACTACTCAATCTATTGCTCTTCACCTGCTTGTGGGGAAGAAAGTGAGAGTGAGCTTGAAGCCCGTGAGTAACAATTTTACAATCGGTGACAAGCAAAATCATTGCAAAAATCATTTTCATTGTAAAACTCACATGAATGCATAACATGAGTACATCACTTTTTTTCAACATATCACGAACATAATGGCACATCAAATTGGTTCGGGTAGATCCAAAGTATAACGTACTACGCATTTCCACATAATGATCTTGCGCAACCGTGAACTTATGGGAGTCCATGAAGGAGCTCCATGCCACTAGCGGGCAGGCGGGAGAAGCCTTTTTGTCAAAGTGCACTTGACTTAACTTAGGGGACCACCACAAACCCACTTAACATGTATTTCATGACTTGTACAACATGATGCCAATGCCCATAGAGGCATATTTCAAAAACTTGTTTTCTTATGCTTGACCCCTTTTTAAAATCATGTTCATGATACACAAATATGTAGCACCTTTTCAAAACGCTCAAAGAACAGTACATGCACATTTAAAAGTAGTTGAAACTCATTTATTTCCATTTCTTGAAAGAGTCATTAATGACTCATTACTAAATCATAAAAATGTAACCCACCTGAATTTCTTGACTATGGCTTGCTCAAAAATATCTCTCCTCTTGCTTCTCTTGTCCTTTTTGATTTTGTTCAACATTGACAAAAATCCCAAATCAAAAGAATTCAAAATTGGAAAACCCAAAGAACCAAATGCATGTGATTGATCCTGGAATACTTATACCCATACCTTTCCTAAGCTCTTTGAACCAAAAACCTTTCAAAACTCCAAAAGATTA
>JAOSBP010000206.1:25523543-25535035 GCA_027563825.1 Erythroxylum mucronatum
TGTCATTTTTATAGTTATTTTGGTTGCATTAAATTTGGTAGTTGTTAAGAAATTTATTTAAGTTAATTTTGTTTTTTTTTAAAGAAAAAAAATTCTTTACATTAATTTTAAATTTTCTAAAATTTCGTCCAACCAGATTTCAAATTTTGATAGGTAGCGTAGAATTAAATTTTCGCATAATCCCTGTGGACACGACTCGGTTCTTACCGATTTATTACTCGCTTCGACAACCGTGCACTTGCGGTTCACGAACATAAAAATGCTTTTAAGCTTTTATGTTTGTAAAATGCTAAAAGAATATCAAAGCGGGGGCCTTACTATTTATGGGCAATGGGTAGTGCAATTGGGAATGACAAGGCCCGGCCCGACCCGACACCTATCTTATAGGCTACTAGCTCATGGGCTAGCAGTCCATGGCTCGGCCCATAGCCCTATAGGCTCAGAGGCGGCACAACTGGGTTGGCCCTTTTTATCTTTTCAAAAGAAATTTCAAAAAATGATGTTATTTTTTATATAACGACGTCATTTTGTCACTTTCGATGAGGTTACAAGCTTGGCCAAGCTTGAACAATCCTGCACAGCTCGCGAGCCCATGCCCGGGTCAACCCGAGAAGAGTCGGGCCTTGCCATCCCTAAAGTGCAGTTGTAATGTTGGGTGTCTAGAGTTTTCCTCCCCATTTTACCAAACAAAAATGTAATCAACACGTAAAAATTCTCCCCTTTCAGACTTTTCTTTGCTTTCCTTCACGGTTCCACGTGTTGTACTAATTTAATATTATAGTTCAACTGAAAAAAGGAATAGGCATAAATGTTTGATGTTTCTGCACATAATGCTTACTTTAGAATGGCGCAATGAAAAAGGTCAAAATGTCGTCGTTAAGCCTCGAAGAATTCCTGAACCCCCCTACAACGTAACCGTTACGGGCTGTTTTCAAAAGAGAAAAGTCCCGCCAAAACCGCCAAATCTTCAAGTCCAGATGCTCTGTTCCCACAAACTCGGAGAAGACGAAATCCAGACGATTAAGAGGCTAAACCAAAAACTTGGTTGACATGTACGGTCTGATGCCTGTCCTTTTGTGGTGCTTCCTCTATTACTCGAGATTTGGCGGTGTGATAGTGGTGGAGGGAGTGGAGATTCTATCCAAATCCAAGCTTGAAAGGTGCGAGAAGGGATCGAATTCCGTTTCTGATCTCAATTGCACCACCAAAATCGTCCTTAACATGGCTGTTCCTAGTGGTTCGGTACGCATATTCATTTTCTTTTTCCAGAAAATGATATTGTTTGTTAGTATCTTATAGGTAGGTAGGTAGGTAGCTATATATTAGATTCGATCGGTACATGAAATTTTGTTGTCCAATTTTATGATTTTGTTGACGCAGAGCGGGGGAGAGGCTTCAATTGTGGCAGAAATAGTGGAAGTGGAGGAGAATTCCACTAACAACATGCAAAATCTTCGAGTACCGCCTCGGGTAACCGTTAATAAATCTGCTGCGTATGCTCTCTACGAGCTGACCTACATACGTGTATGCATCTAGCACTAATTAGATGAAATAATGCTTTTCACAGAAATTAGAAACTCTAGCAGTAATTTGCAGTTTGCTTCCATTTTGAGACTGAATGTCTGGTGATTTTCGTGACGGATGGGTTATCTATTTGCAGGATGTTGCTTATAAACCCCAGGAGTACTATGTTAAGACACGCAAATGTGAACCAGATGCTGGTGCAAATGTCGTGAAGATATGTGAGAGGCAAGTGCTTGCTTACTGTTGTTGTTTCATACATATTTGAAATTAGATCTTATATATTAGGTTGATTATCTTTGATCAGTGTAATGTAGGTTGCGAGATGCAGATGGTCACTTCATCGAGCACACTGAGGTGGCTTTTTACTTTTTCAAATTCTTAATTCTTGTCTAGTTTTCCTGTTTAGTTATAGCTATCAGATTGTTACCGACTGTTTAAAGATATGGATTCGTGTTATAGTTTCTGTAAAGTCAACAATTGAACCTTTTTTTTTGCTGAAATATTTTCTGTGTGACCATTTATTTAGAACATCGATGATGGATTTACTTGATGTTCTTTTCACATTCAATTGCTCTCATATTTCTTGCTTTTTCTGGGTAGCCAATCTGCTGTCCTTGTGGGCCCCATCGGAGGGTACCTTCATCATGCGGAAACTTTTGTAAGTTCTTTCGATTTGCTCACATTCTCAGCTTTACCATGAAAGATGCAGAATTATTCGTCTTAGTTAATTGATTGCTGTGTTTCTTTTAATTAGTTGACAAATTGTTGAAAGGGAAGGCTAATACTGCTCACTGCGTCAGATTTCCTGGTGAATGGTACGGTCTCTTAGATTATCTTCATTTTTTCTATGGATCCAGCTTAAGTATCATATAAATGATTTATAATAAGAATCTTTTCGACCAATTAGGCAGAAAATAATGTCTAAGAATGTTGAATTTGTAAGCATCCCCGGGTGTTATTAATGAATGTCATGTAATGAACGAGTCATAAGTATGAATGCAAAGAACCCTTTAGCCAAGCCCATCGACATTTTGGATTGATTTAGCTCCAGTACGAGTGATAGGGTTTAAGCGGATGATTAATGCTGCTTTCCATTTATGGCACATATCAGATCATGTACTGTTTTCTTATTTCCGCTACTATTGGATGTTTAATTTTAGTGTTGACACTTACGTTTTAGGTTCCATGTTTTTGGCATTGGACGGCGATCAATAGGATTTAGCATTCGAATTGAAGTGAAGACGGGAAGTAAAGTCTCAGTATGTTGTTCTTCTGCAGAAGTTATCTTTCCACAATGCCAATAAACACGTCGAAATATATTTAACCCAGCTTAAGCTGTGATTCTGCTCTAAGATTTCTCTTTTCGATAGGTTTTTACTCTGAGTGATTCCAACGGCTTTCCATGGCCTAAATGTCTTTTCATTCTTAATTTTATTCAAATTAGTTGAGAGTTTGTAACATTAAGGAAATAACTATTGCTTGCAACGATGCTGTGTACCTGATACTAGAAGATAATTATGAGCTGCCATGCATTTCTGGAGTTCATCCCTCCTTATTCATGCCAAACCGTCTATTGGAATCAAAAAGTGTTTCTCTTCTACATGAAAATCATCCGCATTTTGTAATAACAAGGTGTTAGTCTTGCCGTCGCATGTAGTTGAATGTTTGTTTTTGATATTTCTTTGGTTTGTACATTGCAATGAAATTGATGTCGTTATGGAATTCACCTCTGAAAGACTGTCCTGGACCGTCGTAATTATTTTAGTATTTTTATTTACATGTTTACAGGAAGTGATTGTGGGTCCTGAATATAGAACAGCAACCTCAAAGGATAATTTTCTAAGGGTTAATCTGATTGGAGATTTTGTAGGATACTCAAGTGTACCTACTTTTGAAGACTTCTACCTTGTCACTCCGAGACAGGTATGCTTCCCTGATCAATGGGATTTCTATTGTTGAGCAACTTGAAGACAAAAGAAGGAAAATCCTTTTATTTTTATAACATTTCTTTTAAGAAATATGCGCGATATCTGGTGAGAAAACAATAAATGGTTAGTGGCTAGTGTGGTGGAAAATTGGAATTGGTTTGGTTATCATCAATCTGCTCAGAACAGAAGGGGAAGAAGGAAATATCTTATTTCTTACCCGGCCTTGATTGAACATATGTTTATATGGTCTTGATTGCATATTACGTAACGTCCTACTGCTGAGATAATCATGTTTTCTTTCGTAGGGTGAACCTGGTCAACTACCAGAAGTGGGGAAAAATTTTTCTTCGTGGATGCTGCTTGAAAGAGTGAGGTTTACCTTAGATGGGCTTGAATGCAACAAAATTGGTGTCAGCTACGAGGCTTTCAGTGGACAGCCAAACTTATGCTCTTCACCGCTGTGGAGTTGTTTGCATAACCAGTTGTGGAATTTTCAAGATGTTAGTATATCAAATCATTAGCTCGAGCAATTTTTTCAGTGTTTTGGGGATCACATAGTACATTCTTTCTTATTTGTGGCAGGCTGATCAAAATAGAATTAATAGGAAGCAGTTGCCACTCTATGGAGTGGAAGGAAGGTTTGAAAGGATAAACCAGCATCCAGTTATGTTCTGTCATTATTAGTGTGTAGTACCACAGTATGGGTATGTTCTCAGTTAAATAAAAATTTTGTCTTCTGCAGAATGCAGGTACTCATTCATTCTCCATCGGAATCACGGAAGTTCTGAATACGAATCTTTTGATAGAATTGCGTGCTGATGACATAGAATATGTCTACCAAAGGTTGATATACGGTACTTTTGGTTTTTGCAGCTATTGCATTGCAAGTAACAGATATTAAAAACTATTGTACAAAGGCATGATTACAAACTAAAGAGCTTTTCTCCTTCACAAATTTCCAAGATTAGTTTGATTGCATTTCTTTCAAATGAATTGTTGGTCCTTCATGTTTCTCAAGCACCACATCCAGTTTTGTAATTGTTGCCACCTATAATCAATTATACTGGTAGCGGCATTGCTATATTTAATACAACGACAAACGATATATACCGAGTTATTCTATATGTCTGGATTTGCTATAAATTGACCTTATCGATTTTAACACTGAGCCCCATGAACCTTCTAGGATAGCATGATCATTGTTCGGGTCATGCACAGAGAGCCACTCTGTTTTGCTTCTAGGAAACGAGATGCCAACTAAAACATTACTTTTCATTAGATTTTCATACTGCACGTATTTTTGCAGGAGCCCTGGGAAGATTTTAAGCATTGATATCCCGACTTTTGAAGCCCTTACTCAATTTGGAGTTGCCACAATCACTACCAAAAATACCGGGGACGTGGAAGCATCATATAGTTTGACGGTAATCTGAAAGACTTCCCTACTCAAAAGTTTGAGGATGTTTAAATGCTCTTATATAACATCCAGCTCTCATTAGCCACAGTTACTCTGGGCTGGATCATTTTAGTATTAATAATGTCATACAAGATTTTGTCTTCTATGCCACATTAAGATTATTAGCAAACTATATGTCGTTTCGGCTTTTCCCGTTCTTAGAAATCATATATCCGATGCATCTGAAGACAATGTAACCAAAATAAGAAATGGCTTATTTTCCTCTAACTAAGGCAGTTTCACTATTACAATGGTCAATGTGCTAAAGTTTACCGTGACAGAACCTGAGGCTCTTAGAAGTTATTTATCATCACTGAGGTTAGCAAATAAAATGAAATTGCAATTTTCTCAACATATAGATGCCTCTTAAAATTTCCCTAGATGCATTCGGAGCAAGTTTCTGGATATCTGATCCCAAAAAAACAGTGGCAATGATGCCATTCATCTGATGTGAAGACCTCTTATTGAAATATTGTCTCCTAACGCATAGCTTGATGGAATTATGAGATAGGAAGTTCATTGTAACTTTTATTGCTTTAGTGGGTATCTCTTCCTAGTTGGAAGACATTTCATTTTCACCTGCGAAGAATTACTTTTTGCAGTTTGAGTGCTCAAAGGGAGTCGGCCTTATGGAGGTAAGAACTCTGCTTTGATGTTATTTGTGTGTTGAGAACATTGTTCTTCTTTTGGATAACAGTCGTGACGGATAGCTGAAACATATTGTTTTACTTCTATGATTGAAGGAACAATTTTTTATTATGAAGCCAAACGAAATTGCAACCCGACCATTTAAACTGTATCCTACAACTGATCAAGCTGCAAGGTATTTATGTGCAGGTAAGGTTGCAACAAAGATTTCATCACAACTTTGATGTTCATTTTAATGATAAAATTTGAGGAATGAATAAATGGTTCATAAAATTGTGCTTTGATGCAGCTATACTAAAAGATTCGAACTTTAATGAGGTTGATAGAGCTGAATGCCAATTTTCCACTACAGCTACCATCATTGACAATGGATCACAGGTTTGAGATGTTACAAAATTGTGTGCTATCCAGCGTGTTTATTTTCTTGACTTAGGACGCTTTGGATTCTGTCATATTAAAGGGTGAATCTATCCAGAGTCCAAAAGCTAGTAATTTGGCATGGTTTAACATCGGTAGGCATGTGAACGGACCACCTTAAATCGCTTTCCTTAAGAATCTTTTGAATCGTTATTCTTGGTTTGCAATGGAAGGGGGATAAGTCCAGGATCATACAGCAGATAAACACAGGAAAGGGAAAAGAAAAAAAAGACGAAGTATAAAATTTGTGTTTTTTTCTATTTTCCTACTTCAAGAAGTATCAAGCGAATATGCATTAGTTGACCACCCGTTTTCCAAAAACAGTAATGTGGGATCTGATTCACTTAATTAGGTGGTCGCTTTTTTGTGTCTGTAAATTATGTGAAATTCTGAATATCCATATCATGTCTATCTTCTTCAGTGGCTGGTAAAAAGCCCTTGCTCTAACCTTTTATAAAAAGCCGTATAATAATTGATATTAATTCTATTGCTTTACGTTGTGACATGATTAGAAAATAATTTCTCAAATTTTCTTCTTACAAAAATTATATGTTGAGAATTTTTTTAGACCGATACTTTTTTTGAGAGGATAATAAAAATATTTTATCAGTTGTATAAGTATAAATTAAATAATTCATATTTATTTTAAGTTTTTTTATATAATTACGAATTCTAGTTAATGGTATATATTTGGATAATTACACACTAAATCCCATTAAGCCTCTAAATATGACTACAGCTTTATGTCATGATACTCGCAATTTAAATTTGTTAAAAATTAAACATAATTGCACTCTTTTTTTGTTTGTGGTTATGCCATAATAGTTATGCTCCTATCAGATTTTTTTAAACTTAATTCTTAAAACAACTTACGAAAAGATCATTAGTAAATGGGACACGTGTAATAGTTATTACGGAGTTGTTTGTAGGTATGAGTTGGTAAATGTGCCAGTTTTGCTTTCTGTAGACGATTGGATTCTGATAAACAGACCAGAGGTAGCTTTATTGACTCCACGCTGGTTAATCGGATAGAATGAATCACCCTTATTGGAATTGATTACAGATAAGTCCGTTCCAACCACCAGAGAACAGTGTCCATGGGTTTTTGGAATTTGTTAAAGGCATTTGGAACAAACTCTGGGAAGGTGTGGCAGAATTCATCACGGGAAAGACTTGCAGGTACGTATTCTAATATTTACTTCTAGCTGTCTTGATGGGCTGTCGTTTATACAGTTACAGCCATTTAGTTAATGATTCATAAATGTCTTCTTGTGAACAGACAAAAATGCACAGGTTTCTTTGATTTCAGCTGCCACATACAGTACATATGTTTGAGTTGGATGATAATCTTTGGTCTGCTTTTGGCTATATTGCCAACAGGTACTGTACGTTCTGTTTTCTCTCTGTTTCTTTTTCACAGGGAGGAGATAATTTACCTTGCGTTAGGATACAGTGGTTGTGCTATTATGGCTGTTACATCAGAAAGGACTCTTTGATCCTATTTACGACTGGTGGGAGGATCACTTTTGGACTGGTAAGCAGAGCATCCACCATAGGCGGAGAAACAATATTGATCTGCACCACCATCATGATCGTGTTAATAAACATCATGAGCTGGAAGGCAGGCACCACAGACATGATGCTCAACATAAGCGAAGATATATTCATCAAGGGCATAGGCATCGTCATTCAGAAAATTACTATTATCTTCATCATGTAAACAAGGACAAGAAACACAAGAGCAGTAAGAAACCGATCAGGCAGCAAGTATTCTGGGATGGAAAAGAGAATGAGGGTATTAGGAACCATCGGAACAGGAAAGACAGAGAGCATAACAGGATCATTTAGATAAATTCGAGTTGTTCCAAGTTTCACATCTCAAGCTGCTAGCAGAGCCTAGATGAAAAGAGACTAACAAGCCATAGCGTAGATTGTTTGGAGTAGCTCTGGAAAAAATGTTTTATCTTTCGCCAATTTTCCCTTCTTGTCTGTTCCGTCTCTTGGAGCAGAAAAGAGAGAAATCACTTAAAAAGCCCTCTGATGGAATACTGTCGTCTTTTTCAAAAGGAAACCATGACCTTTAACAGAAAAATTTAAGGATAATTTACTTTTATAACACGACTATATTATAAATATAATAAACTATTAATCATAAATTGTATTTTACTGTGAGTTATTTTTTAATAATTTTCTCAAAATTAAATTTTACCGCAGATGATCAAAAATCATAATAATAGAACAATTATTCATTCTCTAACCATATCCACGTTAACTATTTCGAAGAATGATGTAGAGATAACTATGTCAAGAATAATTATAGAGCATTATTATCTATAATAGAGTTTGAACATTTAATAATGTAATAAAATTATAATTATAATTAATTTTTAATTAGAATTTAATTTAATTTTAATTATATATCAATTAGAGCCAAATATATGTGTTCTGTTGTTGAGTGGTTGTAGAATGCTCCATCTTTAGCTGCAGAATAAAGTGGCTAGTTGCTATGTATTAGCTTGTCATGTCCTCCACGGCACTTGTGTGAGAACTCTTTTTACATATCTTTGTTTCATTTATATTTTTTTTTGACTTACCAAAAAAAAGCCAATAGTCAATATTAGTTCATATTTTTAAATATCTTACATTAACCATAAAATTTTTAAAATTCTACAATCGAATGCAACTTAATTAAAATACTTTTTTCTCTTCAATCATACTTTATGCTCAAATTTTACAATCAAGAGCAACTTATTTATAATTTATGTACTTTATAAGAGTCTTATCAAGTTTCTAGTTGATAATAAATATAAATTATAATTTAAAATTATATAAATTAAAACTTTTTAATGTATCTAATTATGTAATTTATATCTATATATCAAGATAGACCTCTATTATTGTACATAATTACCAAAAAGATTAAGAATTTTGGAGTATTTTTAATTAGCTTTTTTATAAATGATTTTTTGATATAATTTATTTTATCATACAATGTTCTAATTAGACATAAAGTATAAATTTAGTATCCATTATATTTAAGTCTAATCATATTGGTTCTTTAGTATGAGTAATTAATTTTTTAACGATATTTGACAAGCATTTTTAAAGTGTCATTCCATCATAAGAAATGATTTCTTAAATTAATATTGACCGAGAATAATTGAACATTCTCTCTAATTACTTTAGGATGAAAAATCTTATTTTGATCTCTTAACTACCTTTATATATTATCATATATATCTAATCACTACCAATCAAGCTACCATTAACTAGGATGAGTTTTAATTAGTATAAGACATAGCAATCTATACATGGGATACTTAGAGAACGTAAGTCAAGTTATTACTTATACCATCATCATAATGAGCACTTCTATAAATGCACAAGTAATATTTCGTATGAAATTCTCCTATTAAGTTATTTTAGTGACTTTTTTCATAATTAACACGTACTCACACATTTAATTAAGCATTTTTATATTTTATTATATGAAATCAACTACTTTTTTGATAAGGAAGAAACATAATATATTCTAGTCTTTTCACTATATTACGGTCTGGTGTTAATAGACATTAAGTTAGGAATAATGTAGAGATAATTTATGAATACAATATAAATCTTATAATTATGATTTCATCATAATTTTTTATACGACGTACATTTGTCTTATAATTTAATTAATTAACCATATATGTATAAGATGTATAATAATTTTAATAAAATCAAATGTCATAGTGTGCAACAAATTGATTGGCTATAGGGGTATAAACTAATCATCTCTCATTTAAACTAAGTTAATCACTTAAATATGTTTTAATATATCACTATATGACTATCAGGTTACTATTGGGATAATGATATATTGAAAGAATTCTACAGTAGTCTCTTTATGGAGAACTTGCTTAATCCTTACATCTTTCATCTTGATTATCATTATAATCAAAAGGAATTTCCTAAACAAACGTTTAGATCATTTACGAGACTATAGCATATATTGTATGCTTAATGAATCTAATATTATACAATGCATTAATGTTCTATTAATTGAAGGAATTAAATTATACCAAGTTCAGTAAAAAAAAATTCTTTATCCAAATAACTATTTCTGGTAAATGAAAAGTGTACTTTAGCTTGTTCCGATTAAAAATACCATTATTAAGAGTTCTTAACTAAGATTTACTTTTGTTATTATCAAACTAAAGTTAAAATCCAAATTATCTTAAACTTAAGCATTAACTTAGAAATGTAATAATAGACAACTTTAATACTTTATGGAGATCCGGTCTTAAATGATAAATTCCTTTAGCACATTATGTATATAGTTGAACTGGAATAGGTAAATAATTTTTTGATCTATACATGCTATAATTGAAGCTATTACCTTTTCATATCTAATTATTCATTCTTGAACTACTATATCTTCAACAACTAAAAATTATGAAATTTTTTTATGTCATCTCCCTATTTTTATTAAAGAGTATTAATTATACTCTCATTAACTTTCTTATAGACATGTGGTACATTCATATTCATCTTTAACAACAAACTTTTTTAATTTATTATGAGAGTGAAAAATTTTAATGTCTCCAAATCTTTTGATTATACATTAATGTCTCAGTCAAAGAAACTAATCCTACTTAGATGTATTGTTATAAGATTCAAATATGTCATAACTTTATATTATCTAATTTAGTTATAAATCATTGATAATATATCTTCAAATAAGCACCACATCTATAAATCATTAACTTTGGCTTTTTAAGAGTCTTAAAATTCTATATCTTATATGGAATCTTGCTAATTACTTTAAATGGAACTATTGAAGATTAATTGTTGTATTAAAGTACGATCATGATGAAGTAAATATTACATGTTACAATATCTCATACTGTTAGTCCCGAAAATTTTTTTTATTATGATTATGACTAATTAAGCAGGATTAACTAAATTAAGTAAGATTAAGTTAGCATTAATTAGAACAACACAAATCAGCATATGACATTAAGTAAATAAGTATGTGATATAAATGAAGTTAGCTAAGGAATTAATTATGTTAGATAGCATGCATTAAATAAGTTAGGTGAATTAATGTGTTAGTTGAATTAAATGTACCTAAGGTGTTAGTGGGCTTAAATGAGAGACTTGGGCCTAATGAATTATAAAGAATAAGAAGAAGGAGAAGTCATATGGGCCAATGGCCTTAAGCATCTTAAGTTAAGTTAGTAGGAAAAATGTAAAAGAAGAAGGAATAAATGAAGGAAATAAATGGGCTTGGCCCAATGGACTTAAGCTAATGAAATAAGTATGAAAGAAGAAGAGTTTAAGTGGAAGTAGTAGGGAAATGAGAGGAGCCCCACGAAAATAGAAGAAAAGAGAGGGAAGGAGAGAATTCGTGAGAGAGGGAAGAAGAAGAAGAAAGAGAGGCTTCTAGGGTTTGCTTTCCCAAGTGATTAAGTGAGAGTTTGGAGAAAGTGCAAGCATTAAAGGTGTGGAGAACAACAAGAGCTTCATTTCTATCC
>JAOSBP010000206.1:25543155-25558566 GCA_027563825.1 Erythroxylum mucronatum
GGTCTAGCAATTTGTGAGAAGTCCTTAATAAAAAGGAGGTAGAATCCTGTATGACCTAGAAATGCTCGTGTGACTTTAACATTAATAGGAGGTGGAAGCTTCTTTATGACCTCTGTCTTTGCTCTGTCCACTTCAATTCCTTAGTATGATATTTTATGTCCCAAAAATATGCCCTTGTGCACCATGAAGTGGCACTTCTCCTAATTTAAAAAACTAAATGTGATTCTTCACATCTTCAGAGTACTCTGTCCAAATTAGTTAAAACTTATCAAAAGAGTTTACAAAGAGTGAAAATCATCCATAAACACTTCCATAATGTCCTCGATCATATCTGCAAAGATAGACATCATACACCCTTGAAATGTAATTAGAGCATTGTATAACCTAAAAGGCATTCTTCTATACACAAATGTTCCATAGGGTCCTTTCTTGGTCTTCTATATAGATAAAAACATGATTGTATCCCGAGCAACCATCTAAGAAGTAGTAGAATGAATCGTCAACCACCCTTTTTATTATTCAATCTAAAAATGGGAGAGGGGAGTGATCCCTTTTAGTCATTTTGTTGAGTTCGTGATAGTCAATACAAACTCTCCATCCTATGACTGTTCTTGTGAAAATCAACTCTCCACTTTCACTCTCCATTACTATCATTGCACCTTTCTTCAGTTTACATTGTACCAAGTTGACTCATTCGCTATCTGATATTGGATATATGATAATCGCATCTAATAGCTTAACTAACTCCTTTTTGACCACTTCCTTTATTTGAGGTTTCAACCTTCATTGATGTTCCCTCACCAATCTACTTCCTTCTTCAAGGTTTATCCTATGCACAAAAACGTTTTGGCTTATATCTCATATACTATATATTTGTCATCCTGTGGCCTTCATTCGGTTTCTAATAATCTTCTTACTCTTTTGTTCCCCATCCAACTGATTGCAAATGATGATGGGTAAAGTTTAACCTCACCTAGAAAGGTACATCTAAGGTGGTGGGTAAAGGCTTAGGCTCTAGAGTCAGTGGGTGGCATAGGTGCTTCGGTCCTTACTAATTTATCTTGATGTATTTGAACACCTAACTTCTTTGTTTCATGTTCTTCCTTAGACTCAGCTTTATTTGCCTTCTAAACTTCGTTGTTTGTCTCAACTTCCTCAGACTTAATTTCTCCAATGCAACTCTCCTCTTACTCTTTAATACACTCATCCATAATATCATTCTTCATGGAAGAGTTGCATTCTTTTGAAATTTTCAAGACTTTGTTCATGTTGAACTCTACTTAATCCTTACCAATCTGAAGTGTTAGTTTTCCTTTATGAATGTTTATTTATGTTGTCTTAGTGTTCATGAAAGGTCGTCCAAGAATTAGTGGACAGTTCCTATCCTCTTCGAATTTTAGGACTATTATATCCACCAGGATAATAAACTTATCCACCTACATTAAAAGATATTCCACCATCCCAAATAGTCTCTTAATTGATTGATCTGCCAATTGAATCAACATCAAAGTTGGCTTCTCCTTGTCAAGCCCTAATTTTCTAAATATCGACAAAGGCATAAGATTTATACTTGCACATAAGTTGCATAAACACTTTGCGAATTCAAATTCACCAACCACACCTAATATTGTAAAGCTCTCTAGATCTTTCAGCTTGGGCGACATGTGACCGGTAATAATGGGCTACAACTTTCAATTAATGCTACCATTTGGTTATCTTCCCAAGTCCGTTTCTTTGATAATATATCTTTGAGGAACTTAGCATACTTGGGCCTATATTCCAATGGCTACACAAAAGATAAGTTAACTTGCAAAGTTTTTAACTTCTCCATGAACTTTGCAAATTGTGCATCTAGTTTGTTCTTCTGTAATTATTGAGGGAATGGAATCTTAGGTGGATATGGAAGAGGTGCAACGTAAGGAGGGTACTCACTCTTACCTTCATCATTTTTCTTTGTTTCTTGATCCTCTACTGTATGGTTTGAAGCTTATTTATCTTCTAGTTACCTAAGCTCTTTCCTAGTTCTAAGTGTGATTACCTTGTGTTGCTCCCTTGGATTTACTTTAGTGTTACTCGGGGACCCCCACACTTCTTGTAGATAATGCATTTACTAGTTGACCCATCTAAACCTCCAAATTATGAATGAAAGAGGCGTGATTTTTAGCTACTTGTTCGAACTTCCATTTCAGCCTCTTATAAGCTTCATCCATACTCCGGAGCTTGTTTAATTTAGAGTCATTAGCATTGGATTTATCTTGTTGAACTCTAGGCAACCATTGGCTTTTAAATTGATTTCTAGCATTATTTGATCAAGAAAAATTGGCTGGTCCCTCCACCCAGGATTGTACGTGTTAAAGTAAAGGTAGTTTCCTCTTCTTCGACAAATTATGTGCCTATGTAATTGAGTTGCTCTGTATTATTATTTTGCTTCAAGAAGCAATCAATGGTAACATGATTATCTTGTACGCGTAATTCGCATCCATGTTGAATTGCTTTAATTGGAGTTGATGAGGATGCTTTCAGGCTGTTCAGTTGTTTTTGTTAAGTTAGTGATTTTAGCCTGCATTGTTGTCACTGAATCAATAGGGATGACTCCCTTCTGATCTCGAAAAGAAGATTGTTGTCTGCTTTAGCTGACATCCAAAGATAACTATTATTCGCCATCTCCTCTAACAAGTCCTCTTCTTCCTCAATTGTCTTCCTAATAAGAGATCCTCCAAAAGTTGCATCTATGGTGCCCCTTGTGGATAGATTGACTCCATTGTAAAAGGTTTGTAATAGGAATTCTCTTAGTAGGTTATGATGAGGACATCTAATCTGCAAATCCTTATAACATTCCCACACTTTGTATAGTAACTCCCTGTCACTTTGTTGGAAATTTGTAATCTCCTTTATCAACCTTGTTGTCTTTGTCAGATAAAAGTACTTGTCTAAGAATGCACGCACTGGTTGCACCTATGTCGTGATGATTATTGTGTGGTTTAAGAAATGATATCATATCTTGGCTCTATCCCTTAATGTAAAGAGAAAGAGTCTCATCCTAATGACATCTTTTTATAAATTATTATATCAAAAGGTATCACATATCTCTAAAAAGTTTACTAAATATGCATTAGCTAACTCATAAAACTGTACATTGGTCTGCAGCATATTCAATATTGCTGGTTTTATTTCAAATGAAGTTTGCACTGATGGTTGAGTGATGCCTTTTTGGGCAACATTGAACCCTGATCTTATAAAGTCCATGAGGGTTCGCTGCTGGTCTCCTTGCTTATATTCTTCCGCCATCATTCTTTCGATCTCTTCTTGGTGTCTTGCTCTTTAGATTTATCATTCTTGTCTTGTGATATCAAGAGCTGGGGTTTCTTCAATCTTGCTTGAACTCTGAGTAATTCTTGTGTTTATACAATAGCGAGGACACAAGAATGGTGAAAATATCCTTAGAACAAAGGAATTCAAAAAATCCTAAACTAATTCCTCAACAATGACACCAAAACTTGTTGAGCAAGTTTTATATCTAATAAAACTCTTATACTCACATGTATACATATCGTATCTTGTGGTATCAACAGGTATCGAATCCACGAGGAAATAGATAAGACAATTTGAACCTAACTTTGTTTAAGGTGTTAGAATGGTGATTTGAATGAAAATAATAACATAAATTAAAATAATTAATAAAATCAAGCAAATAAACAAATAATAAGTGAGCTGCCACACTAGTTTAGGGATTTATCAATGATGAATCCTTAGAATTTATTCTTTCATTACTTTGTTTCCTTAACTATGATTGATCCAATTATGTCTCAATCTTAGATTTCCTAAGGTATTGGTCTCAAGACCTAATCAATTAATCCCTAATTGAATCAAAAAATTCCAAAATTTCAACATCTCGATTAATAAGACTTTCCTAACGTTTTAAATTAGATTTTAAGTTATTTATTGAACAATTAATTTCTCACACAAGATCTCTCGTCGAATGATTATTAATATGATAATTGTGGGATTTATTAAATTGCCAACTCTCGTTGCACAACCTAATTTGATTACTTTGACTCACTCTCTCGATGTTGTCAAAGTATGAGCATGCATAATTATCGCAACACCAGAATATGTATTGAATCAATAACAATTGAAGTCACAAAATAAATTCAGAATAAACCATATATGGAATTTAGAAATTTATGAACATAATAAAGACTACTTTCATTCTGTATGTCCAACTCGAACATTTATGATGAAATTATTGAATTATACGGAAAAAAAATATGCACGAAAAGGTTATCCAAAATTACTTTGACATTCCTAAATATTTGGATGATCATGACGCATTGTGAGACGTTAATCTTGATCTATAGATGTAAATTATTTATTTTAGAATTAAATATGGATTAAAGGATTTTAATTTATATAATCCTATGTATGATTTAGGGTTATAATTTATATTCTTTATCAAGATATTTAGGAACCTAATGAGTGATACACAAATAATGGATTGAAGAGAGAAAAGGTGTTTTAATTAAGTTGGACTTGATTGTAAAATTTGAGAAACTTTATGTTTGAATATGAGATATTTAATAAATAAGGACCAATATGAGATATTGAATATTATTTGGGCCCAATTGGTATTTAATTACAATTAATTCTAATTCTAATTCAATTTTAATTGAAATAAAAATCTAATTTCAATTAAATTACTAAATAAAAGATCCAAGTCCTAATATAAATAGACCTAGACTATAAAGGAGCTAGCACTTCTTGCCCTACTCTCGGTACAAAAATTATAGAGTTCCTTCAACTTGTATTACAGATACTATTAGAAGTCAGACACATGTGTAACCACAGTGATTGAGATAGATCATTTTCAAAAATATTTTGAAGAAAATAACAAGAAAAATATCATGCTTCATAATAAGACAAAAAATATCATGCTTTATTATGTTTTATATGTTAATTACATTATAGAATTTAAGTGATCTTAACTTTGGAAAATTAAATTCAAAATATATTTCGTAATACTCTGTTGCACGCCTTATCAGATCTTGTCCCAATTTCTCAGTAGTTTGTGTGATTATAAGATACATGGTTTAATGGAGAGAGAGATCAAGATCTTTCTTATATATAATATTATTAATCCATATTTTCTAAGTTTAACATTTTTACTTGACATGCCATTCCTACAAATTTAATGTAATTCTCTAATACAAGTCTCTGATACAAATTTAATACTAGTCTTTAATACAAGTCTCTAACAATGATAAGAAATGGAAGTGAGCTAGCTTTGAAAATTTTGACTGAAATTATGTATTAAAAATATATATTTCAATAATTATTATTGCATAGATATAAATAAGAACCAAAATGAGAGAAAATCACCTAGTTGATAACTAGAGCAAGGTTATTAATTAAATGAATGAGATAATTATTCTATTACCAATGAACCTTTTCTTCAAAAAAAATAGTTATTAAAATGAAAAATTTTACAATTTTTAACTAAATTTAAAAGATTTTAAATCAAAACGTTATTTTTCTGATATAAATGCTGATGTCATCATCATCGTGCAGATGTGATGTGACTAACCAAATTTCTTCCTCTTTACACATGATGCTTCCAACAAACTCAGTCCCTCTCAGGCAGTGCACATCCTTTATGAATAAATTTGATGGAACTTTAGTGTGTTGCCTGAACATTGGATGTAATTTCTAAGGGTATTTTTTATCATAAAATAGAAAATTTCCACAAAGTTGGTGATGTTTTAGGTAATTTATCCTATAAACTATTAGGGATGAAAATGGTAAATACCATTACGAAGAAATATACAAGCATAAATATTGCGCCAGAGTGCTTGAAAATTCTCTAAAAGAGATCGAGTATAAAAAACTACAACTGCAAATTATATGAACAAGAAATGAAACTCTATTTTGTTTGAATTTGTAAAATCTTCTCTGTTTTTAAAATCTTCTTCTTTACTCTTAATATAGCCCCTTATTGTCTGCTTCGGATCAATTTGTTCCGTACAATGATTATACTGAAGGGTCTTAACTCTTACTTACACAAAGCCTTAAATTTCTTCATGCTTTTATGATTACGCTTGTGCACTATTTAATTAGAATTCCTTCTAATTATTAGTATTAGTATTCTAAATATTTTTTTATTACTATTTTTTGTATTTCTACCGGTATTTTCATTTTTTTATTCTTTTTACATATTGACTATTACTTATTTCATAGTTTATTTATTAACTTTATATTTATATTTATATTTTTTCTTTTCAACCTGTATCACTACTTTCTTCTCACATCTACATGTGAGTTTACCGAAAACCACCTCTCTACTATATAAAGGTAAGACCTCCTCAGACGCTGCTTCACTGCGAAACTTCGGACTGGGTGTGATAATAATAATGATATCCTCTTCTCCACCGGTACTAGGGAATAAATATGATATTTTACTACTATCCCGTATCATTGCTCAACTACAAGACATCATTAACAACGAATACGAACATCTATGCCATCTGATGTATGCAAAAGTCCCTTTAAGGAGCATCGATGACATGTAGCTACAAAGTCAACAAATATTTAGGGTATTTTACAACTCAGAAACCTATCTAGCTAGATTGCCAGTTAGGTCATTTGCATGTTTATGGAGCTTTTTATCCTAAAAGTCTACACTCTACACGGAAGAATGGGAAGCCAATGAAGAAAGTCCTTGGTAGTTTTCATGCAATGACATTAAGCAATGACTAGGTTAATCCTCATTGCCCAAAGCGTGGACAATAACATATCAAACTTAAAACTGCTAATATGATGGCATAAGATGGGCAATTCTGGTTTATTGTAAGATTCACCAAATGCTCAACATTTTCCCTGAACGAACTCAAAAGTCCACGCAAGCCAGATCGTTGCTTTGATTCTAATCAATATGGTAAGTTACAAGACTAAAGATTACTTAGAATTAAGGTGGAAATGTTGGCTAATTTACAAAATCCAGACTCGCCTATATCAGAATACAAATTGTGACACTAACTTGTGAATCATTTCCAGGAATACAGCTAAAACGCAATTCGAGTTACAAATCCAAAAAATTCGACAGCTCTTATCTTCCAGACATTGATGCTACACTGCACGAATGAAAGTGCACAATAGGCCAAAACAATAAACGAGTTAGCTTTGGAGTTTTATGGTCTTAGAACCTGAACCGCCAGGATGCCGCATCGTAAAATTGTGGCAAGAACTGCTTAAGAAGTTTTCTCCATACGCTTTTTAAGGGAAAGGCTTCTAAGCTTTCTGTCATGGTTGAGCATGGCACTTACACTCTCAACCACCAATATAATCTGCAGCATTGAAAGTGGAAAACAAAGAGTGCTAAATAAGGAGTCAAAGCATGCTAGAGCCAAGGCAACTGACAATTTCCGATAATGAATTGTACTAATGGATACTAATGCACCAAAGGTAACCTTTTTCTTCTCTAATTAGTAAAAGATACAAATCTACATTATGAGGGCAAGCCTTAGAGCAACTAATAAGATTACTCCTTTGTGGCCATAAGGTCATAGATTTGAGTTCGAAAGAGCCTCTTTATAAAAATGCAAAGAAAAAACTGCGTACAATTGATATCCCTCACCCATAGCCTCGCAAAACAGAGAGCCTTATACACTGGAGTTCGTTGACTTTGACAAAGCTTCACTATAATTTTACTTAATTCAAAAAAGAACCGTTATGATTTAAAAATATTTTTAAAATATTAAAAATCTAAAAATGATGTACTAAATTCTTATTAAATTATTTTAATATAATTGGCTATTAATGTCAAGTTAAATTAGTCATACAAACTTGGTCACTTCCTTAACAATCAATCATATGACAGTCTGTACTAAAATAAACTCAAGAAAATTCAATAAAAAGTGTATTATTTTAATACCAAAAGGTGTTCTTTTAATAGTTTTAAACCATAAGAGTTTTTTCATCATAACTGAAATTATTGGAAAGTCAAAGCCTTTTACCCTTCACGTACTTTCTAGCGAAAAGTGCTGCACTTTGTTGCACGCATTAAACAACAAAAACAAGTTTAATGTAATACTAATATACGCTCTTTCATCAACTGCCAGTTGCAGTTTGTTGCATGCATCAAACAATAAAAACAAGTTTAATGTAATACTAATAAACGCTATTTCATCAATTGCCGGTAGCAAAAATACTTGAGCACAAAAATTCTTTCAGTTTATATTAAAAAGCTGGCAATGCTGCATGCATGTAAAATTATTTGAATTCTCAAAGAACTATTTTAACATGCCAAGTGAAAGTATTTCATTAATTAACCATGTTTATTGTATATTGATTAGCGAAAAGTTGGATATGATTCAGAAACATTAATGAAAATATTTTCTCAACCCAGAAAAAGAACTTCAGAAAAAAAAACGTGACATATATAAAAAGTTGCACAGAATTAAAGTTAAGAACCATGTTTAGGAGAAATCCACATGACTATGACAGTGATCAACTTTCTTCTTGAGTTCAAGCTCTTAACAAGCCTCATGAGCAAAATTGCATGCAGCAGTAAGTTGACAGGAAATAGTTGAAAGAGTAATGAACTCTGACTTTTGTTTAAATGATCTTAAAGAACAAAGAATATGCAAAACAAAAACCAACCTGCAAACAAGCATATGCCATGGCAGTTGCATAGTAGAAGTTTGCATTCCCAGTACCCTGAAATTACATAGTTTTTAGTCATGATAAGAAAGGCAACATTTGCAAATTGGCTGATCATCTGAATTTGCAGAGAGTATTACCCTCCAAATCCATAAATTGTGCATAACAGGGCTAAGGAGGGAGACACCAACATATCCACAGAAGAGGAAAAAAGAGAACTGCATATCTGTATCACGTGCCACAGAGACTTAAGACCCCATTCAAAGTTCTAATTCCAAGGTTGCAAAACAAAATACTTGATTACCTGCTAATTCATCAAGAAACAAGCCCAACAACCCCAAGTATAGAGCCGAATCCCCAACCTAGTTAACCAAAATGTAGGGAGGGAAGAACAGAGATTCTTCAGATAAAGATGAATGATTAAAAATGGAAGAAAAACTGACAGCAGCAAATAGAAAAGGGTGAGAATAATAACAACATAACGCAAATGTCTTTTAGAAACTTGCAGTCAAGTTATATTATTTGCATTATTTCAGATTGTAGATTATTAACCAAAACCAGAAAATGTGAATGTCAAAGGTAAGGAAAAGAATTAAGGAAACCCCAGTTCTTATGTACAAATGAGGACTTACAGATGGATACGATTTAAGCATTGATGTGATTGTGATGTAGATGAAAGCCAGGAAGCAGGGCCGGTGATTTAAACGTATAGCCAATGGCAATATCATGAACATAATGTTCATGTGGAAAACTATCAAAAAGAAATCTCGAAAGAAATCAAAAACTTCCGCAAAGAAGTACCTGCAGTGAAAATCAAATAAACAACAATCTAAGTGCTAGACAACAGACATGACATGAAACTGCTCAACTTATAGCAACAATGGTGTTAACTCACCATAGGACACCAATGTTTGGTGACAAATCTTCCACTGTGAGAATGAACCCATATGTACTGTAGAAAAGAGTCAACATTCAATTTTAGAGAACAACATGACTATTTCTTAACAAAATCTAAAAAAAGTCAAAAGTACTGTATATCAACTTGAATGTGTAAACACAAGGGAACCATTGCCGTGTTCCCTCTCATTAACTAATTTCAAGGGAACTTGCAGAGCACATAATTATTGATGGTGTTGGGGGCAGAGGTGAAAAGGAAAGACTTGTGTTATGAACTTATGACCTTTTTCTGTTCAGCTACTTTTTGGTAGCATCAACTAATCAAAACTCAGTAACAAAATTTGGTGTAGTCAGGATAAGCAATATGTATCATCCTGTGAATCAACCATTTTGAACCACCGTTTGAATCCGTTTAATTATGAATCAACAATTTTGCAGGCAATACTTTGAGAACATAATGGAATATTCTTATCTACTCTTGCTCCATACTGATTCAATTCATTGAATATCAGTTCAATAATGCCATACATTAATGCATCAATGGATGATCTTCAATAAATTCCAAAGAATTTTAGCATACTCCACACAAGGTTATTCATATGACGTTGGTGATGCAAATCCCAGCCCACTGATGATTGCTGAAGTACAACTACTTATAACGGATAGGTCAACAAAGGAAAAGCAAAGAAAAAAAAAAGGGATGACTGAAGTTCCATGCAGTAAAAAATGCATATAACAAATAGAAAAGCATAATATTCTCAGGTTCGACTGATACCTTTGAAGCATCTCCCACAGACTACCATATTGTTTGACAGAAATGACACATAGAACAAACACATAGACTGACAACAGAGACGCCCAGAATAAGAAATGTATCACAGGTCCCCATGAAAAAACAAATTCTGGCTTGTGACAACAAACACCAGTAAAACGGTTATCTCTGCTTTCCACGCGCCCTTTCTGCAAGAACAGCTTTCTAGGGGGAGCATCAGGACCATATCCCAGCAAGAGTATTATCTATAAGAAAACTAAATTAATAACCACCATATCTTGATCACATAAGTAGGAAACAACTTCTCCAATGTTTTCCAAGCATGTTGAGGCAAAAATAAAAAATCTGAACAAGGAAATAAGCAGAGAAAGAACACCTACCGGAATTATTAGAATCGCAGGATAAAGAGACAAGTGTGTTGCCAAAACCCATCCAAATGCTGCAATAGGAATAATTCCTGGGGTTCCAGCAAAGGAATAACAGTCAATAAATGAAAAAAACTCATCCATAGTCGTTCTTAGAAAAAGCAATTTCAGCCCCTAGACATCACAAGCAAGGTGGATCAATAATTAAATTGTATGGGCAGAATCACAGGGGAGAACATCAAACACAGGTTATATAAGAAGTTTTTGAAACTCAAGTTTTCTTCCTAGCAACAAGCTTCATAAGCATCATAACTGACTGGTGGCAAGTACATGCATTCCAAAAACAGAAGGAGCCTAGCCATTTAATAAGTTACATCAAGATAGGATACAAAGTGATTGACAGAAGAAGCAGAAGTGTATTATCAAATTCAAAAGCTGCTAACATTGGAACAAATAATGAAGTTCACAATGAAATTTGCTTTTAGTTCCTTATTTCAAGAGCACTCCGGATGAGTTTCGGATGAAGGATGCCAAAGGTAAGTTTGTATTCAAGGAAGCAATATAAATCATACAGTTGTTTGCAGGATATACTTGCTAACATTTAAAAAAATGTTGATCAAATAGGAACAAACACCTGAGAAGTAAAGCTAAAAAATAATTTAATGAAACCTTTAATTGATCTAACACAATCCATATTCTTCTCATACATGGGTAAAGTCTTAGGGTATCTTACTTTTACAAGCTCCGTAGAGTGACAGGATGATAACTAGATTTTCAATTGGTGAAGTTGACATGCCCACACTAGCAGCTAACGTGAAAGGATTCCATAAGTACACAAGAGCAGCAATATCTCCTGAAGGAAATGCATCTGGAGGCAACATCAGCATTGGATAGTGTTAGACACTTGTAGTAGCTGGGGCATGGTACTGATACCCTTTTGAACAATCATGTAGTAGAAATGAACACATAGATTAGTTTCTCCAGTCAACAGACTTCAGAAATCTCAGGTATAAGGTGCATAACATGCACATGCAAGTAAATGTTTTTTACCGGAACATGCTAAACAACTATATAAATATGAAAGTTCGTCCCCCAAGTAATCTTCCAATCATCACTTATCATCCTAGAAACACTATTCAGATTCCTCGCAGCAAATCTTGTACCTTATAACTAATGATGTCTAGAACCTTCCTTTCTTACATGGAAGGTTAAACAAAAAATCATAAACAAGTTTACAAGTACCTGCAAGTTTTGATTTATCAGCCAGATGAAGCAATTCCAGTTGCTGTTTATACGCTAGTTGTAGATACTGACCCATAGAACGAATAAGCAAAGCACTGATGATATCTGCAACAACAAAAAGCAAACTGTATCCAAGAATGTGTTGATATCAACGGTGTCACTGGACATTTCATATAAGTTCAGATAAATGGAGACTATCAAAATTAAAATAAAACTGCAAAACCTAACCATATGCTATCAACTATTATCAGATCAAAATCAACAGTAACCTTGGATCTCAAACATTGGAGTCTAAAAGCTAATACATAGCAGAGCATTCTAAAAATAAAAATATGGTTAAAGAGAAACTAGTACCTGCATAAAAGATGACTAGGTTGTCCTTCAATTCTGTTAAGTTAAAAAGAGACATTCGTTAAATTCCAGAAGAATTTAAGAAATCTAACCGAATAATAACCTTGCTGATCATTACTTCATCAAAAATAAAAATTAAAAAACAACAAATAAAGGTGTAACCTTTTAACAGTAAGTGGGCCGAGAAGCGAGAGTAACAAAGGAGAACCATGGTACATAGATCCTGCACGGAAAACACAAATCTAAGTAAGAATGAGTGCGAAGAAGGGTAAAACGAGAGAAGGTGGTGGAAACCTGAATAAGGAGACATGGAAGACTGTTTCAACCAGTAACCCTCGGCCACTGCAAAGAACAATCAGAATCGATCAATTATAAACAAAATATTGAGAATTTGAGAGAAAGTGAGAGGTGCGAGTGTGAGCTTGTGTCCATACAGCGACGGAGGCTGGTAAGAGGAGTGGAGACTTCAGGGCGAGAGGAAAAGTGGAGATTTTGAGGCAAGCAGTATATCAGTATCAGACGGAGCACCGTGCCGGAAATCAACCATCGCCAGAATTGTCCGCGGACGCCGCCGTGTTTCTTCTTTTCTTCCGTCTCCATTTTCCTTTCTTCACTCTGCTCGTTTCGTCGTGCAAAGCATGAAAGAGTGGTTAATGCTTTGACTGCATTTCGATGCCGTTTCTATCAGCAGTCAAAACGGCGCTGTTTGACGTTGATTCCCACAATTTACTTTTTTTTTTTTGGGCAAAAGTACACCTGGTTTAAAAATAGAATAAATAAGCAATAGAATAATTGTTATTAGGAATAAAAAATATAAGGAATAGAATATAATGAATATTATTTTGTTTAGTTTATGTTAAAGAATTTATATGTTAATGTTTAGTTTAAAAATATAAACTTAGAATAATAAAAGAATAAGTAACAAAAAAATCAAAATATCCTTATTATCATCATTATCATCATCATCATCATCATTATTATTTTTTATTTATTTTTATTTTTTATTTATTTATTATTATTATTATTATTATTATTATTAAATTCCTTATCATTGTAAATTTTTATTAATCATATTTATTTTTATTATTAAATTCCTTATTATTATTAATTTTCTTCTTCTTCTTCCTAATTTTAATATTATTAATATTATTGTTATTATTAAATTCTTTAATAATAATAATAATAATAATAATAATAATACGGATAAAAAGTCTTCAATAAATAACTCTATTCTTAGCATATCTTTGGCTATTCTTAAAAATTAAGGAATATATAATCTTAGGATTAGGTATTCTGATATTTTTGTCTAACCAAACAAATGATTATTTAAATTTTAAGAATATACCAGGAATAGAATTCCTACTTTTGTGAACCAAACATGCCCTTAATATTTAGTTAGGCGATTTCATGATAGTAGACTAGAATCAAGTTAATTGAATGTGTAAAATAGAATGAATAACTTGTGAAGAACTTGGAATATGAGGAGGAGAGCTTAAGAAAAATAATGAAGTGATACAAGGAAAAAAGTCTTGTAAACTCAATCAGTTCAAGAAATTGATGAAAATGCTTTAAATCCATCAAAGTAAATGCAACATTTAGAGTCTGAAAATGATTTTAAAAAAAAAGCCCATAAACAAAGTCTATAGTTTAATAAAGTTGTTAAACAACTTGTAGAACAACCTCAGAAACAAAGACAAGGTTGCCAGTGCAGAAGACTCTTATGAAAAGAAACTTAAGGAGATCGATAGACTTGAGGGAAATTGGGTGAAAAATTGGGGATTATGTTTGGGATTAATATAGACTTAATGTATTTAAAAGGGTGTTAGCTTGGTAAAGATAAATATAGATTAACTAATTAGGAATAGGTTGTTGTAACTTGAGAGAGTGCAATTTCATATTTTAAGAGCTTTTTCCAATCCAGTTGATAAATATATTCTAAGTTCCTGTTTGGTTCGGCTTTTGGAAGCCCCAAAAGTACTTTTTCACACTACAGAAGCCATTTTAGGGAAAAAAATGGTTGTTTGACTTAAAAATTGAAAAGTGCTTTTACAGTAGAAACAACATTTTTAAAAGCCAAAATATAGCTTTTTTTAAAGAAAAGCTCCAAATTTTGGCTTTTTCGAGTAGACAGTTTGCTTCACTTCCGTAAATAACATTTCATGACTCTAGGTTATTCACGACTCTTTGGTTTCTTTTTCTTTAACGTCTCCTTCTTTCGTTTCTTCTCTTTCTTCTGTTCCTCACCAAGATACCAAGTCACTGACTATCTTCTGTATGAATCGGTTAGATTCATACTTGCTATTGGATATGTACACAGACGTCGACGTCTGCGTATTGGGTCTGCGTATACACAGACGCCGACGTCTGAGTTAACGCAGACATACGTTCGTCTGCGTAACAACAACGTTCGTCGCCGACGAACATCTGTGTTGTTACGCAGATGACACGGAGACGTCTGCGTTAACGCAGACGAAGGACGAAGGTCTGTGTATCGAACGCAGACCTTCATCTCTGCGTTCGTTACGCAGACATTCGTCTGCGTAACAACGACGTCTGCGTTAAGCTTTGTTACTGTGTTGCATCTATTGCTTGTTGTTTCTTATTGTCTTGCATTTGACTTGTAATTTTTTCTGTGTTATTTCTGGAATTTTTTGAAGAGTGGTAAATTTCATCCGAGTGTAAACATGATTGACTTATAACAGATATGCTTGAATTTTCGCTAGATGGGAAATATTGAACTTGAAATCTTTTGCAATTGCACATTTTAACTGTAGCCTTTTGGTTGTAGCGCTTAAATGGAGTCTTTTGGTTATCAATTAATTTTATGTTTTAACACTGTGATTTCATATTTTCCAATATCAACATTGAAAGCAGAAAGAGAAAATGAGAGTGCTACTTGATACTGTTGAGGTAAGCTTACTATTTTTTTTGTCTTCTAAAGTTTCTGAAATTGAGCATATGTTGGTTTACATATTGATTTAGAATACGTAAAACTTCTGGTTGTGTGGTTTTCTTATACTTGCTTAAATAATTGTTATATGCAGTGGGGATTTTTTTGTTGATTGAAAATGTCAATACCAAGCCAAGATATTCAAGGTGGGGATAAATTGAAAAAAAGGATTAAAGCGGAGT
>JAOSBP010000206.1:25558666-25587377 GCA_027563825.1 Erythroxylum mucronatum
TATGAATAAAATGCGCTAAAGGGGATTGACTTTAGGGCATATATAATCAGTCCCGTCGATCAACAAGTCGACTTGTCGCTTGTACAAGGCGACTTGTCGGGAATGAAAGCGTACAAGTCGACTTGTACAACCTACAAGTCGCCTTGTCACTAACAAATACTTACACAAAGGGCGAGACAACATCAAGTGGACACTCAATTTTCCAAGTTTTTGGAGAAACTGAAGAAGCTTTAGATTAACTTGTCATTAGTGGAAACCTTGGAGTGCTTGCCTAAGTATGCGAAGTTTCTTAAGGATATACTGACACATAAATTCACTTGGGAGGACAATCAGATGGTAACCTTGACGAAAAATTACAGTTCGATTATCTCAAGCATGATGCCTTCAAAACTACAAGATTCAGGGAGTTTTACTGTTCTTATGTGTTTATGATGTGATGACAAGTTTGATGAATACATGTTTATGTTGGTTATGAATTGTTTGACAAGTTGAGAATCTGGGAAATATGTATTTTATGGATTCAATGTAACTTTACTATGGCAATAAATATCTTCAATGGTTTTGCTTATTTCTCTGTTATAAACTTGTTACCCATGAGCTTTTAAGCTCACCCTCATTCCTTCCCATATCCAGGTGATGAGCAAGAGATCGAGTGAGCGAGAGTTACGGAATCACTCTAAAATTTGCATATTTTTATATTTTAATTTAGTTTTTGTAAAACACAAGGCTTTAACCGCATTTCAAGTATTATGTGTTCATGTATTATTTTGTATTTTTGGGTTATGAGACCAATGATGTATTGTAGCTTGAAATGCCCAATAAAGCTTTGTAAAACTCTTTCCTTTTGAGGTTAATGAAATATGAATTTGTATATGAAGGAGGTTGAGATGAAATTAGGTATACTTGAGGAAGGTATCAATTTGAGATGATAGAGTTTGAATACGAATTGTTGTTACATATAAGTAAGATGTGTTATAGAAAAGAAAGATAGGAAATTGTGAAGGATAAAAATTAGTTGTAAGTAATGAATCAAATGAGTAGAGATTAAAGAGTTTAATGAAATAATGTTGGTAGTTAAATTGTTATGAAATGATGTTGCATTAGAGGAAGTGAATTTGGGACAACTTAGAGTGAAAGCAAGGTTAGGATAGATGTAGAGACCTTTGGGAAGGCGCATAATTGCATTTTACTCATAACCTTCCAAGTTGTTCATTACATTTTCAAGTTTTTTATAGGGGAAAAATGTGTGTTCTGATTTCAGGAGAAAAACTGGATTAATCTAGGTTGAATTAGACAAAGACGTCTTCTTGAACATGTTTGATTCTTTTGGCCATAACTTCGTCATCCGACCTCCAAATTTTTTGATTCTAGAGCCAATAGATTCCTAACACATTTCTCTATCTCCCCATAGAAATTTATAGCCTTTGGTGTTGATTTGGAAAAGATTGATGGAAAGAAATTGAGGGAATCGGTTGGAAGAGCATGAATTGGTTATTTTACTGAACATACTTCAGTATTTTAATTATATCTTGATCTATATAGCTCCGACTAAGATGGTTCTTGTTCAAAATAAACTAGAGATGTAGAGCTACAATTGTTCTGAAGAAGTCAATTTGTGTTTTTGGTGATTGACTGGTGTGAGCACGCCACCCTTGTGGGATGCGTATTTAGATGTCACTTAGGACGTCGGGCACGTGTCTTGCGAGGGCAGGGTGCCCAACAAATCATATATAATTATAAATCATAGCTCAGATAGGACCACATAAATCTTCTGAGTTAGGAACAAATCCTTTATTGGAATTCACATAATAAGTTAATGCATTCTTAGAGATTTTGACTAGAAAGAGACTTTAATAAATCATCTTAAGGATATGGATTGTATGTCTTGAGGAAGAATATGGTTGTAACTTTGAAACTTTTATTGGTCTGAGAAACTAGGATTAATCATTAAATCAAGATAGATCTAAGCATAGAAAGGTTATAGATGGATTATATATCTTGATTATATTATCCATTAGTTGGTTCAGTTTTATTTTTAATATAGGTAGGTATTTCAGATTAGTTTAGTTAATAATTCCTTTTAAACCAATCATTTGTTCATTAAATTAGTTAATATAAAGATAGTTTGTACTAGTACATGTAATGATTCTTAGCATAGTTTGATAAGAAACATGCATCACCATCAATAGACATGTTTTCAAGAGAAAGAGCTTAGATTAAAAAAGTTAGGGGTTAAGGCTATTGCCTGTTAGTATAGGAGGGAGGAAAAGAGTGAATATAAATAGAAAATTAAGAATTTAAAACCATAATATCCTAACTTAGGAGTTTCTAGTAAGTGGGGTGCTAACATGGAATTAATTGGCCTTGAAAATTAAAATTTGCCACATTAGCCCTAATTGATGGAACCTTAATGGTAGCTTAGGATTCCACAAGTTTGAAGTTAAAATGATAAGGTTTTTAAAACTATTAGGACTTTTTTAATACTAGAAAACATTGGGGTCTAAGTTAAATTTTGGTAAAATTATTAGGTATCAAAATGTTCCTTTGCCTAACTGCTAATTAATTATATGTATCAACCATAGCAACCATTCCCTTAATATCAGTTACTTTTTTCATTTTCCTAAGGAAATTTCCATTACATCTCCTTTAATGCATATCTTTATGATAAATGCTAATTAATTCTATATATCAACCATGACAACTTAGGAGAGTGAGGTAAATGTGCCTAGGATATGAGGCTATTGCTTGTGGAGTGAGGTTACTCACCTTTGCTCAAGCGCATAACTTATAATTGAACCTCCTAACCTATGGATCAATTGCATAGGTTATGATTTTAAGGTCTCTTTTGATATCTATCACAACATAAATACCAAATATATTGGATCCTGAATACTTTTTTGGATACCACTAAAGAATTATGTATGGTGTCCAAGATTGATGCAACTTCACTAAAGGATTGAGACAATTGCATCTAATACGTGAAGATAATACAACAAGGATTATGAGGCAACTCACATCCATACAAAAATAAAAAAGCTCACAAAACCTTACTTACATCCACTTTCTTGTAGTTGAGGCAACTACTTTTCATTCTTGTATTACTTATTTTTTAATATGTTCATATCCTTTATTTGATTAAATTCCATTAGTTTCTAATATTTATATATGTTAGCTATAACAACCATGAAATTGACTGAATGAGTAAGCTAATGTTCTAACAAAAAGTGATGAAACCTTATTCAAGATAGCTTTAGATTGCTATATCTATAGAATATATAGAGAAAGGAGCACTAAAATCTTTCAAAACTAGAAACTGGAATGATCCATATGGAATTACAACATACTAAACCTTATTAGGGAATTCTCTATAATTAATGGCATCAATTATAACACAAGTAGGGATATAGTTCGAAGATGGAGATTGCTAGCTAACTAGCTTACAGCCAATGCCATATTAAAATAATGACTAAACAAATGGGCACTCAAGAGGACAAATGCAATTAGGGAGCTAAAGTCAAGTCAAATACCTTAACCTCATCTCATTATAGAAGCCTACATACACAAAAAGAATATGGAAAGTCACGAAATAGCTAACTCATAATGCTTGCTAATGTAAGACTTATTTTTTATCAAAAAATAACTGAATTAAGCCAAAAAGAGGTAAACTAAACTGAATTACAGTCTTACCAAGAAGATGAGAGTTCCAAAACCAATTTAGAAAGCTATGCTACTAAAAATACCAACAATTGTTACAAATAACCTCCTAATACCCTCACATATCAGTGCAATTTGAATATAAAAAGAGCTTGTCACAAAATAGGTTGATATTTAGTATGACATTTAACAACTCCCTTATAAATGTCTCAAAACTACTTTCTATGTTGAAAATTTGTTTGCTTCTTTTATCCCATACCTTGAGTAAAAGGTAAGATAAAGCAATGCGAAACACCATTTAACGTCTTTACTAATAGGCTACAAACTCGAACTCCAGGTGACAATTTGTTGCCAATCATTTGATAGGTTACTGATAGCATATTTGTGTAATATTAGCCTCCATGCTTCCGTAGTGAAGTTGCATTTGAAAAATAGATGAGGGGCACTCTCCATTTGGCATTTACAAAGAATACATCTACTTTTCATACATGTAAACTTGTTCAGTCTCTTAATGGTGGGTAATCTATCCTTGATGGCTCTTCGCAGAGTAGTAGGGGCTCTAGGGAGCTAAAACTTGCACCAAACAAGTTTATGCCATGAAACATAACTAAGATTCTATTGAAATAACTTTCTATATGATGCATTATTAAAAATCCCATTGCTAGATGGACACCATCAACTAAGGTAGAATTATTTCTAGATTCAGTTCCTAAAATTTTGAATAACATCACCTATAATTGCATAAGGATCCCTAAAGAAATGGTAGTGGTATAATAGAGATTGGAATTCCTTACTTTTAGCTATGTTCAAGTCAGCCTTATGGGTGTAAAGGCTATTTATATTTCAAAATTTCCCTTGTGAAGCTCTATAACTCCCTAATTACTAGTCACAATTTGGCCATTAGTGTTGCAATAGTAGCTTATGCTTTGTTTTTTCCTTAAGGGCCTATTTATCAATTCATTTTCAGCTTCCCAAAAAAATAACTATAACATTGTTTAAAAACTTGAATCAAACACATACTTCCACATATTGAAATTTGATCTTATGTAATTTGGTACATATAATTCATTATCCATAACTAGAGATTTAACTTCTAAACAAAAGAATATAGAAAGAACATCTGTCAAAACTAATTAACTGTAAAAGGAAAATTTATTAATATGTGATTTCCATACCTCCTACAAATCATATGATACATACTCTCATGCCATACATTCATGCGATAATAATATGAAATCCAAAAAAACATTTATTAATATTATACAATAATCAAATATGTTGAAAATTAAACTATGATATAAAGATGGGTTTGGATTCCTACAGAACAACCTATTATGTCCTAACTATTTACACTTAGAACACATACATCCTTATAATTCAAGAATGCACTCTCAATGCATTTTACCTTCAACCTTCCAAATCTCGTTCTTATTTTTAGAGAAAACAACAAATGTTGCCATCATGTGCACCAACTTCAAAAATTTTGAGCATATCTTATTTCATGATAGGAATTATGGCATTGGAATATACTAGCTCTTATATGAAAATTTTGTACGAATCACCAACAAAGTCATACACATTATGATTTATAACCTTTATCTCATAATATGAATAATTCCAAAGCATATTGAATTGCTACAATATTAAATATGTGCATGTTAGGTCCATTAAATAAGCATTCAACTCTACATTCCCAGTAAACTTCTTATCCATATACTACTCACATTGAATTACTATTAATACTTCACCCTTACCTATATTGCCTAATAATTTTTTCCTTAATGATTTTTCATGCATCATGTTTCCACTTACTAATATTTCTATTTGCTCTAAATATTTTTTAAACTAACTTATTACAATGCTTATGGTAAATTGGGAAAAGTTATATTAACTTTCACCCCTTATCTATATATTGAAAGACTCATGTTTTACTAGTCATCTGATCCTAATGCATACAAGGAAATTTTGACATCACCCAGAGTTTAATGACCTTATGTTTGCTACCCAGTCAATAAGTTTTATCATAAATGTTTATTGATTTGGCATAGTATTGTTATTGCAACCCAGCATATATAATGGCATTAAGGAGCTCCATTACTAACTCTTCAGCTTTCTTACTACTTCCAAAGTTGTTTAGTTGCCTCTGCTCTATAATTCTCCTTAATATGCCTACAAAAATACGAATGGAACCCTTCACCAAGTATCTCTTCAACACAAAATTATGTTATTATTATGGTATAAAATCATAATAACCTTAATACCGCTAATAAACTCCTTCAAATTTACAAGAAACTATTATCACTTTTAATAACTCTCTAAATTAACAATAGCATATGTAATAGGAAATGTCTAATTATTAGCATCAAATGCTTTACAAGTTAACATGGTATTAAAGAACCACCTAAAATGCGACCACGTATGTAAAAGATAGGTTGACAATCATTCCTTAAACTACTTACGCAACAATCATACCATATGAATAATTTTTTAAACCGATAACTTTAATACTCCACATAATCTTATAACTTATCACTTTATATAATTTAACTATGCGTCCAAGAAATTAGTTCGTAGGAATACTTAAGATTTCTATTAATCAACTTCATTGCTTGTTCTTAGTAGATCCAAGTATGTTTGTAAGTTAAGTGCATCTTATACTTAGTTTCGAAGATACTATAATATTGTTAGATATTCTTTTCGGCCTCAGCTACAAAATGTTGCTAATAAGTTGGCCTTTTAACTTCAATATCAAATGACTTAGATTATAAAATATTTTATGGGTTATGTATGTGTTCCTTCTCAAATTGTGTAATATAAGAAATCCTATCTCATTTGCACTATGATTTGTGCCACACCATGGGCACTTTTCCTTATTATATATGAAACAAATTGTGTTTTGTTTGTTCCCTAAATATCAGGATGAGAACTCCGTTATTATACTACATATATTAAGTGCTTCCTTTAAATTAGTTGCTACTGCGCTTATGCCTAAACCTACTAAATCATCACATCATGTCTTAGATATACTTGAATTCCAAATATTGTAAGTACATCAAAAGAGTATTAGTAAATTTTATTCACAATGGATGACACACATCCTTCTTCCCTATAACTCTATATAAATTTGAAAAGATTATTATAACATGTGTGGAATGTAAATAAAATTAGCACACTTATAAGTCTTTGATATCAAAAATCACAAATTGACAAATAATTTAAGGATAATCATTATTTATATATTTATATATACACTTAATTGTTATGACATTCTTACCCCCATCATGCTTTGTTATCCATAAGCAGCAATAAATATAAGATATATACATAAATCATTATCCTTAAACAAGCCATCAAATCTCTTATGCATACATTATTGATTGAATTAATATAGTTCAAATTTTTCTTGGTCGAGTTTGTATTTCATTGTATAGGAGTTGACATTTATTTCAAAATAGGTGCCAACTTCCCACACAAATTTTGCATAAGGCTCCTAGCAATTAGGAAAGCTACCACCTTATTGTATATATATATCGAAACACAATATTCATAATATAGATTTTCATTCCAAAAGAATAATAATAATACATGCAATTGCTCTCATTACGTCCATTATATACTAATTTTGCTATTTGCGATTATGATTCCTCCATTTAAATGAAAACAAAATTTGGATTCAAACATCTTTATATTAAACATTTACTATTAAGTAAATATTTCAAATTTATAGTTTAAGTTGGTATGCAAGAATTAGTTTTGAATGACCATATATGTATATTTATAGATTACGTACCTCTAAATTGCTTTTATAAATTATTATATGACAAATTATAGTTAAGAAATTCATAGGTAATTTTATATTTCTTTAACATTTTCAAATAAATTTCGAAGATAATATAAGTACCAATTAGTTGCAAAAACACGATAAACTGAGAAAAACAACAAACCTAAAAACACATCAAACCTAGAAGTAAAACAACAATAACAATAACAACTTCTAGTAAGATTCTCGCTGATATGAGAAGTCTGGAGAAGTATGGCAGTACGTAGCTTAACTCCTAACTAATAGAGAAGTTATTTCTAAAACAAAGCAAAATTAAAAAATATAATAAACCCAATAACATAATAAACCTAGATGCATAACATATCCAAATATACAGAATAGCACAGATATGACGAGCTTTAAGAGATTAACTTGTAAATAAAAAGTCAACCAACTACAATCAAAAGATAGAGGGATATACGTACAAAAGGAATGAAAGACCGGAAGCTATCAAAAAATAGGAAAAGTAAAAAGAAATCAAACTCAGGGTAAATTAATAAATATCAATTATAACTAAATAATGATAAGTTTGGAGTAATAATTATTTATGTAAGTAAATAAATTTAATAAATCATTTTTTAAATATTAAACCATAATTAACTAGATCAAAAGATATCTTTATTCGTTAAATGGCAAAGGACTCCAAAATCCAAAATATAATTCTCGCTTTTCTTCTTATTCGAACAGTCGTCCCTGTACATAGCCCGATAAGTAAATTGCCAAGATTATCCCTAACTTACTCGCCAAGACAAACCGAGCAAAACAAGCCACGTTCTATCGGTAGAATATTGCAGAAGCCCCAGCCCCCAAGCGGGATAGCATTACCGCAGGAGCCAAACAGGCACTAATCACTTTCCTTTTAATTAAGCTATATAAGGCTCTCCAGATTCCAAACAGATTTTCCTGGTTTTTCTTCTACCTGAAAGAAACAACAAACTGTACGGAGAAGAGGAAAAACAAAATATTTGCTATTAGTTGAAGAAGAGGTAGAAGATATATTCCTCTAAAAATTCTGGAGACAATGGCTAGGGTTGATCAAGAAGCGATCGACACGTTTATGAGCATCACAGGCGTCACTGAAGCTGTCGCCATTCAAAAACTGGAGGTTATTTTCTTTTTATTTTAAGGAATTTATCGCTACTTTTTCTATTGTCTTCTTTTTCAATCGATGGCGATTATTTTTCTTGTATGGTTAACTGTAGCTGATTTGAGTTTTCTTTTTTCTGAATTAATTGATTACCTTGCTAATTTAGGGTATTGAATATTGCTGTTAATGGCAAGTTCAGCGATTTTTGTTTCAAGTTTAATTTTCAGCTTACTTGTTTGGGAATTAGTTGGCGGTGATCGTATAACGACTGTTTTTGGTTGGTTGCTTCTTGGATTTTGAACCCTTCTCTACCTATGTACATAAACTCTCTTTGGTTCTTTAGATACAGTATGGTATGTAACCAAGTATTTATGGGTTGTTTTTGTTTTTTGTTTTTGGTAAATCAGTAATAAGATAAAAGTAGAAAAAAGAGTTTATGTACATAGGTAGAGATTGTGTATTAAACCAATCTCATACCAATCCAAAGGAGACAACCCCTCTAAAGCTGACAAAATAATCCCTGCAATAGTGTATCACTCATTACAACAACATCTGAAAACAGTTTATTAGATCATAAGCTTCACAGAAGTCCTCTTATCCCTATAATGCAAACATCCGTTGTAGCATTCTGCAATTACAACTTAGCATCATGGTTTCACTGTCCATTCCTTCATTGGTGTTATCTTGTGCCTTATGAAACCTGCCTGCGTGTCTTCTCACTAGATATAGTTCCATACCTTATTACCCACCTTTTCGACCTTGCATTTTTGTTTTCTGCACTCCCTTGGCTTTTCCTTCCCATGGTTCAGAGGGTGGAACCCTGCCTTCATTGCAGTCTGCTTTGCTTGAAAGATTGTTACAGCTTCTTCTGGACCACTCAGCCGTATCCCATTCCACTGAAGTCTCTCCCTTTCTCCTCTGATCAAACCTTCAACTTGCTGCTGGGTTGTTTTTGTTTTTGTGCCAATGGTGCTACTACAGTCTTTGATTTTCCTTTTCAAAGTAATAGCATGTGAAGTTGGTCTCTCTTATATGAATTTTGAGATGAAGTCATATCCTTTTGATTGGAAATTTAAATTGATGGCATAACTTCGCACCCTGAAGCCTGATATAATTGCTTTTGGTGAGTAAACTTAAATTTATTTGAGGATGCTTACAAGCTTGGTTTTTCAGCTTCAAATTGAGCTTCTTTGTGATAACTTCTAAAATCTAATTTTGTTATTGAGTAAGTCTCTATGCATCTAATTGATTTCACTTTTGCTTTCATTTAGGAGCACCATGGTAATCTCAATGCTGCTGTCAACGCACATTTCACTGAACGGGATAGAAGCGCGTTAGTGTTTTATATAACATCTTATTTCATGTTGCCTTTTGTCCTCCACTTTTTAATATTCTGTATTCGTTTGGTAATATAGTTTTCTCCTCCTAAATTTCTTGGCCATGCTTCTCTGATTAATATTTTTTTTTCTTTTTGTCTATCAGTGCACCTGAAACTTCTGTTGCAGTTCCACAAGATGATATCATGGAGATAGATGATCCAGTAGAACTCTCACCTAGGAGAAATCCTTTGTCACTTCTTTCCAACGATAGCATCATGAACACATTCTCACTGCTAGACCCACAATTTCGTAGGAGTTTGTTTGATAGGGATTCAGGTTTTTCAAATCGTGCACCTTATGTTTCACAACCAAGAGAGGTGAGGGAGATACCCATAGAAGTGAAAGATGGCAATGATGGTACATCTAGCCGGTCCGGTCATGCTCCTGTCATTGAAGATGTAACAGGAACTGAACATGCACAGGGCCCAGACATTCATGGGACAGTCATAGTTGAAGATGATGATGATGCTGCTCAGGTTGGTCTAAACGCATGGGCTGCAGGGCAGAGCGAGCGGAAAGGTGATGGATCTGGTGGTAGTTTCCCTCATAGAAACAGTGAACCAAGTGCTCCCGGATTTGATAATTTCCAAGACTATGGAAATGACATAGAAGAGCAAATGATTCGTGCTGCCATTGAGGCTTCAAAACAAACTCAGGTAAACTAATTCAATTGAATTTTTATGCAACAAAATTTCGTCAAGACAGTTAGAAATTATATTCTGTCACTTATGGATTTATTTACATGCTGTACAAATTGATGATAATTGTTATAAAGCAGGATGTCAGAGATTCTGGACCTCGGGGAACACAATCTCATATGGAGGATCCTGAACTTGCACACGCCGTTTCATTATCTTTGGAGGTTTGTCTCCTTGAACTTTTGTTTTTACTGTGGTTTTGGCTTCTTCTAAAATCAATAAGATCCAGACAGCAGAGCAAGAGAAAGCATTTCATCAGCAGAAAGGAGAAGTTGGGGCATCAGAACTTGGACATATAAAGTCAGCAGAGATGGAGATGGAAAAAATACCATCGTCTAATGGAAGGTGTGTGTATGACTAGCTTTTGGGAACATATGCTCTCAAATAAGGACATGGCACCATACATTTAATTTTTGTACAAGAAATGATAAAGCTACATGTGAGATAAGTTTCCATGTATGGAAATAACAAATCTGATGTTTGCTTGATTTGATCTAGGTTGGAGACAGGAAGTTCATCTATCCAAGACGATGCTGATGATTTAGCGGAGCAGCCTCTTGCTAGGACTAGATCAAGATGCACACTAACTGGCTCTGGCCAAGATGTTGGAATTGTTGAGGCTAGGTCAGCGTCAAGTCATAGGCAAGATGGTAGTCCTCCACAGCACAATGGCAATGCTTTTCCTTCAGATGAGGTATTTCCATACTAGATTCCTACTATAATTTTTTCAACTGGAATTTTTGAATTCAAGGCAAAAGATACCATTCTTTGTACATGCTAAATATGTTTCATCTTCATGAACAAATTGAAGTGGGGAGGAATCTCTTCCGAGGAGCATGATGAGGCAGTCATGCTTGAGGCTGCAATGTTTGGTGGAATTCCTGAAGGGACTGGTTATGGGTTTCCATTTGCACCACAAGAATTCATGCAATCGGAGGTTGCTTATGCCCATCGTGTACCCCGTCCTCCATCACCTTCTCTGCAAGCTCAGCGATTGATCCGCGAACAACAGGTGTTGCTTTTAGCCTCTGAAAACAAAATGAGAACTGCATTTTCAGTTCTTTGATAAAAATTTGGCCCCCGTCTGGTGGATGCAGGATGATGAGTATCTGGCATCATTGGCAGCAGACCGTGAAAAAGAGATAAAAGCGGCGGAGGAAGCTGAAGCTCGTCTTTTACAGGAAGAAGCAGCCAAAAGAGCTGCTCTGGAAGAGGAAACACGAAAAGAGGAAGCATTACGAAAGAAATTGGAGGAAGAACAGGTATTCCTTCCTTTCATATATTTGATAGAAGTTATTTTTTTCCTTATCATGATGTATATGTTGTACAACTTAGAATGTTATGTGTTCTTCTCAAGCGCAGTTCCTACACTGGAAAGTTTGAG
Organism: Erythroxylum mucronatum; assembly: GCA_027563825.1. Taxonomy (NCBI): domain Eukaryota; kingdom Viridiplantae; phylum Streptophyta; class Magnoliopsida; order Malpighiales; family Erythroxylaceae; genus Erythroxylum; species Erythroxylum mucronatum. The sequence goes on from JAOSBP010000206.1 coordinate 25,570,689, forward strand.
GACCACATTCTTCAACATTTTTGCTAGAGGTGGATAATCGTCAAATTTGAATTGCAGTTCTTCTGTGCTACAAGACCTTTAATTTTGTCTTTTCCTTTAGTACTTTCTTTTTTTTTTTAAGATGTGAATAAAGAGGGAAATGGGGTGGAGTTTGATGCCTATTACAGTAGACAATGTGTGCATATTTATTCTTTCATCCTATTCTTGTTGCAAGTGTTGCTGTTGATGACATGAACTGCATTTTGCTTGCTTCTTCCTGGGGAGAAGGGGAGAACAATAATGAGATGGAATACTTAAACTTTTTCATTTGTATGGCTCTTGTTGTCATTCTTCTGTGCAGGAGCGGGAGAGACAATTGGTAGCAAAAGAAGCTTCTCTGCCTCAGGAGCCAGCATCTGATGATGAGAATGCTGTCACACTGTTGGTGCGGATGCCTGATGGAACCCGGCGTGGTCGACGATTTCTGAAGTCTGACAACTTAAAGGCAAATTCTATTAGAGTACATCGTTTTTTTGTGCAATTCTCCCTCTTATAACTCCCTTGTTTTCTTACTGTGTTTTGTTGGCTTTGCAGTCTCTTTTTGACTTTATAGATATTGGTAGAGTCGTCAAGCCTGGGACTTATAGATTGGTAATTCCTCTTTGTCAAACTTTATTCCTTTTCTCTTAATCTTTTGTCCTATAATTTAACATGAAAATTTTTTTGGTCATCCTTAACTTTGAAATGATGTTTGAAAAAACCTTTATTGAGATGAATCTCAACCAAGCTTCAATACTCTGGTTTCTAAACTTTCATGTCCTGAACAGGTGAGACCATACCCAAGGCGTGCTTTCAGTGATGGAGATAGTGCACTGACACTAAATGAACTTGGCCTGACAAGCAAACAAGAAGCCTTGTTTATGGAGTTGATGTAGAAACTAGCAGCTATTGCAAAAATGTACAAGTTATTGGTGTCTATTAAATGTGATCATACAATGAACACGGGTATTTCATTTAAATTGGTACTTTCGCGCCAATTTATTTTACCATACGGATAGATTAAAACAATTCACTCTGACATGACGTGAAGGAACTCAAATCGCAATTGTTGGAATTATGTGCATGGTGATGGAAGTTTTTATGTTTACATGTCTGGCTATCTATTTTTTCTTGATACGAAGATAGGCAGTAGTTCAATCTCGTCATGTGACATCTTAAAATCTGAAGGGCGAACCGTTTTAAGTTGTGGACTGCTCTATTGGTCACTAGTGTCCCTCCCATGGAATGGACCACGTATGAGTGATACAAGTAGCAGGGTAGGTCACTCACTTGAGCATCTGACCTATGTTGACTGGAATCCCGAGTCAGTCATTCGTGGTGAGGACATTAGTGCGGTTGCAGTTAGGTGAATTTTGCAACAGGCTCTGAAATGGGCATATTTTGTACCGTTTCGTTGGTAGGATGAATTTTGGTAACCCAATCAAACTGGTAGGGGAATGAGACCCAATCTGCTCCCTGTTTCATTTAGGTAAAAGTATGCTTGCTATGCTATGATGGTTTAAACTTTCGTTGGGATTGTTTTTATGTGCTTTCTCTTAACATGCTCAACACACAGAATCCAGTGAATGCTGTTGAAAATATGAAGAGAGAACAAGCACTTATGTGACCCTCTTGGGATTATTATATGCCAGAACCAACTGGTCACAATCTATCAAGTGAAGGATTGCCCGCCACCTGTCTTAGATCCCAAGTCTGATAGGAAGTTGATGGTAGTTAATTGACAACCCACCAGAGCCCACTAAAAGAAAAGTGAAGTGGTGTAACCCAACGGTCGAGCGAACGGTTATTAAGGGGAGAGGCACGTGACACGTCACTCAGAAGATGAAGGAGAAGTTCTCCAACGGTCATATTTCTCCGACATGTTCCAACGGTAACTTGGACTTGCTTTCTCTACACCTTCGGATCAACATCAAACGGCAAGGAGACCCGCGTCCTATTACTCTTCTCGAATCTGCCTTTCACAGCCATCGATTTTTTTTTTTCTTAGTGCCGGTAAAACCAAATGGGTATACAAAAAGTAGGAAAAAGCAGCGACAGCGACAGAGACAGCTATGAAGTTCATACTAGTAGAGTCTTAGTATAGTAGCAGTACTAGGGAGGAGAGAGAGGGAGAGGGAGGGAGTGGGAGCTGGGAAAGAACCAAAAGGCTTAATATTAGAAAAACGCAACTCTGTTATGGCTGAATGTTTCTTTGGATTGTGAGTGATGATATTGTTGTGATCACTTTTCATGCTTGTTTAGAGAGATGCGGGGGTTCTGGATTTGCTTTTCTTCTTTCAATTTTAGCTGTCATAGGCTTGTTGTTGCAAACTTGAAATGCTGATATAGGTGTAAAGATTGCTGATGATTTCAGTCACCAACTTGTGCAAGTATGTTTATGAAATTTCCCTTCATGTAGTAAACTGCATTGTCAATAAAGTTGGCAGCGTTTTGTCAATGATCTTTAGTTGAATGTTTTGGAATCCGATGATTCTTTTCTTTCAGGTTGATTAGCTCCGAATTCTTTCATTCATTTGGGGGTGGGAAGTTGCAAATTCTTTTATTTTTTAAATTCCATACTAAGCATTCTTATATGAATATATACAGTTCACAAATTCCCTGTTCGATATTTATTCTTTTGTCATCACTCATCGGATTCCTGTTGTTTTCATATGTTTCTGGTAAAAGAAAATTTACAAGCTCACATTAGTTTTGTTTTTCTTGTTTTATTTCTAACTTTAAAGTGTTCATGCAGAGGTAGCCATGAATGAACACATAGAACACACACACAATAATAAATCATAATTAGCATAGTTCAAGAGTTCGTTTTATAGAAACAAAGAAAGATTGGAAGACAAACAGAAAATCATAGAATAGGGTGCGTGAATCGCAACACAAGTTCAAAAAAAAAGGAAAAAAAGAAGAATTGGAAGGTTATAGAGGATGTTGGCTGGGTGTTCTAGTTCTACATTGCTGTCACCTAGGCATAGATTGAGGAGTGAGTCACCAGCACAGTTTAAAACTTGCCATTTCCAGCTACCTTCAATGAGTACGCAGAGATTGGACTTGCCATGTACTTTCTCTCGCAGAGAGTCCTCACGTTCACAGTCTATTAGGCCCGTTTCTGTTGGTGTGTCTGTGGACAGGCCAGTGGAATCCAAGGCCAGTAATCGCTCTATTAAGCAGCACATCCGCCTTCCTCCATTGGCGACAAGCGCTCAATTAGTGAAAGATGAGTTCTGGGAGAAAGGTAAGAGCTTGAAGAGGTTTGCGGAGCAGGGAACAGTTGACGAATCTTGGACTAATAGGGCTAAAAGAAAAAGGAGCAGCGAACATGATGGGGGTGATAGGTTGAGTCTAGGTCAATTGGGGAGCGGCAGTTTCTGGTTTCAATCAAGTTTTGGGGTTCCTAGAGTCCCAAACCCAGTTCCTTTCTCGTTGACATGTTCAGGAGATGAGGAAAGGGTATGTTTTGTGCCAAGTGAAGTGATCTCACCGCCTTTGCAATTGACAAACAATCCGTGGGTGGGCTCTGTTATAACCGAGATCACTGACCTTGGTGATAAAGGTGGGGAGACTACGCAAAGGCCAGTGCAAGAAGCCTCAGGTTCAAGTGCTTCGTCAGAGAGTCATAGCTTCGGCCTTCGGCTTAGTGAGAATGTTTTGGAGCAGGAGGTTGCTAATGGCTCAAAAAATCGTCATCAACAAGGCGGTTCTGTGGAGGCTCCACAGGAGGACCATCAAGAAGAATACAAGGGGTTTGAGCTAGTTAGCTTACTCACAGCTTGTGTTGAAGCAATTGGGAACAAGAATTTTGCGGGGATCAACCGTTTTGTAGCTCAATTGGGAGAGCTTGCTTCTCCAAAGGGGGGATCTTCTATTAGCCGTCTTGTAGCTTATTATACTGAGGCTTTAGCTCTTAGAGTTGCAAGGTTTTGGCCTCAAATATTTCACATCACCACTCCTCGAGAGTTTAATCGGGTTGAGGATGACTCTGGGACTGCATTAAGGCTTCTGAATCAGGTGAGCCCAATTCCCAAGTTCCTTCATTTCACAGCAAACGAGATCTTGTTGAGAGCCTTCGAAGGGAAAGATAGGGTTCACATTATAGACTTCGATATCAAGCAAGGGCTTCAATGGCCAAGTTTGTTTCAGAGTTTGGCTTCCAGGGCCGATCCACCTAGCCATGTTAGAATCACCGGTATAGGCGAGTCGAAGCAAGAATTGAATGAGATAGGAGATAGGTTGGCTGGATTTGCAGAGGCATTGAACTTGTCTTTCGAGTTTCATCCTGTAGTAGACAGGCTAGAAGATGTGAGGCTGTGGATGCTTCATGTGAAAGAAGGAGAGAGTGTGGCCATAAATTGCATCTTCCAAATGCATAAGACACTTTATGATGCAAGTGGAGGTGTATTGAGGGATTTCTTGGGACTTGTCCGAAGCACAAAACCCGCGATAGTTGTCATGGCGGAGCAAGAGATGGAGCACAATGTTATTGATTTGGAAAGAAGAGTATGCAATTCCCTTAAGCACTACTCTGCGATATTTGACTCCATTGATTCTAGCATTCCATTGGAAAGCTCGGCTAGGATAAAAATAGAGGAGATGTTTGCAAGGGAAATTAGGAATATAGTGGCTTGTGAAGGGAGTGACAGGGTTGAAAGGCACGAGAATTTTGAGAAATGGAAGCAGTTGATGGAACAAGGTGGATTCCGGTGCATGGGAATTAGAGAGAGGGAATTGATTCAAAGCCAGATGCTGCTGAAGATGTATTCTTGCCAGAACTACATAGTCAACAAACAAGGTCAGAATGAAGGACTTTCTTTAAGCTGGTTAGATCAACCTCTGTACACAGTCTCAGCGTGGGCGCCTACAGATATGGCAGGGAGCTCATCCTCATTCTCTCACGCAAGCTGAAGGGTACAGGGGGATTGTTTCTTTTTCTTCAAATTCTGATGGGTACAGGGGATTGATTCTTTTTCTTCAGCTCACTCAAAAATCTTTGTGGGCCTCCCATTCATTCTTTTTGTTGCAGACAAGACTTGTCAGTCTAATAGTACAAAGTCCTTTAGATCAAGTACAGTTAGTTTCATGCAGGCTTCGGTCCATAGAATTTGAGTCAACTTATGTTTATTCTTTCATTCTTTATGTAGTGAAGAAATTCTTTTGTAGGTCATTACATTGTCCATTTCAATTATTCAATGTACCTGGAAATAAAGTCATTATGTATGAAATATGATTCAATTGATTTGTGCTTAGCAATGTTTAATCCCATATTTCTGCACTTGCGCAAACTGCAAACTCGTATGCTCCTTTCTTTTACACATTCTACTTCCAAAACATGGTTTGGAAAGCAAAATGTAGCACTTAGATTTCCTACCAAGAGATCTATATTTTATATATTTATTTTTTATTCAAAATGAAGTCATATAACATCATTTTGCAGTTATAAATGAAAAAAACTGATAAAATATGAAGAAAAAACTTATATGATAATTAAAAAATTATATAAAAGTAAATAATAGTTCTTAAAATATAATGATTAAAATGAAAAAGGTCAAACGACATGAAGATCTAGCATAATTAATTTTATTATTAATAAATTAGATTAAGTATTATATATTAAATATTATTTACTCAATTTTATTATAATAATTTGAATTTTTAAGATAACATTAAAATATTTTAACTCTTAATTCCTTGTTGAAGTGGTCCGCCTTTAAATCTTGGTATTGATATAACTAACCACATTATATTTTTTTTAACCATATTAGTGACACGCGAAATATAATTTTAACATATGAACTTAATATTTCAAAAATAAAAACATAAAAGATAAAATTTAAAATTTAAAATTCTTAGAACACTAAACTCATTGTAAAAAACATTCCTAATCTTACAAAACAAAGCTTCTCAAGAAAATCTACACTACATTGTGCTAACTCTGTTGAACCTGGCTCTAGCACCATTGTAACTGAGTTATTTAATCTTGTTGTTGAATTTTTTTTCTAGAGTTTTTGCACCCAATTCATGCACCATAGTCTCCAATGTATATGTATGTTTAGAATTTATTTTTCCGTACATATTTTTCTTCTGTTAGTAGTGACCCGTTCCTCCCATTTCTCATGCTATCTACATCAAAGGTGATCAAAGGTAATGTTCAGCCTTATAAGAAAGCGAGTAAGAAAAATAAATGACAAATTAAAATTTTGCTCGAAGAGTATCAGTATAAGAAAGATATAAGGGAAAGGCTGAATTACAAAATTGATAATTAAAGTTATTTTCTAATGGTCAGGATAAAAGTGGAGATGTTGAAGGTGGTTTTTCTATCTAACAAGAAGGGAACGTTGAACCTGATGTGAGGAAAGGAAGAAGACATATGTCTAAATTTTTTGTACTGCAAACAACTTCTATAGCTCAGCCTTCAATTTGTAGTGCTTTACAATTTAAAGAAGTGGCTTATAATGTAGGCATGACAATGGCTATATAGTGTTATGATTAAGATATATCATTCAATGTTATCTAGTCTTATTATTACTAGCTCCAGGACATACAGCTCCTTCAATTGGTGACTATAAAGGTAAATTTCTAAATAACTCTGTTTATAATAAATATCTATTTAGATGAAAGAAGAATGACTTGGGCAACTTATGAGTGTTCAATCATGTGTGGTGGTCAGAAAAATAAAAGAGGGGAGCTTATTATCAATTTTAGGTTTATTTTGGTAAGGGGACAATTGTTTTGAAGTCTACTGATGCATCTGATAAAGCTGTGAATGAAGTTGGGCTAGAAAATGTTGTTTAATTCATTTATGATTATGATTCTGCTTACAAAGCAGTTGGGAAACATTCTAAATAAGGTATAATTCTTTTATTAAACTCTTTGTGTTGCTCATTACATTGACCTAATTTTGAAAAATATAGGATATGTTTGATACTTTCCTATTATTGATAGATCTATACAGAAACCAAAAACATTGACCAAATTCATCTATAATTATGCATAGGTCCTAAAATTGATGAGAAAGGATTTCACCAATGGTAGAAATTTGTATCGTCTTATTATTACAAGATTTGTAACTAATTTTTATCACTTTAGTGTTTTGTTCTAATGAAGAAGGAGTTTAGGCAAATATTTACAAATGATAAGTTGGTCGCATTTTAGTATGTTAGGTCTAATGCTAGAATGGAGATTTTTAGAATTATACTTGAAGATTAAGAATTTTAGTCTTAATGTCAATTTGTAATATAAGTTTGTGAGCCTTTGGTGAGAGTACTTTATCTAGTGGTCGTGATGAGAAGGCAATCATGTGCCATTTTTATGATGCCATAGAGAGGGTAAAGGAAGCGATCAAGGCCAATATAAAAAATAAACCTTCTCTATACACACCTTATCTTGCAGTCATCAACGAGAGAGGGGAAAGACAACTTTACTCTCTGTTATTTGTAATTGCAACATTTTTTAATCTTAGTATCTATTTTAGACCAAGTTTTATAAAGAAAGATAAAGTTAATAGAGGAATGCTATTAACTATTACAATAATTATTGCCTATAAGAAGATGCAAAATCTTTTAAGCTCACAAATGAAGGTTTATAGGGATGCTTATGATGATTTTGGGATTACCCTTTTTATATGTCAAAAAGACAAACTTAATTCAGGTAGTTTTTTTAACTTTTGTTACTTGTTAGAAATTAATCATCACTTTATTTTGTTTATAAGGTTACTTGTTGTCTTACCATTACTTGATGGGACTAATTCAGAAGTGGTATTCTAGAATTGCAAAAATTTGCATATCTAATTCTAAATCAATGTGTGAGTGTAATAAGGTGTGAAAAAAATTGGAGTGCATTTGAATTCATCCATTCTAAGAAAGGAATGGATTGGAACACAAAAGATTTAACAACTTGGTCTTTGTTTGATATAATTTAAAGCTTCGAGAAATGTTTCTTCTTTTTCTTCTTTTTCTTCTTCTTCTTCTTATTATTATTTTTGTTGTTGTTGTTGTTGTTGTTCTTAATAATAATAATAATAATAATAATAATAATAATAATAATAATAATAATAATATGAATACAATTTATTGTTATTTCTTAATAATTTAATTTTATTTGTTTACTAGGAATCTTAATATAACAAGTAATTATGTAGATTTAATTTTTCTTGACCATGTCGATCTTTTAGAGGATTGAGTTTATGAGGAATCAAGTTTGATAGATGAGAGTGAATTGGAAGATAAATTTGGATAAGAAAGCATTAAAATATCATTTGGTGTAATGAATTTGAATGATGGAGATGATGAGGCTCCTCTCATTGATGAAGATTTTGTACCAAATGCGATTTGAATGAATATTCAATTAAATGAAGTTCCAGGTTTTTCATTTCTTCTCTTCTTTAATTTTACTTGTATTTGAAGCATATGTAAAATTTTGTATATGCAATATAAATATACAACTTTTAACTGCAAACATTTTTGCTTCATGTTTGGCTTCTACTTGGTTATGTTCCTCAGCACGAACTCTTGTTGTAATACTTATAGAGTTATAGAGCTTTATTATTATTTTTATTTGATGTTTTGATGTAATTAATTTTTATTATATGATGAAATTGTAACATTTTAAGTACTTTGTATTATCTTTAGTTTTATATTTGTATAATGATTAAACGATATTTTTTATATTAATTGTGGTTATTATGTATATGTGAAATATTTGAAAAGCAATATTAATAGAAATAAATAAAATTTTGTTATTTCAAATTTCTATTTTTATAAATTTTTTGAGATATATTTGATTAAAATTATAAATTATATAGCACAATATATTAAAGGACTATTTTGTAATTTTAAAAAAATTAAGGGGTTGTTTTATAACTTTTAAATATTAATTTAAACAACACCAATATTGATCAGTATTAATACGGTACATACCAAAACTAAATCCAATACTGGTATCGATATGATATTCATAACATTGATGGTAATTTCCTTAAATAGTCCCATATGAAATAGATACGTACAAGATAATCAATCATACATCGCCTGGTGATGCTTGTTTAGGTATAAAAACTTTGGACTTTAGTACGTTTAGTTAAAAATATATCTTGTTGTTAGCACTAGTTAGATTTGTCATACACTTTGAGAACTTTACAATCTTATAGACTTTAATATGTTTAATTGGAAAGTAATATTAAATTATTTTAATAAGATGTTGGTAAATTTGGATTTTCATTATGGTGGGGTATTAGAAAGAAACGGAAACAATAGATATGTTATGAAAGATCAAAAGGAGAAAACATATGGGTGTTGATGAACTTATCATGCTAGTATTAAAGGAGCACTAGAAAATAAAGGGCATATAGGCTTTTTTTGTAAAATGAATGAAATTTATTAACACAAGCTGAGCTTAGTCAAAAGCACAATGACAAGTGGACAAGTTAGACACTAAGTCATATAACATTAGTAATATATATCTTCCAACTCAAAACAATTGGTAGTCATTAAATATTCTAGAGACTTTTCATTTTATGATTGATGTAGACTTGAGCCTCATAAGCTCCTGGGATTTTCCTCTTCTAATTAACAATGGAATTCCCCAGCATTGAAGCTTCATTCTCTACTCTATATAATCTATTGTTTCTTTCCCTCCAAAACGAGTATATGGTACAATATAAAGTTGTTCTTAAAATGATCCCATCCCTTTTCAAGTAGTTACACTTTCTGCTAGCCCAATGGATTATGTTTATCCATTCATTTTGTGAACAATGTATCTACATAACATTTTAGATTCATTTCCAAATGGTTTAAGAAAATCTGCAGTAGAAAAATAAATGTCCAATTGTTTTGACATTAACTTTACACAAGACACTTTGGATCAAAGCTGCTTGAACTTCCACACTATTTGTTCTTAGTTTTCAGCCTATTTTTAATAGCTAACCAATTGATGATTGCTTCCTTGGGAGATAGTGCCTTCTTCCATACTAACTCATACTAAGGAAACTTGGGTTTTGTAGCTCTAGACTACTTGTAACATGAGGCATTAATGAATTCCAAAGCTCTATTATTTTTATAGATAGGATTGTCTTCATCCCTAGGTTAGTAGTTTAGTAAACTTAACAATCTACCAACTCCTTTGTAGTTACAAACCCATTCTCCATTATGTATAATGTTGCTTACCTTAGCTTCAATAGGAATACTAGTAATTAGGTACAACATTTCACTTCGCTTGTAAAGAGGGATTATTTCAATCTAATTATCGAACCAATACTAGTTTAACTCACCATTACCTATTTACATCTTTATTCAAAGACGTGCTTGATTCTTTAAGCTAAATCCTCTTAAAGCTTCAGGAATTTTCCTTATTAATGCTCCAGGAATAAAGGGCATATGGTTGTACTATATTTAACAAATTTCCTCAAAAGTTGATGTAATGCTTAGAATGAGCCCATGATAAGGACTTATTGCCAATGCTTAACCATATGTAAGAATTGAACTACCACAATGTTAAAATCTATTATGAGTATAGTTATAAAAATTTGCAACATACGGTGAAAAATTTAATTATTATACTTCTAATGACAATGAAACTAATACATAAAAAATATGAGTACAAATATAGAGGGGTATTCCAAGTTTAAGTGGAATAAGAGGAAAAGGAAAGTTGATGTTAATTTCATTTGTCTGGATTCTAAATAAGGCACCACATTATTGAATCATAGACGTGTTTCATGAGTAATCATGAAATGAGGAATTTACTGATTTTCATATAAAGAAAGAAAGCTCATATGCTGATATTTCTTTCTTATTGTTGCTAATTGGATTGAAATAGGTGTTGTATAACATTTTTTTCATAAAGATCATTATTATTAAGCCTTGAATGAATCTCTTTAAGTATGTGATTTTAAACAATGCCTTAAACTTTGCTTAGTAAGTTTAACTTTCTTATTGAAAATTTCTATAAGGATTTCATTGGAACTTTTTCTATTTGAATTATTCAATAGGTAAAGTTATATAACCCAACTCTCATTTTGTCATAACAGTAACTCCTTTAACCTTTTAAAATTAAACAAATCATCATCATTCTTTGCACATTATGGTCTCAACCTATATGTACAATATCATTTATATAAAATGGCTAAAGAGAAGTGCTCCTTCCTCTTATCAGCATTTCCTTGATTTTTCAAGGTTGTTTTTGTTTCTAGGATCATTTCTCTAGATCCCTTCATTCCTCCTATTGTATTTCTTAGCCTTTACAATTCTTACAAAGTTGTATGAAGTCTATAGACATGTTTTGGTTTCTTAACATCTTCGAAACCAGGAGGCTGCTTCACATAAATCTCTTCAACTATAAAGCCATTTAGGAATGCACTCTTCACATCCATTTGAAATAGCTTTATGTCATGACAGACAGCATATGTAAGCAAAATCCTAATAGCTTCTAGTCTTGCTACAGGAGCATAAGTCTCATTGTAGTATATTCCTTCCTGCTGATTATAGCCTTATGCTACTAACTCGCTTTGTTACGACTCACTCTACCTAATTCGGCTAGCTTATTCTTAAAAACCGATCTAGTTCCTATAATGGACTTTTTTGAGGGTCTAGGAACTAAGGACCAAACTTTATTCCTAGTAAACTGGTTCAACTCCTCTTGCATAGCTAAAATCCAAGCTTCATCTTGAAGAGCTTCATCAATTTTCTTAGGCTCTATTTTAGATATAAAAGCTACAGTGGCTTCTCTTCTAAATTTGGACCTAGTTCTCACATCTTCTAAGGTCTTCTATAATCAATTCTTCTGGATGAGAACTCTTATATCTCCAATCTCTTTTTAGATCCAGTGTTTCTGGAATATCTTCTACTTTGTCTGAAGGAGTATCTGATGGTGACACATCTTCACTATCAACCAAAGGCACTGATAGGGTTTCATTATCAGTATCATCTCTCTTACTTGGTTGAGAACTATCATCAAACTTGATATGACTAGTCTCCTCAACAGTCTTAGAAGTAAGATTGTAAACCCTATAAGCTTTCGAAGATAATGAATAGCCTAGAAAAATTCCCGAATAAGTCTTAGAGTCGAATTTTTCCAGAATTTCCTTCGTATTCAATATAGTACACTTGCAACCAAATGGATGGAAGTAGGATATGTTAGGCTTCCTTCCTTTCCATAAATTATATGGAGTTTTCTTCAACAATGGTCGCATAAGTATTCCATTTTGAATATAACAAGTTGTATTCATAGCTTCTAGCCAAAAATACTTAGGAAGATTCATTTCACACAGCAAGGTCCTTTTTATTTCCTGAATCGTTCTGTTCTTCCTTTCTACAACTCCATTTTGTTGTGGAGTTCTCGGAGCAAAGAAATTGTGAAAAATTCCATTCTCCTCATAAAATATTATGAATTTCTCATTCTCAAACTCACCACCATGATCACTTCTAATATTAGCAATAGAAATTCCTTTTTCATTATGTAACTTTTTGGAAAGCACTTTAAAACACTTAAAGGACTCGTCCTTACTTGATAAAAATAATATCCAACAAAATCTAGTGAAGTCATCAACAACTACGAGACCATACTTCTTTCCGCCAAGACTCAATGTCCTAGTTGGATCAAATAAATCTATATGTAACAACTCTAGAGGTCTAGATGAAGTTACAATATTTTTAGAAGAAAAGGTTATTTTAACCTGTTTTCTTTTATGACAACTTTCACAAAAGAAATCTTTGTTAAAACTTATTTTTCGTAATCCTCTTACCAAATCATGTTTAATCAACTTTAAAATATGTTTAAAAGTAACATGACCTTGCTTTTTATGCCAAATCAGTTTTTCTTCATCAATTGATATAAAATAAGAAATATTTTGACTTTGTAAATCTTCTAAATAGATTTTGTAAAGATTGTTTTGTCTTTTGGAAGAAAAGAATATGGACCCATCCTTGCTTTTGACTACAAAAGAATTTTGATTGAAGGACACGTCAAAACCAGAATAACATAATTAACTGAAATTAATCAAATTGTGTTTTAAACCAACAACTAGCAGAATATTATCAATAGTAGTAAAAGAATCTTTACCAATTTTACTGATTCTAATTATTTTGCCTTACTGGTTGTCTCCAAAAGTTATCGATCCTCCCTTCTTATATTGAAGATCTAGGAATATAGACCTTCTTCCCGTCATATGTCGCGAGCATCCACTATCTAAATACCATTGGTGCTGGCTGCTTCTTCCAAGGAAGGATATCTGTAGGAGATATTATGTATCTCTTAGGTACCCAAATTTTCTTGGGTCCTTTAGGGTTAGTTTTAGAATAATTCATAAAATGATGATAATGAGGCTGATGAAATTTCTATCTATAAGGAGCAAAGTTCTTTTTATGTTGATTATTGCTTTTAGCAAACCATAATCCAGTCTTATCATTAGGGTGTCTGTATCTCCCTAGCATGTCATTCATTTTTCTAGTACTCTCCGTAAATGTTGATAGATCAGCTGAAAGACTATTGATCCTTTGTGTCAGCTGATTGATCTCCTTAGATGTATCTACAACTACCTTTTTCTTCATCTCATCTACTTGTTTCTTCAGGCAGACGTTTTCCTTCTCTAACACTTACGTGTTCTTCAAGTTTTCTACATACTTTTTCTTTAACAACTTATACTGCTTCCTCCAGATGGCTACACCAAAGCAAATAAGAATCAAGTTTGTAAGCTTTCAAAGTCCCCATATGGATTGAAATAGGTAGGAAGACAATGGAATAAAGCCTTCACTGATAAGCTCCTGCAGATGGGATTTATGAAATCAATACATGACTATTGCCTTTTCACTAAAAATACATCAACAGACTTTATAGCTCTTATAGTATATGTACATGGTATTCTCATTACAGGCACTTCCATTCAGCTGATTTAGAATGTGAAACAATAATCGGATGCTTGTTTTATTATCAAAGACATGGAAGAGGCCAAGTTCTTTCTGGGAATTGAATTGGCTAAATCATAGCAAGGGATGTTAATTTTATAGACAAAATATATTCATGACTTGGTGCAAAACGCAAGATTATTAAATGCACAACCAATTATGAATCCTTTTCCTTCAAGAGTTCAACTAACTACTGACTCTAAATTGTATGACAAACCAGATAGTTATCGAAGGTTAGTGGGTAAGTTGTTGTATCTAGGCTTTACGAGGCCCGATATATCTTTTGTGACTCAACAATTAAGTCAGTATATGAATGCCCCCATAAGAATTCAAATGGATGCAGCTTTGCACGTTATTAAATACTTGAAGGGTAATGATACTATAGGGTTGTTTTATACAACTGATAATGGTTTTGACTTGCAGGAATACTATGACTCCGATTGGGGGAGGTGCAAAATCACTCGATGATCGGTGACAGGATATTGTGTTTTTCTTGGGACATCATTTGTTTCAGGGAAATCAAAAAAGCAAAATACTGTTAGCAAAAGCTAGGCAGAGGCTGAATACCGTGCTATGGATACAACCTCTTGTGAATTAAAATGGTTGACATATCTTTTTGGTGAATTCAAACTTAATCCTACCCTGCCTATACCCTTGTTCTGCGATAATCAAGCTGCTATTCATATAACAGCCAATCCTATTTTTCACAAACGTATAAAACATGTCGATATTGACTGTCACATTGTCAGGGAACACTTAGTTTCAGGATTTATTAGTACACCTTTTGTTTCTTGCTCTAGTCAAATTGTTGAATTATTTACAAAGCCTTTAACTTATGCATAAATGCATTCAGCGTTAGCCAAGATGAAGTTATTTCAATGTACTTCATCTTGTGGAGGGGGTGTTGGTTTCAAGCGTGGCTATAGGATTGCAATCATCTTCAGTGGAAGGAATCATCAATAGAAGGAAATGGAAGGAAAAATAGTCAACGTTAAGTGATATGTGTTTAATTGTTGATATTTTTAATTATTTTCACTTAAAAATTAATGATATAAAAATGATTAAGATACTCACTTTAACTCATATTTAATGTTAGGTACAATTTTGGAGCAAAGAATTAAAGTGAGTCAAAAGTACCCCATTTGAGATATTTTCCGAAGATTTATTGTTGCTTGTCTTCTTGGAGGAAGAAGAGAAAAAAATGATGAGACAAGAAATATAGAACAATTATGGAAGAAGAAGGGGGCGCAACAAATGTATTAAGGGAGACATTTAATTGCTAAGGAATCAACAGCAGTGATTGGAAATAAATCAATGGAGAGACGCTATAAGGGCTTAAACGAAAGCAACAGGAGGCTTCCGAATAAAATCAAGTTGTCTCTTGAGGCGACAGCTGGCAACAGAAGGGAAGGATTGAAAAATTTCCTGCTACAAGTGGGTCATGCAATAGAAAATATAGAGTGAGTAACATTAATGGAAATTACTTGTTGAGTGGCCCTCTAACGTTTTTTTCCTCCAGTAATGTGAGTGTTGCGTTGATCCCAAAATGGAGAGTGGAGCCCCCCCTTCAGTTTACTATAACGTGATAGCACAGCAAAATAAACAAGAGAAGACCCAAGAGTTTGAGTGCGCAGTAGCCAATAGGAAGAAATAATGCACATGTGGAGGCAAGAAATTAAATCAATAGTGGAGAATCACAAGAAAACAACATACGGAAAGGACAAAATGATAAGCATGAATTAAAAAGGGATAAGCAAACAATTCACGCATAGCCAACGGACCCAGTAATGTTGGAGCAGCAAGAATTCTTGGACACATCACGCACAAGATAAGAAGAATTTAAATTGAAGCCAGCTGGAGAGAGTCCATCAAAGCAACAATAAGGCGTGAGCTGGGGCAAAAAACAACAAATAAAATAAGGAGGTTAGTGTGAGAAGGTTGATAGGCGGCGGCTGAGAGTGAGGAAGCAATAGTACATGAATAGCGGAGCAATTAAAGGAGCATAAAGTGAGAGTAAATTGAAGAGGCAACGCATACGGAGGCAGATCAATGGTAGAGAACAAAAAAGGTGGCGTCGTTTGTGCGTTGACACAGAAAATGGGCAGAGAAAGTAGCGTTGGATGACCCAGCGTTTGAAGCGCAAACAAAGGAATAAATTAGCAGGCGTGAAAATAAATAAGAATAAAAAAAAGAGTAGGCGACAGTGTTGGAAAAGAGAGAAAAATCACGCACAGTGAAGCCGAAAAGTGAGGAACAAAATCAAGAGTGGAGGCGGCTACTTGGGAAATCATGCAAGAGTGTGATAGACAAGGAGGAGTCGGCGGCAGAACCTAAAATTAATGGAGAAAATAACGCAAGAGAGAGGCGTTAAACAATGAAAAATGCAGAGGCAGTAGAGGTTGGCGAAATAAGAACGAAGGTACAGAAATAAGGTGGAGAGAGGAGTGAATGAAAAGAAAAGAAAAGAGAGCAGCGTGGAATTAAATTCTGGAGATTCCCGCAGATAGAAAAGAAGAGAAGAATGCCTACGACAGTCTCAACATTTGGAATAGATAGGGAAATTATGATGTTGGGTAACTAAATTTTATTTCTTAGTGTACGGAATCCTAGTTAGTGAACTTTGCATGTTGTGAGATTGTGTTCTTTATTTCAATCAATTTATTAGTCAAGTATCAATTATTTTTCTGGGTCATTGTTTGATTGTTTAATTTGACAGCTAGGTGCGCAACTAGTTTGTGTTTTTATTCAATCAATCGCTAGATTA
>JAOSBP010000206.1:25587477-25603034 GCA_027563825.1 Erythroxylum mucronatum
ATGTTTTTCACAATAAGGTTAATGTTTTAGGATTTTGAAATTCTTTTAGTTTTTATTTTACAATATTAATTTTCATAAATGATGATTTCAGTATATGTGTCACCAATGTGACAAACAAGTTAGCATTATTAATAGATGGTCTAATAATGGTTTTTTTAATTAAAAGTTGAAGTACTTTAATTTTTAAAGTATAGGCTCGTATTGCCAAATTGAGTATAGTTCGACGCTGTTTTATAATTACACATTTATTTTTTAACAATAAAATCTATCCAGCTAATTTTAATTATTTATAAAAATATGGTTTATAAATAAAAATGAGAAATTGATCACTTTATTTATCAATATTATTATACAATAAATAAAATTTTAATAAAATTCCTAATTTGTGT
The DNA here is from genome assembly GCA_027563825.1 of Erythroxylum mucronatum. NCBI lineage: Eukaryota > Viridiplantae > Streptophyta > Magnoliopsida > Malpighiales > Erythroxylaceae > Erythroxylum > Erythroxylum mucronatum. Next base: position 25,587,867 of record JAOSBP010000206.1, read on the forward strand.
CATATTAAACTAACAAATATACTATTAATAATTAATAAAATAATAATATAAATTATTAATAATTATTATCTTCTTAATATAAGTAATGATATGTAAATATGATAAATTAGTAAAATTAATACATCAATTTGTTTGATGTGTATTCTCTTGTGATTTACTATTATATTCACTTCCTGTGATTTGAGAGTCCGTGTAAATTGTTACATATTCTAAAATAAAATTATCATGTTCGCAAAAGTTAATGAGCAAATTAATAAAAGGACTTATTATGGATTTTTTTTACAGTACACAAGACTTTTTATGATATTTTTAAATATACAAAATTTTGGTAGAATTCACGAAATTTCAAGGAAGTTTTAATCAAAACCGACCAAAAGGTTAAGTTAAATTTGGTTCATTGAATTAGATTACAGATTTTGTGTTGTAACAAGAATGACATTGCTTTTGTATCGTGAGCAGAGTTTGTCCCTCCATAATTAGTACGTAGCATCATTTCAAAATATTAGCTCTCTCTTTTATTGACCTTTTTTCATTGTTCAAATACTGTGTTGTATTCTATGTTTCCTCCATTCAAACTACCAGCTTTCTCTCTTTATAATGCTTTCTTGATATCTCTGCTCATTCAACCTAGGTATTGGAGTAAAAATTTCCTTGGTAACTCAAACACGCTGATTGAGGTTTATTTGGTTTGTAACTGAAGACTATCAATCAGACATTAGAATCAAGTTCATTCCCCTCGACCCAAAGTAGTCTAAGAGAAACAGAAAGACTTCTTCGATCTTAGGCAAGGGACAATGAATTTCTAGTTCCCTTGAGTTGAGCCCTTGGTGCTTCAGAGCAGTTCCATTGAAAAATCAAAAAACAAGGTATGTGGTATTAGCAAGAAAATTATGAACAAGCTCTCTCTTTTTAGAAACCTTAAAACAGTCTTCCACTCATTTCCTACACTTCGGTACAAGAAGCAGAGGCTGTTGTCTTCTCAATGTTAAACCATATTTCTCAGTCATGTCCAACTTAGTAGGATTTTTCCCAGCCGGAAGAGACCAATCAAAGAGATGGATCAAGAAAGCGACTACCAAAGGAACTTGCTTTGCGGCCATAGGCAAACCAGGGCAGATTCTCCTCCCGGAGCCAAAGGGTATAAACTCGAAGTCATTCCCTTTGAAATCCAACTTGGAGTAGAGGAATCTGTCTGGATCGAAGATTGTTGGTTCTTTCCAAGTCTTGGGGTCTCTTCCAATAGCCCAGAAATTTACCAACACTTGTGAGTTTTTTGGGATGGTATAGTTCATCGCTTGGCAAGAGTCAATGGCTCTGTGGGGAAGAAGAAATGGTCCTGGTGGGTGCAACCTCAATGTTTCTTTTAGACATGCCTGGAGGTATGTAAAATGTGGTAGATGTGATTCTGACAAGCTATCTTCTTTCAGTTTTGAAACAATTTCCTCTTGAGCCCTCTTCATGCATTCTGGATTCTTCATCAGTTCTGCCACCATCCACTCTATCGTTGTGCTACCAGTGTCTGTTCCGGCAGACAGTAGCTCCTGAGAATTCATGGAGTGACTGTCAATAATCGTTAAACAGTATTATCCACTAATATTGTTTCTATTCCTTGTGAATATACATACAGAGAGTAAAAAGAAAGAGATCAAACCAGAAGAAGCACATTGATTTGCTCATCGCTTGAACCATTGGTGATGAGAGTATCAAGGAAATCTCTACGACCTGAACCGTCCCTTCTTTTCTGATCTCTTCTTTCTCTGATTATAGCTTTACACATGCCAAAAGACCTCTCATGTAGTTCCACGGTTTTCTTTTGTAAACCTTGTATATCAAATCGACCTAATATGGGATAGAAGTCGGAAATATTCGGAGTAGAAGCCAACTCCGCTATACTGTTGAAAATCTCACTCATCCCCCCATCACTAGTTTCATGTTCCAAGTCCAAGCTAATGAGATCCTTTGACACCAAAATATTACTCAACGTGTTAAACACAGTAGCAGTCACAAGTTCTCTGATTCCCACTACTTTCCCTTCCATTTTCTTGATGAATCCTACCATTTCCGTAATCTTCTCTGCCCGTATACATGCTTGAGACTCCAATGCTTTGCTCGAGAAGAGCTCATTCTTGCACATTGTACGTAAATATTTCCACGTCTCATTGCACTCGAACACCCATCCGAGTGATAGTTTGTTGACTTCTGGACTTTTGGTTATTGCCATGTGAGGAACGTATCTCCCCGAGAGAATTTTATCATGGGTCTTGAGGATTTCCATGGCAGCTTCTCTGGAGGATCCTACTATCAGCAGCTGGCTTCCAAGTCTTAGTGAGAAGAGAGGTCCATAGATATGAGCAAACTGTGTCAGTGTCATGAGAGGCTGACCTCCAAGTTGGAGGATGTTTCCCAAGATTGGAAGTGGAAATGGACCTGGGGGAAGAGGTGGGCGTGGAGGCTTCAAGTGCTTCAGGATGAGAAAAAACAGAGGTAGAAGAAGAAAAGAGAGAGAGAAAAGATAGGTGCTTTCTCCAGTTGAAAGGGTTGGAGCCATGATCTTTACGAATCAAAGCTGAGTAAGTTCAGGCTATGCATAGAGTGGTGGATTATAAAGTGATAATACAAAGAACTCAATGAGGAAACCACTATCACTGGGATTTGTACGTATTAACTAATCAAATTTGCAATTTCTGGGAAGGGGAGCTGTCAGTTATATATATATATTTATATATGTATGTAAGAGGCAAGGCGTTAGTTCTTGCAGACATATACGGGGATGTTAATGTGATGCTTTTATTACTTAGAAAAAAAAAAAAAGAGGGAAAATGCCGAGCAAGCACAATTTGCTCTTTTGTCCATGTCCCGTTTCTATCTACAAGGGATTGAAACAAACATTGCTTCTTGTTGGGATATGACTAACCTTACCATCAGATGTGAAAAGTGAAAGTAACAAAGAAGTAGCCTTAAAATCACCATCCATAAACCTCGTAATTACGGCCGTCGGTGTTACTGTTGCATAAGATTTGCATCATCTTCTTAATCTTCACCATCTATCATTGTCATCCTCGGGATGAAGAAATGGATTTAGGGACTACAAAGCAAGTAATTTAGTTCAAGTGTCAAATTTGCCATATAAAAACTTATACATCTCAGCACAAAATTAAATTGATTCTTCTCTTCTTCATATATTGTTTAAATGGATTGACACTTTCATCCAAGTAAACAAAAAGTGCTTCAGAGGTGACGAATTTATGATCATTTAATTTTGTAAGGTGTTGCGTTTCTCAAATGATAGAAACCGAAAGCAATTAAAGCTTGAATTTTTTGTTGCCCACTTTATATCCCTATGGATCTAATAGTTCAAGTGAAAAGTAAACAACATATTATATGTGTGGATTAAGGTCTTCACTCTCCTAAATCTCCAAAATTAAATGAAACAATTTTTGTCAACTTTTTAATTTTCTAAGTAAGCTATAGGCTTTTCAAATACTTTAATGTAGAGAGAGGGCACAATCTTATGCTGAGAAGTACAGTGCTCTGGTGGTGGTTGGGGTATACCATATTATGGTATCATGAAAAAGTGCAGACTCGTGATATGTGAACCTGAAAGATACTACAGCGGCAATTGATTATGAATCTTTTAAGTAAAGTTTAATTTCCCCATCAATTTGATTGTATAACAAACATCTAGATGATAGCACCAATAATATATTGTTTGGAGTGTCATGTCCACCTGTTTTATCAGCAGCTATTTATTACATGTGACACTGATACTTAAGAGGTATCAAACTCAAGCCTTGAATAAAGATATATATATATATATATATTCATCTAGATGTTTGTTATACAATCAAATTGATGGGGAAATTAAACTTTACTTAAAAGATTCATAATCAATTGCCGATATATATGATTGTTAGTAGAATAAATATTTTATAACATATTGTCATTTATACTTTACAAATAATATATAGAATAACTTACAATTGTCAAATTACAAAGATATTTTTATCTCAATTCAAAATACATGAAATTAGTAAGATGTCTTTTTAATGTCCAATTTAGAGTGAGAATCCTTTCCTTCTTTCTAGAATTTTCTTTTTTGCAATTATTGGTTCACTAATTTGGGTGGGAGTTTTCCGAGCTAAAGTCTCCTCCGGTTTGTTCCTTCATTTAAAATCAAATGAAATCACCTGTATCACTTGTGCTGTTCCAACTCTGTTTCAGTTTATCTCATCTATATATTTATGTGAGTCCCATATAAAAGTGTGGATGAGATGAACTTAAACAGAATTGAAATAGCACAAGTGACACAGGTGATCACATCCCATTTAAAAGTGAAGTTGTAATTGTAGCCTTATTGGACAACTAGCATCTTCTTTAGCCTCTGTTTCGTTTTCTCATCCTTTCTAATTTTCTCATAATATGTTGCTACCCCTTAATTTCCCTTTACCCATTTTTAACCTAATAACAACTACCTAAATCCCTTCAAAGCAAATTTTGTCACCATCTAAACATTCCTCTATTATACATCTCAACCCTTCTTTTCCTATATCAAATCCTCAATTAGTAAAATCTTCAGCATTACTGATCTCTGTTTTTTCTTTAATGGTAGTAGTTTCAACCATTCAGAGTTTAAAGATAAAATTGAGATAGCTATAGTTGGTGAAACTAGTTTGTATGAAAAATCTCAATTATTATCCTTAGGTTCTAAAAGATGAGTGTAGGTGGTCTCTTGTCCAGTTAAAGTTCTATAAACTAGAGCATCTCATCGGTCTACTATCTATATAGGATATTTTATAGAAAAAGGCCATTTTTTTGTCAAATGGAACTCTGGGCTAAGAAAAAATGAGGTAAGATTCGCTTGGAGATGAATCTGATTATAGAGGAGGACATTGCTCAGAAGCTAGCATTTAAAGATTTTAAAGCTAAGCCCTAGGAACAGTTCTGGAAAGCCACTAATGTTGCAAAAATGGAAACCAAGTTAACTCTAGATAAGCATAGAATGATAAATTTTCCATTTAGGTAAATTTTCATATTATTCTTATGGAACACTAAATAAATGGTTTGACTTACTTAGTAAGTGTAATTGGTAAACCAATATCCCTAGACATACAAACGAAAAAAATAGCAAGATTGGATATACTATTAATGGAAACCAACACTATTTAAAACAGAAGAATGACGACCTACTTGTTCAAAATGGAAAGCTCAAATGAAAATAACATTACATACTCAAAAAATAATGAAGATGCTCACAACATGATATATCCTATTATGCTAAATCTATAATAATGATAATTCCACCATATTGAATTAGATGCTAAGCTTAGAAACCACTAATATAGATCAAAGTACCAAAATAAAACATATTGAGACAAGCTTTATCAACAATCCTATAATCCTAAGACTCCTAAAGATCATATGGCAGTTAATTCTACATATTAGTAAGCCAAGAAGGACTTTAACATCAAGAAAAATAAGAACTTTCCAATGGTTTCTCCCATTTTAGAAGGTTTAAATCTACTAACATTTAAGGAAAATAAAGAAATCTTTTCTACAATCAAAAAAATGCCAAAAAAAGCAAGGAAAAAATATCATATTTTCTCTTTAAATTAATTTCCCCCTGATATATATATTTTGTTTAAAATGTTAGAGGATTTAATAATCTAATTTAAACAACAAATGGTTAGGGATCTACTAAATAAGAAAAACACATAAAATTAAAAGCTAATTGTTGTAGAAATAATTGGTGGTTTTCTAAGAAAAATTATAATACTATATTTAACTACCAATACCACTACAATGGAATGATAGTGGTTGCTTTTGATAAAAGTAAAGTCTAAGTTCTTCATTCTTACTCCGTTGATCAATTAATCTATCTTATTATCTCTATCCCATTCTAAACTAGATTAGCGTTTCTATTATTTATACTACAAACCTATTTTTTTTAAAGGAGTGCATTATAGGAAGAGTTGAAGAAAATTTATGCAACAACACAGAATCTATAGATTATTCTAGATTATTTCAATAAGACAATATTTCTTTATGAGACTAAAGAAAAGAGGCTAAATTAAAAACATTATAATGATAATTAAGGTCGTTGATTTAAGTTTAGAGGAAAAATCTTCATCTGGGATAATAGATAAAGTAGAGACCAATTGATTAATAAAAAACTTGACAGATCATTAGTTAAGGTAAGCTAGATGTCCAACTTTCCCTCAAGCTTACTTAATTTGGATGTTCTATCTGCTTAGATCACTTATTTATAGAGATACTTAGTATATACTATAGTAAACATATCAGAGCCTCATTTAGATTTAATAATTATCTTATCAATATCAAAGGCTTTGAGGAGGCTATGGGAAAGGGAAGTAAAGGTATTATAAAGGTTATAAAGCTTTCACCTATACAAGAAAATTGAAATCAATTAAAAAAGAACTAATCTTCACCAAAAGATTAATTTTCCCAGCATAAAGGTAGGCATTTGAGAGATAAGAGCAACTTTGTACAAGATTCAAAATGAACTTTATAAGTCTCCTAAAATAATACACTAAAATCAAAAGAAAAGCATCCTCTAGCAAATTATATCCAAGAACTTGAAATTCATAATTGTCTATTGAAATAGAAATTAGGCATCCTTTTGTCTTAATGAGGATGATAGAAACACTAAGTTCTTTTATAGTATTATTCTAGGAAGGAGCAACCTAAACAAAATTAATACCTTAGATAATTTATATAGAATACCATTTATGGCTAGGAGGACCTTAAATTAATGACATATAACTACTTTAAAGACCTTTTAAGTAATCAAACTAAGAAATCTTCAACTTTAAAAGAACTTTAAAAATTCATTTCACCCTTAATGGGTCATGCCTGAGCTACCTGCTCAACAAATCTTTTCATAAAGCTTATATTGATGTATTATTCAACCTCAATCTAAATAAAGTACTTGATCACAATGGTTTTAACGCCCTATTCTTCCAAAATACTTAGGGCTTGGTTAGTGATTTGGTATCAAAAGCTATTGTAGATAGTTTTCTTTCATTAGAAGAATGTTTGATATCAAAATCCTTGTGAATAGAGAGACAATAATGGTGTTTAATGGGATTGACTAAAGTAATGGAACCCTTTCCTCTTATCTATTCTCATTATATATTAGGTACATAAAAGGTTCAAAGATAAGTAATTCCAAATAGAAGATTCAAATACCATAGTAATTGTGATGTAAGCAGGAGTAAGAATCACCATAGAAAGGGCGTACGTGACAAGGGCAAGCTCGACATTCCAGTTGGACCTATGTCTAGAGTTAGGACCGAGAGACTCAAGGAAGCTTTCTATGCGCGTGTGGGCCAATTTGTGGAGAGAATGATGAGCTCCAAGCCAATTGGAGGAGAGTTTAATGGAATTGAGCCCAAACTAATCCATTTAACTCAAATCCTTCGACCGGATACACTTGGAGCTTGAAGAAAAGAAGATTTGGGCTATTTTAATGCTTCATCACTTAAGCCCAAGAGCATATGGATCCAGTAGTGGCATAACACATCAGATGGTGATGCTGTCGCCTGCAACCAAATATAAAAGATTTCACTCCCGGTAAAATAAATTAATGTAGTAGCGGTAAGCGGATATCGTTCCCATGAGAAATTTTGCGATTATGGAAATTACGAATTCAAACGACACAAATAATAAAAAGGAGGTTTTTGCAACTTACTAAAATAATAATAAAAATTAAAGAAAATTGCAAATTGAAATAATTACGTCGACAAGAAAATTAATTAAGCATAATTAAATTAAAATCAAAAGAAACAATAAAATAAACAAAATCCATAACTAGTCTATTAATGAAACTAACAAAATAACAATTAAAATTGTGCAGAAATTGAAAACAAGCAATCAGAAATTAAATCAACCAAACAACCTATGATTAAACTAATTGAAAAGTGCAGGAGAATTAAAACAAGAAAACCATAAAATTAAATCAATCTTTGAATCCCTAATTAAAATTCTGGAAAAATTAAAAACAAGGAAACAAGAAATTAAATCAACTAAATTCCCTAATCTAAGACTAAACTACTTGGCAATTGAAAAAGAATTAAACCCTAAAACAAATTAAATCAGGTTTGGCAGCCCAAGAGGATGGATGTGCGACATTGATCACTGCTGGAGAAATAAGGAAGAAATCAATTGCGGCAGCTTTGTTGAACAATGAAGAAACATGGACCAATGGAAAGACAAGAAGGACATCCAAAGAGAAGTGAAGATGTGATAATGGGCTGGAAAAAGAAGAAAGGAAATTGCGGCAGTCTAGGAGGATATGATGATAATGCTGTGAATAATGAAGAATAATAGGAAACCAAGTGTGGCACTTGTTGGAGAAGAATATAGAAGAATGCGACGATCTGTTGGTTAACGCCGAGAATTAAAAAAAACAAGGTAGTGGAAGCTTCTTGAAAAAAGAAAAGAACGATGATCCCCCTGGAGGATTTCAAAAGCATGGATAAGGAAGGGACAAAGGTTTTCGGCAGTCTCCAATTGATACACGATGGTTCGTGAATAAACAAAGCCAGGAAAGATTCAGATACGGCAGCTGCTGGAAAATTATATAGAATATGCGATGATTTTCTTGTTGAACCCTAACTCATATACATACGGCAATCACCAAACTTCCTTCTTGAATTGAACATCTTCATTATCTTGATTTGTTCTTGATCTAGATTGAGTAGTCTTTCAATTTCAATGAGAAACATCTTGAAAAGTAGTCCAGCAGATCTTGGGCGACTGTGTTTCACTTGGATTCCAATTCTGGAAGAATTCTTTCATATTCTTCCTCTTTTTGATCATTTTCTGACTTTACGGCATTGAAACCCACCTGTGGACATTTAACAATTAATTCCGTTAATTTACGAACACCAATTTCACAAATCAATAAATATTAAGTCCAAAATAAATGCATTTAAATTGACTTATCATCAGACTTATTTATTTAGTTTTTGGACTTTGTTTTATTTTGTGCTTCCATGTATTTTAGCCCAACCTTTTATTATATAACCTAGGTATTAATATGTGTCTTTTGGTCAAATTTTTGTAACTTTTAGATCAGAATTGCTGGAGTGCCGTCGACTTTAATAGGGAGAAACGTTATTTTCTTGTTCTTGTTACCTTCCAAACAATCTTCCACTTATCAATTGTTTTCCCAATTGTGGCGTGTCGATTGTACGTTTCTCTTAGTTTTATTTTGATCATCGGAATTGCTTGGAACAAGTTTCCAAGAGGTGTCGTAGAAATCAAACCTTGCGCATCCTTATTTTCTTGATTGTTGAATTCGAAATTTCTATCCTTCTTATTTCCTCAAGGACAAAACACACCAAAACAAAAACACCTATCGAAAACATCATCAAATCAACTTCAATCCTTCTGCAGTGCGCGTTATTTAGCCTCTTGTATAATATCTGCAGCACTATTCTATTGGATTCTAGCCTACTGCTGATTTTCTACATCTAAATCAACACATTGAATGAAGGTTTCAGATGATATCTTATGCTTACTACCATTCTCTTCTACATAGCTAAGATTGTCATTAGATGTTACAACTTGATTCTCAACAATATTAACAATTTTTACTTTAGATACTTCCATAAGACCACTCTTTGTCTTTCCTAAGTTAATTGGATGAGTCGTTTGTTAAATTTATGCATTTCTCAGTTCACAATCTGCTTGCTTTATTTCGGGTGCTTGAATGCAGTTTGCTTTTATTGACTACCTCATTAACATTCCTCTTGTGAATCCACATTTTGGTACCATGTTTCATATAAGGCTTCCATAGATAGGATATATACAACTTCTATGGACAGGACAACACAATTTTGTCTTTCTCCAATTTTCCACCCAAATTGAACTTCATGATAGGGGGGACATGTTTATCCCATCATTATTAGGAAAAAAAATGTATGATCTGTTATATTAATTACAAATTACGATGCTCATATAAAATCGTTGCCATCCCTAGATATGATGAAGTTAAAGATTTCCTTCATATATAAAAGGTGGTGTAAATTCTCCGGGAACTTTTCAAGTGTTAAGAGATCAAGTTTCATTTTCTCCCTACAAATCACTTAAATTCAATTTATTATTTAGTTTTGAATTATCTCGTCAAAGTAATTTATTTCGCATATGGTAATTTTTTGAATCTTAACATTCAAGGATCATTTAAGTTCTTTTTATTTATTTTTATTTTTTAAATAAAAATACAAGTATATTTGTTTGTTGATTGCAGTGTAAATATATTTAAGGTTTCTCAAGTCCAAGCTAATGATTTTTAGTTTTTATTTCTTATTTTAAATTTCTGTTTTTCAAAAAGAATTAAATACACATTTAATTATTAATATTAATGTATCTATATTTAGGTTGGCCAAAGCATGACTCAAAAAATTGGTGTACGAGCTCAAGACTCATAGTTCAAAACTAAACATGAGCTCGAGTTTGAATTGTTTTCAAATTTAAGTAATTAAATAATTATTAAATTATTTTATTTGGATAAAATATATTTTTAAAATTTTTGGACTATAGAATAGGCGGAGCATAACAGCTCAAACGCGAGGCTATAAGTTTTAAGTCCAACCTGGTCAAACAAGGCTGATTCTGTCGACTCCACCCGAGGCAAGCCAGACTCGAACTTTAATGTAATGTCTAATTGTATTTTTATTACAAATAATAATTATATATCGGATAAAATTTAATAATAAATTAATTTTATTCAATTAATTAAATATATAAATTAATTTAAATCTTGAATATAATATTTATTAATAAAATATTAATAAAATGTTATATTTTATTAAAACAAAATTTTATAATTACATTTTTACTTATAAAATAATATTTTTTTATTAAAGTAAATAAAATTGAAATTATATATTTTGAAGTTGTTTTAAATTTAAATTATGTTTATTAAGTAATTTGATATATTTAGTTAACCGTAAAATAGATTTAAAATAGAAACAAAAAATTATTTTCATAAGTCAAGAAAATTGGAAGAAACGAAATAAAAAGATAAAATAAATTTAATAACATTTTTATTACATTTTAAATTAAAATAAAAAATCAAAGTTAGAAACAACTTCTCCTTTTTGGGTGCTATATGTGTTATTAAAAGGAAAAAAGAGAGGTCAAAAACATCCAGCAGATATTACACGGGTCAACTATTATTCCCTTCCACCGTGCCACATGAAGTCCCAGCCAAATTTAGATGCAGGGATCATGTTTAAATAGGTAAGTGACCTTTCATTGATTTACAGCCTACAGAAAATAAACATTCTTTGTTTTTCATCACTTTTATTGTTTTCATTAATTTTCTTTATTGAAAATATTTTAAAAATGACAAAAATTATAATAAAATAAAAGAGAAAAATAAGAAATTTGACCTTGAAAGTTATATACAATATAAAATAAAGTTTATATATTTGATCGTATGTAAATTTTTATTGTTACATCTACATGTGGGTCTATCGGAAACAACATTTCTATTATGTAGGAGCAAGACTGCATACTATCAGATCTTTCTATAGACTCTACTTAATTGCGAAACTTTGGACTGAATGTGAAGATGACGACGATAATATTTGATTATAATTTAATTCTTAATAAGAGAGTATGCAAAGTTTATTGTTTTGGTAGCTAATAACATCTTATGAAACATAGAACTTATGGTAAATATCAAGTTAATACTGGAGTCAGGATGAGATGTGACATGTCAATTATTATCCTTTATCAGAAAAGGCATGTTAATTGGTTTAACAGTTCAATAATTGTCAACAATTTCCGAAAGGGATCCATGTTTCACACCTCACTTGGTGATGGTAGGGTAAAAGGGTGTCACCTCCCTCATGTTCTCTAGCTGCCTGGACTCTAGCGAAATGAGTATAATCATGTAAAGAATTTTAGGTTCCAGCCTTTGGATCACATCAAATATCTTTTTGCGATATGATTCCTAGGCCTTGTTTTTCAAAAAGAGATATAAGGAGCTTCCATGCCGAAACCACATATAGAAAGTGCACCCACAAATTAGAGGAGAGCCTGCAGGTGCCCCAATTTCCATACTGACGTTACACCTTGCCCAACTCACGGTCGGACCCTATCTCACCAAACTTGATTAACCCACTAATTAAGAGGTTTTAACATATATTTAATTGATCAAATTGTCTTCGAGAAAAGCAAAAGCAACTATTGATCTCTGAGAATTTTTTTACTCCCTCCGATTCATAATAAGTGTCGTTTTAGATACATTTTAATTATTTAAAATAAGTGTCATTCTTGACTTTGTATGTATGTTTATAATTTTACTTCCAAAATTAACCTTTAATTTCTCTCTCATCTTAATTACACAGATTACACATATTATATTTTCAAGGCACTTTAACATGTAATTAATAAAGATATATAAGACATTTCATTAACTTTCTTAATAAGTGTGCATTCCTCTAAAACGACACTTATTATGAATTGGAGGGAGTATGTTATTTCTCATTTCAATCTTTTAATGATTAAACTCTTTAATTAACAATAAATTGCGGGTGTTATCCAAAGTCCTCACTAACAATAAATACCTAATGGTGATCATAATGGGTTGGATTGTTGTGAATAGTCATGGCCAGTTGTATGCATGATATATCGATGAACCAATTAGGGTTTTTGGCATGACTCCACATTGGCTAGTGGGTCTTTGACGTAAACAAGTGATCATGTGTTTCTAAGGCTCGAAACTTGCTTCATGATTGTCTCTCTCAACCACACTAATCCATACATTTCAAGTAAACAGGTTGCCTAGTTCTATTCTCTATTACCATAAATTGGAATCAGATTAAAACCAGGGCTTGCCTCTGCTTGGGTGCGTTTGTTTTCTACTCTCCATATAAGAAAATATGCAAGAGTTTAATTTGTAAAAATTACAGTAATGTTGAACTGTTCCTTATGTGGTTAGGTTTAGCATAAATAAGTAAACGTAATCAATTGTTTCTGTTTCTTCTGTTGGTACATCGGAAGAAAAGAGTTGAATAATTTCCTGATGACGACGATATATTGATTGTGTAGGACCTGCGTGCAATTGAACGAAAAGGGAAAATTTTGTTCCAGAAACTGAAAGTGATGAGAAGTAGTGCTTAAATATAACCTGGACCTTGTCGATTTGTAACTCAAGTCAAGTTGGGGAGTTAAATCGGATGCATATTCGCTCGAGAGTCAAGTTTTGGTCTTTATCAAATCTGGGATGGAGCGTAAATGAGAAGACATTTCCGTCTGGTTCCAACTTCCTTCCAAGGTTTTCTCCATCCTGTGGATACGTCTGGTTGACACCACAAAACTTGAAAAGTTTTGATCTCCTTTCTAATTCTCTAGGGCTTTTCCCTTTATTTGTTTACCATACTGATTAGCTGATAATAAAAATGTGTAATTAATTGCGAAATGATCTAAATTTGTTGCAAACAGCATGAATAAGTCTAATTTATACTATTTAGCATCACATATAAATATAGTTTTATAATACACATAAATACTGGTTTTGATCGAGCCTGTCGTACAGAGCTTACCTAGTGCAAAGTATTTCGTTGACGTAATTTGCAAGTTATTGCGTCAATCTGAAGGTTTACTCGGTGCGCATTCAAAAGATAACAGCTGCCAAAAAAAAAGATATGGTTATTATGACCTAGGATTATTAAAATGTTTTGATGATACGTCTCAGTTGTTTAGTTAGTTAATACGAGTCTGTCTTACTATTTTATAATTATTACAAAGTAATATTTTAATTACCAAGAGATATAGGAAAAATAATTAAATCATCATCTTTCAATTTTAGATATTCAATAATAACAATAATAGAATGCTAATTAATGAATAATTCAATGGTTTTGGTTAATTTATTAAAATTCATATTGGTTGGGTCGAACGTGCTAGGCCCAAGCCCAAACTCAGAACGACGCCCCCGTTCCTCGACGTTGACCTAATTCCTACAGGTATTTACTATATAAACTCATTACCTCATCAGAAAAAAGATACAACTTCAGAACCCTCGTACTCTCTTAATTCCTAGCCACCAAAACCCTCACAAAAAAACTGACTTGAGTATCGGAGGGGCCTTCCGGGAGTCAACCCTCGGCATGCCTTTATTTGTTTTACAAGTATTCTTTAGCCAAAGTTATTCAGATTCATGGATCTAAACAATGGCGTTCAGCCCCAACAGATTCAGACTGAACCAGTTGGCGCCCACCGTGGGGACGGACGTCAGGGCACCACGTCTAGAACCACTCAGATAAGTCAGGCGGTAGCAACCAATCCTAATGTAGCCGCCGTCGCGACACTTGCATTGCAATGAATAAGCTTGCGATTACCCGCTGCTCTTTCGTTAACGCTGCCTCAACCTGTCACCCAAAACCTTAGTGCAGATGAGCTACCGCCGCATAACCACACATAATCTTTGCACCCAGGTGATCAACCACAACCTCAAAACCGAGATCAAGAAGCACAGAACGCAGCCCTGGAGGACAATGTCGAAACCACTTCGCCCCTTGCACCACAACAAGTCTCCCTCACCCAACGACAAATAGGAGAAGCGGCCGATCTATTGATTCGCCAAATCTTACAGTCAAAACTGCAGCAAACCCCCGCTTGACAGATCGGTATGATGGCCGATCGGCACTCTGTTGAAGCCCTAGAAAAAATTGTCCACAATCGAACCAACATAGCCATGAATTCCAGCCTGGATCGATCATCCACACAATACCGTTCTCCTTTCATTCCGGAGATCCTAGATAGCCTTCCAGCGGTCGGTACTAAGATACCAACGCCAGAGAAGTACACAGGAAAGACCGACCCCTCGATTACCTTTAGCACTTCCAATCAATGATGAACCTGCATTGCGTTCCCGATGCAATTCAGTGTAAGGCTTTCTGTACAGCCTTTCAAGAAGGAGCCCGGCGGTGGTTTAACAGTCTACCCCCACGCTGTATTACCTACTTTGAGGATTTCAAGCTGCTATTACTTGACCAGTTTGCTACTAGTAGACGACCACAGAAGATTGCCTTGGAAGTGATGCAGTTGACACAGGGAAGGAACGAAAGCTTACGGGAGTTCATCACTCGGTTTAATAGCGAAGCTGTTGAAGTCCCTGACCTCACCTGCTCA
>JAOSBP010000206.1:25603134-25621574 GCA_027563825.1 Erythroxylum mucronatum
CAAAACCAGAATCACATAATTGACTGACACTAATCAAATTGTGTTTTAAACCATCAACTAGCAGCACATTATCAATATATGCAAAGGAATCTTTTCCGATTTTATTGATTCCAATTATCTTGCCCTATTGGTTGTCTCCAAAAGTTACCGATCCTCCCTTCTTATACTGAAGATATAGGAATATAGACCTTCTTCCCGTCATGTGTCATGACTCGTGAGCATCCACTGTCCAAATACCAATGGTGCTTGCTGCTTCTTCTAAGGAAGGATATCTGCAGGAGATATTATCTGTCTCTTAGGTGCCAAAATTTTCTTGGGTCCTTTGGGGTTAGTTTTAACGTAATTCATAGTAGGATGATGATGCACCTAATGAGATTTCTTTCTATAAGGAATGAAACTCTTTTTATGCTGAGTATGGTTTTTAGCAAACCCTAATCCAGTTTTATCATTAGGGTATCTATATTTCCCTAACATGTCGTTCATTTTTCTTGTACTCTTTGTAAATGTTGATAGATCAGCTGAGAGACTGTTAATTCTTAGCTTCAGCTGATTAATCTCTTTAGATCTATCTACAACTACCTTTTTTCACATCATCTACTTGTTTCTTCAAGCAGACGTTCTCCTTTTCTAATACTTACGTGTTTTTTAAGTTTTCTACGTACTTTTTCTTAAGCAATTTGTACTGTTTCAGAATTGCACGAGAATCTTCTAATAATTCTAAGTATGCATCTTGTAATTCACTAAATTTTAAGGTTACCTCCTCATCACTATCTTCTTCGGCTACTAGGTAAATATTTGCTTGTACCGATGCCTCTAAGTTAGTATTTGATTCAGATGAATCCAGATCTTCCCAGGTTGCCATCATACTTTTCTTGCCTTCTCTACTCTTCTTTGGCTTTCTTTTCAGCAATGGACATTCGGACTTGCAATGTCCCGGTTTATTTCATTCATAGTAGATGATGGATGTCTTCTCGGTCTTTCCTTCGTCTTTGCTATTCTTCTTGAAGGAAAGCTCCTTGTTTCCTTTAGCCTTTTTCTTCCACATGCATCTGATCTTCCTTGAGATAAAGGATAGTTCATCATCTTCTTCGCTCGAATCTTGATCTGATTCACTGGAATCATCATCCTTGACTTCTTTAATCTTCAGCGCTTTCGACGATGAGCTCCTCTTCCTTTGATTCTTATGATTCTTCTGTCCGACCTTCAATGCTATGGATTTATCCCTTCTGGGCTTATCTTCTGCACCGAGTTCAACTTCATATATCTTCAGGGATCCAAGCAAACGTTTAAATCCTTGGCTTCTTGTACAGCTGTGACTTTTGGTCTCTATCTCTTCGGCAGATTTCTTAGGATCTTTCGAACATTATCTTGACTGTTGTAAGTTCTGCCGAGAGCTTTAAGTCCATTGATGATAGTTTGAAATCTTCCAAATATCTGATCGATAGACTCTTCGTCCTTCATCTTGAACAGCTCGTACTGGTGTACAAGAATGTTTATCTTGGACTTCTTTACTTGATTTGTACCTTCGTGTGTGATGGATAGCATATCCCGCATCTCCTTCGCAGTGTCACATCCGTGAACTTTATCGTACTCACTTCTGCTTAAGGCATAACTTAAAAAGAACTTGGCCTTCGAATTCAGTTGGAATCTTGCTTTTTATTATGCAAACCATCTGATTCGTGGAATTGCATTTCCTTCTTCATCTACTGGTGTATATGGTCCACTTTCTATTATTTCCCAAAGATCAATATGAGTAAACTCAATGAAGAGCCGCATCCTGTCTTTCCAGTAATGGTAGTCTTCTCCATTGAACGCAGGAGGTCTAGTAACGGAGGCGCCCTCAGCTATATGTATGTGTGATTCTGCCATGAATCTTTGTCCACACTTTGTAACGGTAGTTCTTGGACACCGAGCTTTGATACCAATTTAAGTAAATCACATGTTAATACAACCTTTATATTTGATATACAAAATGCACAAGAAGGGGGGGTTGAATTGTGTATCCCTCTTTGTGAAAATAATCCCCTTTTTAAACAATCTTACTTTTTCAAAACTATTGAGTAAACGTATCATGCAGTATTGTAATTTGCTTCTAAGTACTTGTATAGCACAATAAAAGTAAAAGTTTAAGGTTGAGAGTTGAGAGTAAGAATCGACACAGCAGATTTATACTGGTTCACCCCAAACTGTGGGCTACGTCCAGTCCTTAGAATTCTTTTTGAGATTTCACTAAACTTCTAAAAAACACAAGTATTCTTTTCACCGAGCCTCTTCACGTCTCTTAGAGCAAGTATTCTTTTCACACTTAGCCTCTTCAGTCTATCTGCTTTTCTTCTTTCTATTGAAAGATGTTTCGAGCTTTGTTACAGACAATAGTAGCTCTAAGTTTAGCACAAAGAATAAAATTTCTAGCTTTTGAATCTCTAGCTCTTTTGAATTTCACTAACTTCTGCATTCTTCGACTTCGATTCGTATTTATAGCCTTCGTCTTCAACCACTTCTTGATATCTGCTTCTTTCTTCTTGTTTCTTAATCTTTGAATAATCAGTTATTCAGTTGAGTTCTGTAACTAACTTAACTGATTAATCATCCGACGTGGTATCGGATCTTCGTCTTAGTTTCGCTTTCCGATTCCGTCTCATTTTCTATTGTCTTATATTTTTCTTCCGTCTTATTTTCGCTTCCGTCTCATTTTGCTTCCATCACATTTTTGCTTCCGTCTCATTTTGTGTCTGCTTCCGTCTCATTTTGTGTCTCCTTTCATCTCATTTTTACTTCCGTCTCATTTTTCTCCACGCTTTGTCTTACTTTCTTCTTCTATTATTATTTGGTCTTCATCAAAATTATTAATCATAAAGTTATTTTGACTTAACATTTGTCTGTGAAACAAGAAGTGCAAAAACATAAAGTATCAATTGAGCATATTGGTACCGATCTAATGATAGCGCATCCGTTAACTAAATGCTTACTGCCCAAAGCATTTGTTGGTCATGTTGAACGGATGAGCATTAAAGATAAGTCCTTGTTAGCATAGCGTTCTGACTTTTATATATACATATAATTGTCTTGCTCGAATTGTTATGACACTTGTGAATTCAACTATAGTCATATTTTGCCCACTTGTTATCCATATTATGTTGTATACAATAATTATTTCTATAAGATAACAATTACAGAATTACCCATTTAAAGTTTTATGAATTGAGTTAATTATGTGATACATGGAAGGAATTATGTTGTATTACTTATGACCGCCATGATCCCATCATCTTAATTCAATTAAGGATGACTTGATCGATTCCATATATTGTGTGCATTTAAAGTTTTATTGTTGAATCACCAAGTCTTAACATGAGCTAAGTGGGAGATTGTTAAATTATTTAATGGCCCGTGTCACTTATAGATTTGAGTCCAATAAACATAGCCCAAGATTATAGTTATTGGATATTAAAGCCTTGATCTCAAATAGGTCCAAGGCTCTTTCCCTCTCTCTTTTTAAAAAAACAACATGATGGTTGGTGATTAATAAGATTTTACAAAATTATCTAAGAGGTTTCTAAACCATAGAAGAAACAAATCAAAGAAGCAAAGAAGAGAGAGAATCAATGCTTACAAAACTATCATGGATTCAAGTATGACAAAATAAATCGATCCATCAATTGTTTTCATGTCAAACCCGTCTTCGCCTCATCCCAACCTTAAGCTCTCCTTAGATCATTCGAAGGATGATCCAATTGTTCATCTCGTTATGCTTACTTGTAATAATAATAATGCATGTCGTGGCATGTCACGTTCTCAACCAATTCAAATCTATTGAGTTCTCCTTTCCAGTAAAAGTCAAACGCCTTGCTACTAAATTAAGAAAACCTACATTTTAGGATTTAGGAACAGAAGGAGCTAGCGTAGCCACGAAAATTTGTTTCTTGCCGTTTAATACCATATTTGGACCATTACCAAAATTTACTGAATATAACGCCTTTATTTTACTGTCAATGTTAAAAGATTTTTTTAAATTTAAAAAGTTAAAATAAAATTGGGGTAAAATATTTTAAAAGTTAAAGTTCAGTAAATAAAAAGATTTTTGATAAAATGTAATTAGGCTATATTTATAACCATAAGAGGAAAAAGTGGAATATATTTTATTACAACAATTATGCGAATAAAAAGAAAATTTGTAACTAATCTGATTTTGTTTTCCACATCTTATATTAACAAATTTTAAGATTGTGTCTAAACTTATGTTACATTCTTCGTATTTGCACAGCTCTCAATAATCTATATATAGAATTGATTCCTCAAATAAATTATTATATAGTAAACATATTTTTATATAAATATAATTAATCAATGAATCGTTTGAATATATAACTGTATGTTAAATAATTTTTGAAAATGTAAACAATTATGTCACATTGAAAATTAATAAACTATAAGATTATATAATTGTTTACATTTTCAAAAATTGTCACTTCAACTATAATTAATGATTAGATTTTCAAATTTTATTTAACATACAATTTAAGAGAGGAATTTATTTTAACACAAATCCATTTTTTTAATTAATCTAAGTTCATAAAGTTTTATTAAAAAAAAATTGGGTGTAAACCCTCGACTAAAGGTAAAACTGTGAATGAAGCTCTTCACATGCAGGATGGTGCAAATAAAAACCTCCACAACAATTATATAAACCTGACGAACAATGAGGCTCTTCCAAAAAGTGTAGACGAAGCAAAAACTGTACAATAGATGTGCCTAGCTAAGAGACAATTAGGCTTTTCCCAAGAAGGTTAGACGAATGAAAAGAAACCGTAACAAATGTACATATAAGAATGAAACTCTTGGCATGGCACGGATGATAAAAGCTAAAAGCTTCACATCAAATGTATATGAAAGGCACGATGAACGCTTCACAAGAAGGGTGTATAAACCAAAAGCTTCCATACAAATTTTACATATCCGACAAGGAAGTTCAACAAGAAAGAGGTGATACCAATGTTATGAATACTGTACCGGACTCGATACCGGATTGAATTATGGAACGGAATTATACCGGTACCGGTTAGTACCAGGTACCATTTCGGAAAATTTTTTAAATTTATGAAATAGTACCTAAAATTTTTTAAAATTGCAAAATAGTCCATATTAGTATATTATACAGTTGTACTGTATATTTTACTAGTTTACTGTTTACATCAACTATGCTTTCAAAAATCTTAATAATAAAGAATAATGACAATTAATATGAAATAACAATAATTTTTAAATATTTTACTTTTTTTTAGAGAATTTTATTAATTCATGGCTCTACAAGAGCAAATATAGTGCGGTACAAAGAGCATATAAATAAAAGATGTAAAACTCATGGTTTATATCGTATGTATGGAACAAAATTCTGCTCCAGTCGCAAGATTGTCTGGAGATGAAGAGGTAGAGCAGTTTCCGTAGCGAATTGTGTCGAGCGACCACCCGAAGCTAACTATGCTAAAAAGTCCGCAAAGCTATTGACCTCTCGATAAACATGAATAATGGACGATGTCGAGACAGAGAGCATACTTCGAATACCTTCAAGTGCTGCTTTATACCTTGAGACCGGTGGGGACTTACCCTCATATACACGCAGGTTACGCCGTTTCCATATCTCCCAAAGGATGAAGTAAGGTATGACCGAAATGATCACCATCCTTGCAGTTGCCCCCCTTCCAAGAGTAGACCACTCCCGTATAAATAGCCATAGATTTGGGGGGAAAGATAAATGAATATCTAACAGGGCTGCAAAATGTCTCCACACCATTCTGACTGAGGGACACTCATAAAAAATATGCTGCACACTTTCGGCTGCTAAGGAACAAATACTACATCTCGATGGATTTAGAAAGAAACCCAACTTGTTCAATGTTTCCGGGAAAGGAAGAATGGAGTTATAAAGACGCCACACAAAAATAGAGATCTTCTTTGGCAGAAACTTATTCCAAGCTTGACGAAGAGAGACATTGACAGGATTACGGGACCGTACCAAGTCATAAGCCGAGGAAAGGCTGAATTTTCCGGTAACAATTGGCTTCCAAATTCGCTGATCAGGCCCAGAAGTTTTAGCAATATATAAATATTATATAGATAACAAAATGTAATGATATTTTCAGTTGATTAACATCTCATTAATTTTAACGACAACATATAAGATGGATATTAACACCGAGATAGCATAATGTAAATAATTGTATGAAATAAAGTTGAAAGGTATAATACCTTGATAAAATTGTTTCATTAAATTTAGCCTACTAAAAGTATAAATAAGGACTAAGGACTACAATTGAAGGCATTAGCTATAGTATAAAAATAGTGTTCATTAGAAAGAAAAATGATTGCATGACTTTTTTTTCCCAAGACATGAAATGATATGATATGGATCATATATATATATATATATATATATATATTTGTTTCATTAAATTTAGCCTACTAAACGTATAAATAAGGACTAAGGACTACAATTAAAGGCATTAGCTATAGTATAAAAATAGTTTTTATATATATATGATCCATAGCATATCATTTCATGTATTGGCAAGAAAAGTCATGCAATCATCTTTCTTTCTAATGAAAAAATATATATGTATGTATGTATGTATGTGTATATATATGTATATATGTATGTATGTATGTATGTGTATATATATGTATATATGTATGTATGTAGGTACATAGTTCTAATTCATGCTTTTAAGTATTTTGATTCTAAATTTAGGTTTAAAATTATTACAATGTTTTAGGATTAATAAGAAATACATTATTGAATAAAAGTAGTTGATCCAACTTTGTATAAATAATTTATATATGGTAAATCAAAGAAGACTTATGCTTAACAAAAGTTGTAAGAATACAAAGTTGGATAACTGAGACTATCTTTTATGTTATGTTGGTTAACTCAATATGATGAGAATCTTGTATGTATGTATACTTTTAATATGAATTGTATAATATTTTTGAAACTAGTTAGGTTAAAGTAAAACCAAATCAATCTTTGGTGAAAGAATGGTGATAATATTGAATTGTTATATCTTATATATGTGATGTGTTTTAGATGTAATAAAAATTTATAAAAGGATGATTATTGTATTTCATTAAATGTACTAATAGTTTTATATGATATAGTCGTATTTATTAAATAATATAGTGATTTAAAATTTTGAAAGGTTCAAATTATTTAAATCTAGCTAAAAATTAAACGTTAAGAATGTTGAAACACTTCAATAAGATTTGAGATTTAATTTTTTAGTTTTCTATAAATAATGAGATTCTCTAGTAAAGATGTAACACCCCATATTAGGGGTTAGAAAATTAAGGAATTCCATTACATCATTTGCTTTGCATAATTGAATATTCGTTGATATGTGTATATGAATTTTGACATATACAAATAATTATACATGCATTCATGACATTTTTCGGGTATAATTGATTTATAAATGCGATTAAAAATACAAATTGAGGATTATTTGCATTAAAATTTTATTTGGAGACTATTAGTATTATTTCATAATTTTTGGTGAATTTTAGAAAATTTCTGAAAATTTGAGATATTTTGAATTTTGGACTAGAAAAATTGTCAAGTGACAAGTTAAGTGGTACATAAAAATTAATATGATTAAGACTACACATTATTGACATTTGGCATCATTCATTGTGTGACAAATGGCCTGATATGTTAGAGACATGTGGCAACTTGCATGAAAGGCAAATGGGAGTCATGCATGGAGCCATGTGTCAATATAATAGCAACACACATTATTGGAAGGCAAATTACTGTAACTCATTGTTTGTCTTTCGGATTGCTTGATCTTCACCGAACTCTCATCACCAAAATACTGGCATTATCCTTTGCATGCAAACTTTTCAACCCAGCTAGTGTTTGTGTCTGCCTTCTTATTGTTTTCTTCCCCCATCCACCGAAACCATGCTTCTCACTCTCACTGTTGGAATTTTCTAAAACAAGTAAGTTGTGTTTTAAGTTGTTATGGATATTGTAAATGCTTTGATGACGAGTTAATGTTGGAAATAAACACAAGCATGAGTTATGTAAGTTGTGTAGTCGGTTAGAAAGATGAGTTGATATATTGTATAGTAATTATGCATGAAAAACCATAGGTGAGTTTTAATTTTGGTGTTTGGGTTGAATCTTGAGTTTTGAGTAGTATGAGAGTAAGATGGGCTAGAATGGGAGTAAAAATGCAAAGAATATAAGTTAGAAATGGTGTAGGAACTGTAAAATAAGGAAAGAGAGAGTGCAGAAAATGTGACAAAGGTTGAAGATGATGAATAGTAGTGAAAATTTTCTGATTTTGATATTGGTATTTAATCTTGCATTTTGAGTTGTTTTAGAGTAAGGTGAGTTGAAATGGGAGTGGAAATGTAGAAAACATATGTTAGAAATGGAGTAGAATGGATAAATCAGTAGGAAGAGGCGTGAAGAAGTCTGCAACTTCGGTGATGAAGGAAGAAACCTGCATTTTTAGAGAGAGAAGAGAAGATTAGTTGTACCAAAAGTGAATTGTGTTGACTATTTTAGCCACAACTTTGTCATCCGACCTCCAAATGACTTGAGAATTGAACCAATAGACTCCTAAGATATTTTTCTTTCTCTCCATAAAAATTTAGAGCCATTTGAATTGATTTGAAAGAGATTGATTGGATGAAAGTGAGAAAATGTGCTGGAATGTCATGATCTGGACAATTTTCACTGAACATGCTTCGGTATTGTGATTATATCTTGATCTGTAGATTTCTGAATGAGTTGATTTTGTTTCATATTAAACTAGAGACATATTTATACAACTTTTGCGAAGAAGTCGAATTTTAATTCTTTCTCTAAGATTTTCAAAATTGGCATGTAAGTGAGTTGTAGCTAAGCTGAAGCACTGTCAGGGACAGAAATCAAATCCTATGGTTATTGAATAAACTGTATTGATGTGGGCAGAATTAGGCTGAGTTGTCTTCACCAAAGTTATAGCTTATTCTCGTAGCTTTAATTTGGTATAAAGTTTGTAATTTTTGGATATGTGAGATGAAAGATATGAGTTGTACAATTCGAGGGAATGATCATGTTCTAGACAAAAGTTCACATCTGTACAGTCTGTGGTATTTTAGGCTTATTGGATGATCTTGGAGTCGTTAGAAACTTAAGATACTGTTGAACAACTTTACAGAAGGAAGTGTTGCCTAATTTTGTCATTTACCCTATCAGATTAATTATGCAAAGTTGACCAGAAATCATGTGGGTAGAAAATCTGAAGTGGTCAATTAGGTTATGAAATTGACTTCACATTATTTTATTTTGGTCCAAATTATAAGTACGAAATGTTATTAATGAGGGCTTCGATATCTGATTGGTTTGATGATGAAAATTACAGTAAGATACCTAGAATTATTATGAACATGCATTATACATATTCAATATACATTAATGAATTCTTAATCATGCACAATAGCGATTTGTATATGTGTTAAATGTTATAGAGGAACGCATAGAGAACGACCACTTCCAGATATTGTTGGGACTTCAAGGCAGTAAACAAACGGGAGCAATTGTAAGTAATTTAGATGGTAACTTTTGTGAGTAACCTAAGATGGTCTCACCTTAATTTGTTTTGTTTATTGCTGAATTGAATTTGATATTGATGAATGCGTGCTGATTGTGTTCCAAATTCCGGACAATGATTGTCCTAGGCATTCGATGCATGTTTATATCATTGGAAATGCTACTTATAAGTGAATATGATTAACTACTTGCTTTGCACATGAAATGTCTGAAATGATTTGTTTTGCTTTAAAACTATTGAGTCCTAGTTGTAGGTAAATAGGCATGCCTAGAAGGGTCTCCAGCTGCTTCTGTGGCACTTCGGTGTCTTCTATTAATGGCACTTCAGTGTCTTCTGTTAATGGTACTCCGGTGTCTTCTGTTAATGGCACTCCGGTGACTTCTGTTAATGACACTTTGGTGTCGGCACTTCGGTCTCTTTTGGACACTTTAGTGTCGGAACTTCGGTCTCTTCTGTATAAGTCCCATTACCCACTTCTGTTCATAGATTTACAGTCTGATTTGTTTGGTATTTTGATTTATTATAAGATAAGATTTGATATGAAGTAAATCTATAATTTTGATCTAATGGGTTAACACCTTATTCTGAAAATAAGTTTTGTATTCTGAATGTTATGTTTTGCTATTGAAATGATCGACTTTAGCTTGTGAAGTGTTTTTCTTGAATAAATCTTATTCTGTTCTGAATTTCAGTAGGTTGAGATGCTTAAGTATAATATGATTCTATATCTGTTGATTAAGCATAGTTTAGTTATTACTCACTAAGCTATATGCTTAGCACGGTAGATTTGCCTCGTGTAGGTTCAAAGAGAAGGACGTAGGGACTAGGACAAGTTAACTGCAATGGCCAAAGGAGTCTGAAATTTGTCATGTTTAAAATGTATTTTGAGTTTGTTTTTGGACTTGTATTTGATGTATGCAACTCTTGAATTTTTGTTTCAAGGTTTGTAATAACCTTAATTCAGGCTGGTTTCTGAAAGTATGATTTGTAATGTATGTTTGTTGAGAATCTGGAAGTGTATGTATAAAGTGTTTCGTATGTTTTGGAATGTTTATTGTTAAATGCTATGCTTCTGCAAAATGGTTCGTAGTCATTATGTTGTGTCTTGTGTGGCGCTCGCAATATCCTCCCAGGGGGTATTAGGGCGCTACATGGCTACTCTAGTAACTTGACATTAAAAAAATGTCTTTTAATACCTACATTATCCTTACAATTTAAATTCGCTAAAGTGATAAAGGGTCAAGGCTATCAACAGGGCCATTTAGATCATACCATATTCTTTAAACAATCCAAAAAAGTAAAGAAAACCATCTTAATTGTGTATGTGGACGACATTGTACTAACAGGGGATGAAGTGATCGAAATGGCAAGGTTGACGAAAGTCCTAGCCATTGAATTTGAAGTAAAAGACCTTGGCTAGATGAGATATTTCTTAGGCATGGAGGTTACTAGATCAAAAAAAGGGATCAATGTCTCACAACAAAAATATGTGATTGATCTATTAAATGAAAATGGGATGTTGGGTTGTAAGTCGAGTGATACTCCTACAGAAACAAGTAGGGGAACAATTAATAGAGGGAAATCAGTTGACAAAGAAAGATATCAAAGACTGGTGGGTAGACTAATATATCTCTCTCATACCAGACCAGACATTGCCTTCACAATAAGTGTGGCAAGCCAACATATGCATTCACCTAAGGAGGCTTACCGTGAAGGAGTGTATAAGATTCTCAAGTACCTCAAAGGTACTCCTAGTAGAGGCCTATTCCTTAAGAAATGTGGTGGAAGGTAAATAGAAATTTTTATAAATGCAGATTGGGTTGGGTCTATTGATGATAGAAGATCAACTTCTAGATATTGCACCTTTGGATGAGAAACTCTAGTTGCATGGAGAAGCAAGAAGCAAAACATAGTGGCTTGAAGTAGTGCTAAAGCTGAGTTCAAAGTTGTGGCACACGGTATATGTGAGGGGTTATGGCTAGAGAAACTCTTGCAAGAACTAGATATCACATTAGAATCACCTATGAGACTCTATTATGATAACAAAGCAGCAATCAGTATTTCCCTCAATCCAGTTCAACACGACAGAGCTAAGCATATAGAGGTTAACTGACACTTTATCAAAGAGAAAGTTGACGAAGGGATAATTTGCATGATATATATTCCTACGAAGGAGCAAACAGCCGATATATTCACTAAAGAGCTATTAATGCAGGATTTCGATGATTTCATTAGCAATTTGGATATGATCAACATTTACAGTCCAACCTGAGGGGGAGTGTGGAAATCACGAGATTGAGGGATTTCCTTCTATTTTGGTCTTCCTAAATTGGAGGCATTCTCTCCTAATTGTATCCTTCCGTAAATGGGTTTCTTTCCTAAATTAGAACTTGTTTGTACATTATAAAACCCTATATCTTATACAAAAAAAGAAGAAATACATAGTAATCATTCCTTCCTGTGGAAGTAGGTTAAATTAATCGAACCACATGATTCACTGTGTCATTCTTTTCACTCTATTTTCCCACAGGTAGCAAGAACTAGGGAAAAAACCATTATCTAGAGAGCAGATGATGCTTTCTAATTTAGAATTGAAAGCATCATAGTAAATTGGTCACTAGTCGCACTATAAAAATTTTGGTAGAATTTGTCAAGCAAAAAGTGAAAACTGTTGGAAAAAAAACAACATTATACTAATTGCTGCTATATGAGCTTCTGCTCAAATTTTCTCTATTTTTTCACTCTTACATACATTTCAAATACTAAGGGCTTTTTATAGGTATGAAAGTTAGTTTACTCACTGACATTGACAGCCCAAAAACAACTACAAAACTAACAGCTATAATAAATGAACTTTGATAACTAATAAAGTGAAAAACGACATTTACATTCATTTTTTGTTTCTAAAATAACGCAGAAGAGTTCTACACTGGTTTGTCTTCTAACACTCCTCCTCAAACCTGACTTTGCATGCTAAACTTTTCTTTGAGTTTGTGAAATACATTGGTCTTCAAAGGCTTTGTAAAAATATTCGCAAGTTATTCTTCAGTACTTCAATGAATGAACTCTATAGTTTTTTCTTTCACTTATTCTCGAATAAAATGACATTTTGTCTATATGTTTGCTTCAACTATGTGACACTAGATTTTTCACAATTGATATAGCAGATTTATTGTTAATGTATATTGTAATCGGACCTTCTTGTGGGTAATATAACCTACTCAAAATATTCTTAAACCATATTGCTTAACATGTACATGTTGCTATAGCAATATACTCAACGTCACACATCAAGAGACCAACTATTTGTTGCTTTTTTAATTACCACGAAAAAATTGCTAATCCACTATGAAATGCATATCTAGATGTGTTTTTTTATCACTTAAGTCTCCACCATAATCACTATCTGAATAATCAATCAACTTTAAATCTTGAGAATGTGCATAAAATAAACCATGATTTATTGTACCTTTAACATATCTTAAAATCCTTTTTGATGCAATAAAGTGATCTTGCTTTGGCTTCTCCATATATCTACTAACCAATCCATCTACGTACATAATATCTGGGGGTGTGAAAGTCAAGTATCTCAAACTTTCGACTGGACTCTTGAGCAGTGTCGAGTTTACCAACTCTCTTCTTGAATCTATTCTCAATCCTACACCTGGTTCTGATGGGGTAGCCATTAGCGTGCAATCCTTCATTCTAAACTTGTTTAAGATTTGTTTCACATACTTCTTCTGCAACATAAATATTCCATCTCCTATTTGTTTTATCTCGACTCCAAGAAAGTATGTCATTTCACCAATATCTGTCATTTTGAATTCTTTATTCATAGCTTTTTTAAATTACTGAACATACTCGGATCATTTCCCATAAAGATCATATCATCCATATATAAACACACAATCAGGATATCACCATACTGATTTTTCTTCATGTATAAGGCATACTCTTGTGGGCTTTCTACAAAACCATTCTTTTGGACATACTTATCTATTCTCATGTTCCAAGCCTATGGAGCTTACTTTAATCCACACAATGCTTTCTTCAGACGATAGACTTTGTCTTCTTGTCCTTTTTAATATATCCTGGTGGCTGCCTAATGTAGACTCTTCTTCTAGATATCCATTCAATAAAGTTGATTTCACATCCATTTGATAAATCTTCCATTTATTTTGTGCTACCAGTGATATAAGAAGTCTAATAATATCAATTCTTGCAACTGAAGCTAAAACTTCTTCATAGTCAATTCCTTTTCTCTGCTTATACCCTTTAGTGACTAATCTTGCTTTGTATTTTTCAACCTCTCCTTCTTGATTAGATTTTTGTCTTATACATCCACTTAAATCCTATTGCCTTAAGTATTTTCAGAAGATTAGTTACTTCCTATGTGTCGTTTCTATTAATCGCAACAATTTCTTCATTCATAGCCTTTTTCCATCTCTCATCTTTAATAGCCTCTTCATATATTAATGGATCACACTCTGCCATTAAGAAAAATAATGAATAATCAAATATTGTCTATACCTGTATTGTGGATAGATATCATTTAGACTCCTCATTTTTATTGGTGCTCCCATGAATAGCTACTACTACTATTGTTATGTGATGAAGTTGATGGTATTAATTAAGGAGTTGTTAAAGTAAAGTTTTGTGGAGGAGTCTGTTCATCTTGTGTGTTAAAGTCATCATAATTATCATCATCAAAAAAATAGTTCTTGAACTTTCTTATCTTCTTTGTTTCATTTCCAATAATCTGCTTCATCAAATTCGACCTCTCGTGAGATGGTCACCTTCTTGGCCGAAGGCTTGTACAATCTATACGCCTTACTCCTCTTTTCATAACCAATAAATATGCACTTTTTACCTTTTTCATCAAACTTCTTTCTTTTTTTATCAGGAATATGGGCATATACAATGTACCCAAAAATCCAAAAGAAATGTCCAACTATAGGCTTGATACCACTTCATACTTCATTTGGTGTTTTGAATTTTACACTTTTTGTTGGACATTGGTTTAGCAAATAAACAGCATATAGAACAACTTCAGCCTAAAAAGTTCTCGGTAAGTGCTTTCCTTTCATCATGCTTCTCGCCATATCAAGAATTGCACGATTCTTTCTTTCTACGATGTCATTTTGTTGTGGTGTATATGAAGTTGTCAACTATTGAACAAGTACATGCTTTTTGCAAAATGTTTCGAACAACTTTGACGTGTACTCACCTCCTCTATCAAATCTAGGTATCTTTAAATATTGTCCACTTTGTTTTTTTTGCCATTGTATTGAACTCCTTAAATTTATCAAGGGCTTTTGATTTTTCTCTAAGAATATACACCTAACATTTCCTTCTAAAATCATCAACAAAGGTAATATAATACCTATTTCCACCAAGTGATAGTATATCAAATAGTTCAGCCATATCTGAGTGAACAATCTCCAACGATCTTCTAGTTCTCCATGATTTGTTTCCCTTTAATGCATGCTTCACATAATTGATCTTGTTGATTAATTTATGGAAGTCCATTTACCATCTTTGCTTTTGATAACAATTTTAGCCCAATAAAACCAAGATAACCAAACTTTAAATGTCATAGCCATGATTCATCTTTAATGACAAACTTCATACACTTCTGTACTTCTGACTGAATATCAAGTGTGAAAAGGCGATTCTTTGTCATATGAACTTTAGCAATTAATTCTCCACCTTTGTTGATGACAAGAGAGTAATCCTTCAATTGTATATTATACCCTTTTTCTAAGAGCTGACCAAGGTTGATAATATTGCTTCTTAATAAGTACATAATAAGCATCATATACCTCTTCTCTCCATTTTTTAAGGTAATCATAAGTTTACCATTACCTTTCACTGAAATTTTTGATGAGTCACCGAAAGTAACTTCTCCTAGGATAGTCTCATCCAAATTTGTAAACAACTCTTTTTGCATAAACATGTGGTTGCTAGCACCAATGTCAAGATACCAAAAATTTTTCTTACACTCTTCATTTCCTTTGTGTGTTAAGAAAATAGTCGATTCAGCTTCTTTATCTTCTATTGCTTCAAAATGATTTGTTTCCTCCCTCTTAGGGGCTGATCTGCACTCATAACTAAAATGGTGATACTTGTTACAGTTATAACATCGCACTTATGATTTATTACCTCGCTGTTGAAAATCGCCTCTTCCTTAGTTTTGGAATCCTCGACCACAACCATATATTTGATAGCCTTCATTTATTTGGCCTCTTTCAAAAGATTTCCCACCATGTACTTATCCACCACATCCACTTCTATAGACACCTCTGTAGCTACCTCGATTTCCTATCTTGTTCACAACGTTAGTTTGATTGCCATCAATTAATAACTTGCTTTGCAAGGCTTGCTCCAAATCATTGGTATTTTCATTTTGGATTATTCTCAGCTCATAAGCTTGAAGAGAGCCCATAAACTCATCAATAGAGATTTGTGACAAATCCTTTTATTCTTCAATGGCAGGGACGACATAATTAAATTTTCTTGTCAGTGAACGTAAGAGTTTTTCCATTACCCTTACATGGTCAAGAACTTCTCCATTTCTTTTCATCTCATTCGCCATCGTTTTCAAACAACTAACATAGTCACTAATTTTTTAGAAACTCTTCATTTTAAATGTCTCAAATTCAGCTCTAAGAGATTGGATTCATACCTTTCTAGCTTTTTCGACTCCCTGAAGAGATTTCTGTAGATTTTTCAGGCATCCTTTGATGTTTTTGCCTCATATATTTTTCTAAATGTTGATTCATCAGCTTCTTAAATAAAAAATGTAAAACAATGTCTTCTTGTCCGTCTTGCGTGATTCCTTAAATGATGTTCTTTTCACGATAAAGATGCTTTGGCAATCGTATCTTCAGGCCTAGTGTAACCCTCTTCAACAATCTCCGATATATCTTGTGATTTGAGCAGTACTTTCATTTGGATGCTCCAGTTTTCATAATTTGTCCTTGTTAATTTTTGAATTTTAATCTGAAACATATTGGTCATTTTTCATTTCCTTGAAACGTAGTCACGAATTTGGCTCTGATACCACTATTTGGAAAATAAAGTAGACAAATAACAATATATTAATAATAAAAACAACATTACAGTAGCTACTATTATATGAGCTTCTGCTCAAAATTTCTAGCCTTTTCTCTGTTTTTCTCTCTTTTTTTGAGAAATTAAAAAAATTTTGATTAAAGAAAGAGGTGGAATAAAGTATTTGGGGAGACAATAAACTCACCCATTAACCAAAACGACAATGTTAAGGCTAAATAACCAGTCCCCTAAAAAGACTACGTTCCATGTACAGATTAAACCCATCGTTGAGACTAAAATGGGAAAACAAAATCCCAATCCCCACAATCCTCCTTACTTTTCCATAATAGGGTTGGAGTATCTGCGATCTCCATCCTCTTGAGGTGCCATGAATGAGCATAGAGACAGATGTCCATCTCCAGCCTATCCTTTGTCGATTAAAGGTAAGACAGATCATCCAAAAACCAATTTTCTCTTCTTCGTATTTCACCCTTAATCTGAACTGATGCAAGTTAACTGTAGCGTCCCTTCTTGTCTCTTGTCTTTTTACGTACTAGGACATTGGTTGAGTTCCCCAAACACCGTTTCCAAGCCCCAATGACATTTCTTTTTCATCAGCTGAATGATAAACCCCTCTTCCAATGCCTTCCATATTATCAGTAAATATTAGCTTCGAACTGCCTGCTCCTTTTGGTATGCATGTTTTCTTGTTTCTTTGTTTCTCTACATGTTTCTTTATATTCTCCATACATTAGTAAGTTGGGATGACCATTCCTTGATAGAGCTTGAGGAGATTACCTATTCTTTAACTTTAGCAAAAATGCACTCCCTTACCTAATATGTATTTCTACTGATGTTTTGAAATCTACGCATGTTCCTTTCTGCCCATATTTCCTTAATACAAGTCACAAAGGAAAGTAGGCTGATTAGAGAATTAGGATGAGAAATAGACTTTAGTCTACTAAACCACTGCAATGTCACTATGAATTGAATTATGCTTAGGGACCACAAACATTTATGTCTTGTCCAAGACCAAATGTCTTTAGAGAAGGGACACTCAAAAAATATATGGTCCCTATTCTCTTGTCCTAAGTTACACAGGACACAAACCTCATTTGAATTTAGGAAAGAAAGTCTTTCCGTATTACTAAGCTTCTTTAAGGTAGTGAGCCATAGGATGAATGAAGAGCCAGGCAGTAGCTCTTTATGCTAGACTACTTCATACGATTCTACTTTAGCATTTCTCCAAAACAGCCATTCACCACAACTTTTTCTTGTGAATGTACCTTGCGGTTCAAATTTATTAGTCAGGTATTAATAAGTTAGGGGAGCAGTTGGGTTGTAGGTATTGAATTTCTACTGGGAATGCCTCCCATTGCCCCTCCCTAATAATGGTCTTAACTTTAGCAGAAGAGGGAAGGTGGCTCAATGATTGAATAGCAATCTGATTCCTGATTAGTTGTCCATTTCCTGTCTAATTGTCATAACAAAAACTAGCCTTCACTCCATACCTTATCTTGCATGAAATTTCAGAACCTAATTCTTCCTTTATCTTTAATAGTTGTGATAGAAACCAAAAGTGGGAGGACTTTGGGTTAATAGTCTATATACTTTGACCTTTTAGGACATAAGCATGGAGCCATTTTCCCCATAAGGTGTTCTCTCTGTAACATCCCAGATCACCCGCTTATAGATATGTCCACTTTGGGCCTTAGCCCAACCAAGCCCTCACGGTTTTGCTTTTCCCGAGGCC
Organism: Erythroxylum mucronatum; assembly: GCA_027563825.1. Taxonomy (NCBI): domain Eukaryota; kingdom Viridiplantae; phylum Streptophyta; class Magnoliopsida; order Malpighiales; family Erythroxylaceae; genus Erythroxylum; species Erythroxylum mucronatum. The sequence goes on from JAOSBP010000206.1 coordinate 25,621,537, forward strand.
TTCCCAGGAGGTCACCCATCTTAGTACTACTCTCGCCC
>JAOSBP010000206.1:25628620-25640719 GCA_027563825.1 Erythroxylum mucronatum
AATTCAAACGTATAGCTGACGAAATTGGGCGATTGAGGAGGAATAATAAAAGCCACCGGATATTTATCATGAGCTGGCTAAGCTTCCAATCATATGAAAAGGGTTTTGATTTTGGTTGGGGAAAACCTGTATGGACTGCCTGTCCCATCACTCCTGATAATGCCGTTTTCTTCATAACTGCCGCCGATGGTAAGGGAACGGAGGCTTGGGTGGGTTTGCCCAAGACCGATATGGACAACTTTCTGCAAAATGCTGATTTACTTTCTTATGCTTCCATTTTCCAGAATTTAAGTCGCATGTAAATATAAATATAAGCATGGAATAATTCTAGTTAAGTCGGTGGAGTAGGGGGCATAGGACCAAAAGGTCTCGTGTTTGAATCTCCCTACTTACACTCTCTTAATCAAACCTGTTGTATAGGGCTTGCTTAATAGGAAGTATTGGGTTGATGTGTTTTGTAGGCTATTGCGCCAATCCAAAGATTTACCCAATGCGCATCTAAAGGATAGCGATTACGGGTTTCTATAGAGTATACTTCTATTTCGTTTTGAATTGAATTTCTGATAGTTCTTGTTCAATTTGTCAAATATGTGTCTTGGTTTTGTCATAAGCTTCACATTGTAACTTTGTTATGCTAGTCTTGTCTAATTATTCTGCCAACCTCTTAGTTTTTTTGGTTTTATTCAGTGTTTTGATTACTGTACCGTACCGGTCGGAAACTGGTACCAGTACAGATATAAATGGTACCGGTAAAAAATACTGATCAAATACTGGCCGGTACCGAAAATTTTAAAAATTGGGAGACTTTTTTGTAACTCCCTCCTTCCTACCTCTTCTTCCTCCCCCCTTTTTTCAAAGTTTTTAAAATAATAATAAATATTTTATTACTAATAATAATTATCAATTAAATAAAACTTAAAAATAAATTATTTTTATTTTTATTACTAATAAATTATTTTTATTTAAATTTATTTTAATATTTTATATAATATTTATTAATAAATACTAATAAATTAGTTTATAAATAATAATTTAAAAATTATTTATCTTAAGAAATATTTTTGTATTATTATAAATTTAAAAAATATTTTTGTATTATTATAATATTTTAAATACTTTGTATTATTCTTAATTTTATAATTGTATGATGATAATTGTCTTTATTTATATTAATTGTGGTTATTATTTATATGTAAAATATTTAAAAATTATTGTTATTTCATATTAATTGTCATTATTATTTATTATTAAAATTTTTGAAAGCATGGTTGATATAAACAGTAAACTAGCAAAGTATACAGTACAACTGTATAATATATCAATATGGACTATTTTGCAATTTTTAAAAAATTTAAGGACTATTTTATAAATTTAAAAAATACCCCGAAACGGTACCCGATACCGACCGGTACCGGTACAGTTCTGTTACAGAGCTCAATCCGATACGATGTCCGGTACGATATTCAGAACATTAATTTTGCGTGGGATAGAGTTGCTTTGGGCTAGGTTTTAGTGCTTTATGTACCCTCTTCTCACCGGTAGGTTAATATTTTTACTAAGTACGCGTTCGGCCTCCTCCTGCTGATTGTCGGGGTACGCCAGAGTACATAGAATTATGTATTTTACATATTTTCTGTAAATCTATAATGTTGTAGGATATTCCCGTACTATAAATACTGCGAGGGGTTCCGTTTATTTCTAATAGTTACTTTTTATGTATGATTTGGGTGATTACAGTCCACTCCAGTACATGTCTTGTTATTCATAACAGGCAAATAGGATAACAGGCCATCTTACGACAACTGGCACAAGTAAAACCACAGTTTCAAGATGGCTAGAGCCTAGAGGTCGAAATCCTATCCCTGCTCTAATTTTTGGCTCTAGGAACGAGGACTAGAGGCTGTTCCATGACTAAAGTTAAACCGAACTTTTCAGTCATGTCCAAGTTGGCTGCATCGACCCCAGACGGAAGAGACCAATAAAAGAAGTGAAGGAAGGAAGCAATTACCAAAGTCACCTGCTTTGCAGCCATTGGCAGACCAGGGCAAATTCTCCGTCCAGCACTGAAAGGTATGTACTCAAAATCATTCCCCTTGAAATTCACATTTGAGTCTACAAATCGTTCTGGATTGAAGACTGATGGTTTTTCCCAATTGTTGGGGTCCCTTCCTATTGCCCAGACGTTTACCAGTATCTGAGAGTTCTTTGGAATGGTATAGTTCATGACTTGACATGTTTCGATGGCACGGTGAGGAAGGAGAAGTGGGGCTGGAGGATGTAACCTCAGGGTTTCCTTGACGCAAGCCTGAAGATATGTCAGATGAGGTAGATGGGATTCTTTAACCATGTTGTCCTTGTTCACTTCTCTTGCGATTTCGTCTTGAACTTTCTTCATGTGTTGTGGATTCTTCATTAGTTCCGCCATTGTCCACTCAATTGTTGAACTACTTGTGTCTGTCCCGGCAGCGAACATTTCCTGCAAATCCGTATTATGTCATGGCAATGGAAATGACAGCAACACAAGCTGTCGTTTGTGTTTGAAATGAAAATTCCTGTTTCTCTGAAAATTTGCATAAATAAAACTTCTTGCACAATGAATTCAGTAAATTGCAGAAAGAGAAAAGTTTCCCAGGAAAAAAGCTGATGTAAGTCAACTTTCTGGGACGAAATCTTCTGTGCCAGGCCCTATTCTGTTCCATTCGTCCACAACCATCTGTTCCATTCATTCACAACCACAAATTTTAGTAGGACTCACAAAAATAGACGGTTGTAGATGAATGATACAGAATATGGCTTGGGGGCATCTCTAACCATTACATCAAATTTTTACACCAAATTTGGTGTAAAGTAGAATATTTCTAGAATCTTTTTACACCAAATTTGGTGTTACTCCAACCATTCTACACCAAATTTTTACACCAAAATTTTTTCAAAGAATATACCACAATAATTTAGTCTCGTTTTAAATGTCTCAATGAGATCTTTGTAATGATATATTTTGTATAAAGTAATAAATATGTTAACTTTAGTTACAAAGCAAATTATGTAAATAAATCAATTTGAGAAGAGGACATAAAAGGAATAGTAACACACCAAATTTGGTGCCTGCTCAGCATCAGGTTCCTATCAGCCCTCGAGTTCCCTAGTAGCTCTAACTCCCACACTGCCGCTGGAAGCGAGGCGTCCATAATTGATCCGATCAAAGAGCTGTGCCCAGGGGGCTAGAGGATCATCAATAGGAATATGCCTATTTCCCCTCTTTTGGCGTGACTCGAACTCAAGACCTCTTATAGAGGAGAGTCTTAAGTGAGGAATCTGGAGAGTCTTAGTTCCATTGCATGCATTGGGGTACGAATTGTAAATAAAATTCGTAAATACAATCGTTACAATTTTTTATTTGATATTATTATTTAATTAATAAATTTATTATTTATCTTTATATATTATATTAATTATATGCGATGTTTTAATATTAAAGGTAAACAGTAAACTACTTGGAATAACTACTGTGTAATTGAAATTATAATGAGATCATAATTATGATATTCAATTTATATTTATATATTAATTCACAAACTGTCTTTAAGATAAGATGTTGATAAAATGATAAAATTAGTACACGTTACATTTTTTTTAGAAGAAAGTAATTGATATCATAAATTAAAGTAGTGAGATATTTAAATTAATGTATGAGTTTTTATTAGAGAATAAGTAAAGATCCTAAAAAGAATATTAATTATGTGTCTGTGGATTTCCTTATAATGATAGTTATATAATTGATTCTCAGAATTAAGATTAATAAAGTATCTCTTGTTAGAATTATTGTATTTTGATGTTACTTATGACCTGACATATTTAAGTTAATTCATTTGATAATACTTTTATGCGTCATGAACTATACGAAGATAATTAAGTCAATAAAGAATTTGTTAATCTAAAGTAATTAAAGAGAATATTCTATTATTCTTGATCATTAGTGATTTAAGGAATTCTCTAGCCAAAGTGAAATGATATATGGAAAAGTGTTTTTAAATATCAATTATTAATTAAGAAGATTGGATTCAAAAGAATGGATACTATATCTATAATCTGTCCAATTGAAACATTAGATGACGAAATGATTAAATTATATATCATAGCTGGATATATTAAATCAAACCACTTTAACATTTATGATATTTAGGTAGTCATAACATGTTGTTAGACATTAAAGTTGATCTATGATATAAATTGTTTAATTTGAGAATTAAAGATTTAATTTATCTTATTCTAATTCTAATTATGAATTAGAATTATAATTTATATCATTGTCAATATATTAAGAACTTAACGAATAACATATAAAGACCAGTTTGAAAGAGAAAAATCAATTTCAATTAAATTGGACTTAATTATAAAGTTTGAGAAACTTTAGGAATCAAATTTTATTAAAATTAAATTAATTATAATTAGAGTTTGACTTTAATTATAATTGATGCATTTAATTTTAATAGAAAATGAAAACCCTTTTTTTTATAATAAATAGGAATAAGTATAAGGGAGCTATCACTCCTAATTCCTTTAAAAAAGTTGAGTGTCTTTGATTATTTTGTGGATACTATTAAAAGTTACACGTGTGAACAACTCGTGGTTGACACTTCAAAAAAATTTCAAAAGAATTACAATAAGAATATCAAATTAGGTACGATTTCATATTTCATAATTCAAGTTAAGTTTTTTCATGTTGTTTAATTATTGGAATTTGATTAGAAACTGTGAAATTTTATTTTTTTGTTGCGTCTGTGATTCGGTCACAGTTTGGTTTCCTAAGAGTAATATCAAGAACTTCAAATATTTCAAGTATTAAGTTATGATTTCTAGTATATCTATAATAAATTTAAAAAAAACCTTTTTTAGTCCATCTTATACCTTTATTTGTTTTAATTATATATTAAACTTATCTTAAATATATTAAATTAGTGTAAAACAGTAGTTAACGTTATTAATATTCAAGAAATTTATTATTTAGATTTGGTTTAGCAAAACTAAATAAAATTAGAATGCAAAATTATATTTTCTTTGTCCGACGCGTGAGAGAATAGTAATTTAATATGTAATTATCTTATTGATATTAATTTTTATTTAAAATTAATTATATTTTATTAAATTAATAACTGTCATTATCTTTTTATATTAATTATAAAATTTAACTATTTTATAATTTTTGTTACATAATAGTGTAATTGTTATGTTTTGACTATATTTTTATTAAGTATAGTCAAATACGAATTCCTTTTTTTCTTGCTATTAGAAAAATTATAACTTTAAAGAGTACTTGAATTATTAAAATTTGAGTAAACATGACACTCTTTATTATAATCTTGTTGTTTTTTTAAAATTCTCAAAATTTATCTACAGAACATATCATAGTATGTAACATGATTTGTTCTAATTTTAATAATTATTTTATTAAAATAATTCAAAAAATTACTAAATTTTTATTAACTGTAAGATATTTGTAATGTAATTTCAAGAAATAAAGATATACTTTAGAATAAGTAAAATTAAGATATTTGTAATGTAAGACTCTTTACTTTTAAATTTTGATGATAAAGGGGGGGAAGTACAATTGTACAAAGTTGGTCTCTGTAAAGAAAAGCTACTTTTTCGAATCAGGTGGAATCGTGACGTAGTTGTGCACCCTAGTCTCTCTAAAAAGTTAAAACACCCTTCTGTGTTGGAGACCTGTTACCTCATGATCTCCTTGTAAATGCGCCGTCAGACCTTTTGCCCCCAAAATTGTGTGCCAACATTGTCCCATTTGATCCCAACCATCCATTTTTGTAGAACCCACATAAATAGATGGTTGGAATCAAATGAAACAAGATTGGTACACAATCTTTGAGACAGAATCATGTCCCTGTAAATGCGATACCCATTTTTCATAGTTCAGAGCTTTTACCGTTGAATTTTTACCAACCCTTACCAAGTAAGGTTCAGTTTGGCTAAAAAAATAATGATTATTAGTAGAAAACTACTTTCTAAGTATTCCTTAGAGTTCACTGCTCAGAAGATCTTAGATTGGAAAAAAGAGAGAGAAGAAAGTGGATCCAGAATAGATAAACATAGTTGTTCCAACCACATTAAAGTTAAGGTGACAGATACTTTTCAGAAGCGTGAGTGGCATGAATGGGTACCACTTACTGGGTTACTTTCCTACTTTTGGGAACTCATATGTACTCCAAGTACAATAAACAACAAATCTAGTTGCAACAAAGAATTGTAGTAATCAAAGTACAAAACTGACTAGTACAACCTTCAACTGACAGTACAATCTTGTGGTATCCTAAAGACCATCTCCCTCGGCGTCCATGCGGACAAATGGGGCATTTGAATGCCTGGATCTAGCAACTATGAAAGCCGCAAATGCAGAAAGGCATAAAGCTCCTACCGAAAAAAGAAGGGAGAAGGCACTGGCAATGTCTTCTGAGCCGTGGGATGATTTCTTGGCTAGCATGGACCTGGCTGAATGGATGTCTAGTGGTATCCAATCACAGCTAATAGAATAGTGTCCAGAACCATGCCACGGGGTCCCATCAACAGGATACCAAAATGCAACAGACATCTTGCCAGGTACCCCTATCGAAAACTGTGCATCCTACATAATTGGAGAATCAGACATAGAACTCATTAGACCCATCCAGGAAATATTCCCCAACATAATGCATAATGAATAGTCCAAGAGAATCCTCAATTTGAAGTGTTAGACAGTCGTGTCTCTTAAATCCAGTGTAGGCTATAGCAGTACATAAAGAGCAAGGCTGTTGCAGTATACAAGGAGCAGAATAAGCTCCACAAAATTTTTCAATATTTTATGATTGAACTATCGATATTCACATGTAATATTTACAAAATCTTGTGATTTGGATTAAGAATAGACAAGAAGGACTTGTTAGAAGGCTTGCGAAGTATTCACCCTATTAATATTTATAGTATTTGTATCAGTGCGAATAAGCAATCTCAGACTTGGACAAGGATTCTTATAGTATTATAAGACAACATTTAAAACAATCAAGCTAGACATCTAGCAGCCAAAATCTGGATGACAGATTAAGTGTCTAACCTGCTGAAGTCGATCCATGGTTCTTAATGGCCTGGAGAACTCAAAGGAATATGTGCCCGCCTTACCAGCTGATGAATAAGGACTGTCTGCCTTCACAAAACCTGATCACAAAATTGAAATCATATCTAAAAGGAAACAGGGAAGAAAAATCTGGCAGTGAAATATATCATAATCCAACACTTGAAAACACAGGCAAGAAGCTACCAAAGACTGCTTGAAATAATTTTGATAAAAGGTTCATAAGTTGCAAAAAGTTCATTATTCTTCTCTTTCATTCCTTGTTTCACTTCTACTTCAGAAAGACTACACTGCCCATAGATTAGACGAACACTTCTATAAGATAAGACATTAAAAGCACACTTATCATTTGTAGTGTATATACCATGGATGAGTCACTCTTGCATGTTCTTATGTAATATACATGAACTGTTTGTTTATCCCTTGGTTCTCTTATAAGTGTCACATAAGCTTTCTCATCCATAGCAAAGTAAATCATGGTCTTAAATTTTCTTGTCTTTTTATGTTCCACATCAGGTCATGCTATGTATTTGAATTGGACTCAATTGTACACTATGCCCACATAGAAACATTGGTGAATAATTACATAATTGAAAGAAAAAACAAAGAGACACTACCTGAGTGAACAGTAAAGCTGCTGTGCCACCAGGCCCCTTTCCAGTCATTCAGTGCAGTTGAGTCATTGCCTAAAATGGGAAAAACAACTGTCAACAGTCTGATTGTTAATTACTGTATCTCCCCTATAAGAAGACTAAATTCATAAACACAATCACAAGCAGAGGAAGTTGAACTGAAATAGCCATATTATATAACTTTTTCAAACTGCATTATACTCATCAAGGAAGAACATCTTACATGTTAAATGAATGCATATGAAGTGTCAAACAAGAAACTACCGTGAACACTTAACCACCACCAAGAAAAAAGATATAACAGAAGTCTACTCATAAAAAGTCTACAATGCTTTGGTTCATCCTTGCACCTATACTTTCAACAGGCGAGAGAAACATGCCATATACTCCCTATAGGGGTCAAAATTTGTGGGAAGTCCTTGTGCCACAACTGCAGGTATTCCAAATTCTAGAATCAATGTCATGTTAAGTAGCCTTTCTTTTTTCATGTTGGTCCTGACAGCAATAAGTGTTGTCAAATGTTCAAGTATAATTAGGGAACGGTCGATCTAAATTTGAACCGTAAATTGTAAGGGATAAATAGGCAGGAGGAAACCAGTAACTAAGCTAACTTGGAAAGTATAACAATTTGATACTTAAGATGTCATAAATAAACCACAAGGTATCATAACAGCCTGAATCAGCACATTGAGAATCAGTATCAGGATCAAGCATCAGCGATGAAAGTCAAGGGTTGCAATTTAAGGATTTCAATTAAAAATGGAAAAAGGGGGGGGAAAAACAAAAGAACAGAAAAGACCTAGGGAGGTGAAACAATAACTACTTCACAAAATAAATGGGAGTTAAAGTGATTTGAAGTTAGTCTATTATGAATAATAATACAGATAAGTTACCAACACAAAAATAGTAGAACATTCTAAAGAAATGGAAATGTCAATGCAGATGTTTAACAATTTATATAAAAGTACAATCTAGCCATTTAGTGATTAACGTATCAAGACATTCACAAAAGTTTATCCCATTGAGCATGAATGTCCACGAAAGTTTGAAATTGACAATTTCAAAGAAAAGCTTTGACTTTGTGGGAGGATATCATCAATATTATGAACCTCTCATGGCGCCCTTTTTGACACTTTATTTAGTGCGTTATGCACTACTTTATTCTGCACTCTTAAAGCTAGTTCCATCTGTTTCATATGATGTCAACAAGTTTCATTTTCCATTAACTGACACTAACATAAATCACAGAAGTACCTGAAGGACCAGTGCCATCAAGATATCTACAGTGCGGATTCCACGCATACAGATCAACCAAATGGCCAAAACTATTCAAACAAACCAATACACCACAGATTGATTTAAGTCAAGTGAGTGTGTTATGCAAGCATGAACTCTTAAACCTTGTCAATCAATTTTGTTGATGGTAAAGAAGTAAATAATACCCAACCTGTCACCACCATTTCCATTTCTGTTGTCTATTGGATTTCCACCATATAATCGTCCTGGAATGGCATTTCCAATCGAGAAATGCATGACATCAACCTCAAATCCCTTGCAAGTCATGTTGGTACAGCTGTCAGGTCCGCTCTTGCAACCTCCCATCTAAACCAAATGATTGTTGAGGTTAATAAAAAGATAATTGAATATAAACTTGTAATAAGACAAGCAAAGTGCATTATACAGGAAGACACTTACTCTGTGGTAGGTGGCATCATCACCAATTTGAAACATGAGAGCCACAGATGGGCATTTGTTGTTATTGCTGCAACAAAGAAACTAAAGTCAATTTGATAAATCCATTTAAGGTCGAGAATTCTAAACTCAAATACCCAATTCAGCTAAGTCTTCACTCCAATAAATACAAACAAAAGGACCGAAAATTGGCTCCCCTAAATACAACAAAAGCTATAGTTACGTATAAGAATCATAAAGTACAAGAAGTCTGAGGTAGTCATGGTAACATCTGAATTTGGTATTTCTTAGAATAGTAGCCATTCTAATTTATGAAACAAACACAGAATAAGCAATTCCAACTACAGCTCTAACCCATGAAATGTCACTAGTGATGAAACTACAGAAAGATATTGATAGTTCCAAACATTCAACTCAGCCAATTAAAATAGCATCATAGAATCACTAAAATACATGACCAAAAATAAGCTATGTCTGATTCCAAATCATCCAAAAGCAAGACTATGTCAGACATAAACTCAAATCCCACATCATAATCTTGGAAAAAATCAGATCTTCTCGTTTATCCATTACTTTCCAGAAACACCGCTTACCCTGTCGTGTACGCATATTCCCCATCAACTTGCAATAAAAAGTAGATATTATGACCATCATGCGCAGCCTGCGAAAAAGGATCTCACATTTATCTCAAAACACCACGTGACAAAATCCAACTTTATCCAGATTATCACCCATTTTCAAGACAAGCCAAATCCAATAATATAGAAACGGAAAAATAGATACTTTTAGTTCACATTTTTAAAGATTTGAATTATAAAAAAAAACCTTAACGGTCATTTCGCCGCCGATATACTCTTTATCGGCATCTGGGTCAAGGGCCGGAAGAAGAGGGAACTCGAAGCCGTCAATGTCCTTCCAATCTTCGGCGTGTCCATCGACGGTGACGATGCCGGGATTAAACGCAGCAACCACGCCATTCCCCGAGTCCGACCCGCATGTCCAGGGACCCGACTCCTGATGGGCGATGACTCGTGCGGTTAAGGCGGGGCCCAGAACCAGCAGCGCCAAAAAGGCTGGAAGCATTGTTGTAGAGAGGGAAGAAGAAAATTCCAAGGTAGACCGAGACTGGCTCTGTCTGGCTTGTTACTGAAATGCATCCCTCCCCTCCCCCCGTGATGTCGAATAAATTCGTGCTTTTGATTTTTGACTCTCTCTCAAGTTGTTAAAATAATGGCAAATACTGCCAACGTCATTTGTTTATGAGCAAAGAAAATCTTAAGAAAGTAACTTTTTTTTTCTTTTTATTATATAATATTTTATATGATCCAAATATTACGCACAGGATCTCTCTTTTTCCATTTTGGCACGAGGTAAACGACGCAAGATTTTCACCCGTGGTAAACTATGAATCACAAGAGTTGGAAAATGGGTCCCGTTTGAATCAAATCACTGTAAGACGTGTATATACGTTAGGCAATTATCTTTCTACAGGTTGCCATATTTGACCAAAGGTAGAGTTTGGATCTCCGTCTGAATTGGAATTATGAAAATTTTGTAATTAAGAAAAGTAATGGTTGCTTCTAGGAGGTCCTCGGGATATCCAGATAAGCTATTAGAGGCGTACTAATCGCAAACAGTATGCAGTAGTAGTTGAGTTAAACGACTTGGACAGGTGGCAATTACAGACATGGTTGGTTGGGCTAGTCAGCCGTAACGCGTATGAAAGGGGTTTCTAATATTCCTTCTTTTTTTTTTTCCTCACGTGTCTTAACTTTTAAGTAGGTCCTAATTACGAGAAGGTATCTTTAAGCCATTCACACTTAGATTAATCCCAACTCGAATCGGATAGGTCGCTTACGGGAGGCAAAGCTCTAGTCCTAAGTTTTAAACGGTTGCATACATAAGAGTGGTTCGAATCCGTGACCTCACTTAAGTCAGGAGAATTCCTTATCAACTCACTCATATTTCATTTTCTTTTTATTTTATTAATAGTTATTAAATAGTAGATTATATTAGTTGATTTAATTAGTAGATAATATTAATTGTTTATTTAAAGATATTTAATAAAAATAACTGTTAGTATTAACTGCTTATATGTAAAATGACTTATAAGAATATTACTTAAAAAAATATAAAAATACGAGGATTATATCTTAATATTTCTTTAAATATTTTCATAATAATTTAGATTTTAAATTTAATTTTACAAAAATTAAGTTAGAAGTTTAATAAAAAAATATATAACCTGAATATTATTATTATTTAGGAATGACAAATATGGCTCGGTCCGTTCGACTGGCTTGATTCATTGTCATCCTTATTATTATTATTATTATTATTATTATTAGTAATATTACTACTTTCTTTTTCCATATTAATTAAGTTAAAATTTAGTGAAAGAAAACAATTATAAAAGATAGCAACTTAAATAATTTACAATAACTTTTGGATACAACAGTACAAAACGCTTCACGTAAAAGCATTTTTAAAAATAATATATTTGATTCAGTTCGTGAACCCAATTAGCTTATTGTTAAATATAATTATCGTGTGCTTGCCGTGATCAAATAGACAAACCCTTCTTAATCCGCCAAAAGATAGCTTATAAATTATTTACCAATCAAAGGCCTATTTTACAATACATCCGTTTCAAGG
>JAOSBP010000206.1:25640819-25663866 GCA_027563825.1 Erythroxylum mucronatum
AAACTCAAACAAACAAGATTTTTTATCGAATTTGAAAACAAAAACAGAAAACCAAAAATAAAAACGGAAACAAACACCCTCTAAATAATACAAATCAATAGCACATATGTTCTCCATGAACATCAAAAAAGGGTTGAAAAAAAGATATGAAGACATATTTCACTACCATATGGGAGGTTAATGAGGACTGCATAGTGGAAATCCTAGATGCAATTGCAAGTTTATTGAGGGAGTTTGAGGATGTGATGCCAAAAGAGTTGCCTAATACTCTTCCCTCCCATCAAGAGATTGATCATAGGATCAAGTTAGTTTTTAGAGACATCCTACTTGCATATTCCCCACATAGAATGACCCTATTGGAATTGATGGAGTTTCAAGAAAAACTTGGTAATTATTGGAGATAGGCTTTGTCCAACCTTCTAAAGCTCCATATGGTGCCTAGATGTTATTATAAAAGAATCACAATGGAACACTTTGAATGTGTGTGGACTACCGAGCTTTGAATAAGATAACAATCTAAAACAAGAATCATATTTCCTTGGCTCAATATTTAATGGATAGATTATTGAAGGCTACGATTTTCACAAAGTTTGATCTTCATCGTGGGTATTGGAAAATGTAGATAGTCGAGAGTGACAAGCAAAACACAACTTATGTGACTTGATATGAGTCATATAAGTTTTTAATCGTACCTTCTAATGCCCCTGTGACATTTACAACCTGATGAACGATGTGTTATATAACTTCCTTGACGAGTTTGTTATTTTATATCTCGACGATATCATGGCAGAGTATGTGAAGCACTTGAGGAAATTGTTTGAATGAATGAGGCAACACAAGCTCTACATGAAGATAGAGAAGTGTGAGTTTGCATATTCAAAGGTTAGAATCTTAGTTCTCTTGTTAGGCTAAGGTCAGGTCACGATGGATCCGAAAAAAGTGAAGGTAATAGTTGAATGGAAGATTCCCATGACGGTACAAGAGTTGCAAAGTTTTCTCAAACTGGGTAACTACTATAGGATGTTTATATTAGGTTACACAATGAAAACAACGTCATTAACGAACTTACTGAAGAAAAAGCAAGAATGGTGTTAGTTGAATGCGTGTTAGGAGGCATTCGAGAACCTTAAAGCCATTATCTCAACCAAACCTATGTTGAAGCTACTTGAGTTTAATCTTCCATTTAAGGTATATATAGATTCATTAGATAAAGACATTGGTGGAGTCCTAGTATAGATGGGTCATCCCATAGAATTTGAGAGTAGAAAGCTCAATAATGCGGGGCAGTCATACTTAATGCATGAGAAAGAGATGCTTGTAATGGTGCATTATCTTGAGATAAAGCGAGTATATTTTTTTGGGACTAGGTTCATTGTTCGTACTGACAATATTGCCAACACATTTTTTAGGCTCTGAAGAAGTTATCCATGAAACAAGCCTGATGCAGGAGATTATTACTAAATATAACTTTGTGTGGGAGCATAAATCAGGGAGGTATAACAAGGTGGCAGATACCTTAAGTCAAAATAAAGTGTTCATAACCCTATATGTTGTTATTAGGGTAAAGTCTAACCTATTAGAGCAAATCAAAGTTACAACTCCACTGAATAACACATACTATAAGTTAATCTCATAAGTTAAGAACGGTGTAGTATGCGGGTTTTGGCTCGATGATGATAGCCTTTTGATGACTAAGAATATTTAAGTGTATATGCAGAGTTTTGGTGGCTTATGAAAACAATTATTGAAGGAGACACATAAATCATAATGGACTAGTCAGCCCAAAGTTTAAAGGATGATGACACTCTTAGCTTATTCCTACTATTGGCCAAAGATGGAGAATGACATCGAGTTATACGTCAAGACTTGTCTTTTGTGTCAGTTGGATAAAATGAAAAGGAAGAAGAAAACCAATTTACTATAACCATATCCATCCCTAAAAGACAATAGATGTCAATTTCGATGGATTTCATTGGTAAGTTTCCATAGGTGGACAAGACGATAACAATCATGATGATTATAGATCAATTTTATAAATATGCAATCTTTGTGCTAGCACTGGCATCTTATCCACCATATATTATGACAAAGTTGTTTTAGAAGAATATAGTGAAATATTTCATAGCACCTTTAGACTTTGTGAGTGACTGAGACTTAATAGGTTATGATTTAAAGTTTTCAACGGTAAATCGCTTACAAACAAATGTCTAACTGAGAGGATCAATAGTTTATTGGAGAAGTATGTATGACATTAGGTAAATGCAAGTCAGTGTAATTGGTTGAGTTTACTTGGTATTACATAATTTTACTATAATTTGCATATATCTTCTGCTATGGAGAAAAATACCTTCAAGATAATATAACAAAAGACATGTGGCAAGTGTCTTATAGGGTACAAGTTCATAATAGAGAAGAAAACATTATTGGATGAGGTTAGGAATAGTCTTCAAAAAGTTTTTTAATGGATGAAGAAGCAAGTGGACTTATAGAAGAGACCTTAAAGTTCAATGTAAGAGACAAGTTACTATTAAAACATACGCTACATATTTAGAAGAAGTCTTGAGTAAGCAAGTACATTGAGGATTGGTGCCTAAGTATGACGGACAGTTTGAAGTGCTAAGTGAAGTAGGGAACCTGGCATAAAGATCAAAGTTGCTCGAGAGATTAAACGTACACCTAACTTTTCATGTTAGCTTTCTCATACCTTCTTATAAGCATACATAAAATCTAAACAGGAGTCAGGTGAAGAGGGCTCCATTGGTTATGAGAAAATAGTTTGAGGATCAAATGGAGAAGATCTTAGATCATCAATGATGGGATAATATAAGAAGAATCAGAGGACCGAATTCTTGATCCAATGGAAGGGAAAGCTGATCATGGAACCTACGTGGGAAAAAGATAGTACCTTAGGACAGTTCACGGATCAGGTAAATGCCTACCTTCATACTAATTTGACGAGAGCATCGAATTCATCTTTTGGGGATGGTTTGTTAGCCCCTGTAGCATATGAAGGAACTTCACAACTAGCTTGAAATGAGCCTTAAGTTAAAGGTTAGTAGGATCATATGCATGACGGTGGAATATAAGAGCTACAAAGTAGTCTAACAAGTTAGATCAAGCATGGTGTGAGTTTTGAACCCAGTACAAACTAAATTGGCTAAAGCTAAGTTCTTGATAGACTAAGGAGTTAGTGTATGCTCAAATGAATGGAACATAACTAATAGACTTGACATGGGTAAACATTGGACAAGACCATTGTGCTATGAAAGTCTTTGGGCTTGAATGACTCATCATCAATAGATAGAGATCATATGGAGTTCTTTTGATGATATGGCAGATAAGATCATATAATATAGACATCAGCTCTACAAAATAAAGACCATATAAGACGATCTTCTAAATATAGTGAAGATTCGTGGATATGGATATATTATTCCTAAATAGATGTAATCTCTTATCTTATTAGTAACGATGTAGCTAAATTCTATCAAATAGAGTCCTATTTAGATGGAGTTGTCATTCTATTGATTAGTGTGAAGTAATTTGATAAGGATAATATATGATCTAGTTAGATCAGTTCAGTTGGGATTCTGAATTATAACTTGGCCATTAAGCCAGAGGTACCTATAAATAACTTATTTAATCTTTGTTTCTTATACAGATTAAAAGAGAGCATTCCTTTGTATACTTTGAGGGAAGTAACAAAGGTTAGCATTTGACTATCTCTCTTTCGTACCTATATTGCTACTTTGATAGTTTAGTGCTTTCTCAATAATCTTGTAAGAGTGTGAGATTTAAATACTGCAAAGGCCGTAAGGCGATCAAGAACAAGTTAGTTGGTTAACGATCACATAGGAAAGGTTGAGTCTTACTTAAACAGATCTAAGTGAGATTGTTGTACAAAGGAATAGGCACAACTTGTGGTATATGTTTGGTGCTTAGAAAACCTATAAATCACACACCAATAATCCATTGTGATAATATGAATGCTACCTATGTTTGTGCAAATCTAGTGTTTCACTCCAAAATGAAACTATAGATTATCAATTTGTTGGACATAGAGTTGCTAAAGGATAAGTTGTGATCTCATATGTTTCATCTTAAGATTAGTTGCCATATTTATTAATCAAGTGTCTACCTAATCCTTAATTTTCTACTCTTCATTCTAAGATAGATGTGCCATCAAGAACACATCTTGCAGAGGCATATCAAAGATAATTCTATAGCAACTTCAGCTTCTAAATCAAAGCTTATCAGAACAAATCATTCTCCATCTGTAGTCAACACATATGATGCTAAAATTACTGATCAATAAATTAAAACGTAACCGAATTCACTTGTACATATTGCTATAACTTAGGACATTAATAGCTTTCCGTATTTGTTTTCAAAATATGTATATTTAAACCAGAATTATAAGTTAACCAAACCGAGGCGGCAGTGAAGTACGATTCTTGCATTACATCAATGTTTTTTAGTAATATATAACCTCTGTTTAGCATCCTATCTTATCATATGGGAGAACAAACTTGTGCTGCAGAAGGGATCCAGTTGCAGTGTATTCTTGTTATCCTGATTGCTCGGTATGCTGTTTTCCATAATGCTTCTAATCATAACTGAAGTTATCTTCAATTGCCAATTAAGTCTTATGATTTTCTGTTGTCAATATTCCTGCAATTAGGAGAGACCTACCTGACAACACCAGTTACTCAGGTTTCCAGCTACAGTTAAACTCTTCCCCTACTATGGCCCATTTCTGATATGGACAAACAATATAAATTACCAGACATTCTGTACAGCAGGCACCTTCTTTTAGCATCAACATGCAAAGTAGAAATCTTTTCCGACCCCTTTTGTTGATCAAAGTATATTAAGAATTGAAGTGGGTAATAAGTGTTACTAAGACGGCGTATGTGACGCATGATGCAGGATCAAAGTCTGACTCCTAGAGTTTATCTCTAGAACTAAAACTAGAGGTCACCTTTACATACTTTTTATTGAGATAGAAAGTGTCCAGTACGAAGCTAGGAGATCAGAATCGAATATGTGCTCCTAGGGCATGTGCTCCTGGTTTGGCCCTAGGAATGAGAAGCAAAGATTGTTCCTTCATCATAGTTATTCCATACTGTTCATTCATGTCTAGGCTCGTTGGATGGTTTCCACTTGGAAGAGACCAATCAAAGAAATAAATGAAAGAAGCAATTACCAAAGGAACGTGTTTTGCAGCCATGGGAAGACCAGGGCAAATCCTCCTTCCTGCACCAAAAGGTATGTAATTAAAGTCATTTCCCTTAAAATCCATATTTGAGTCCAGGAACCGTTCTGGTTTGAAGATGTGTGGTTCTTCCGAGTAACCGGGGTCTCTTCCAATTGCCCAGGCATTGACTAATACTTGAGAGTTCTTTGGTATGGTATAGCCCATAACTTCACATGTATTGACAGCACGGTGGGGAAGGAGAAATGGTGCTGGAGGATGCAACCTCAAAGTTTCGTTGACACAAGCTTGAAGGTATGTTAAGTGTGGCAGTTGAGACTCTTTTACCCCGTTTTCTCTTGCAATTTCTTCGTCAACTTTCTTCATGTGATCTGGATTTTTCATTAGCTCTGCCATTGTCCACTCTATGGTTGAGCTACTTGTGTCAGAGCCAGCAATCAAAAACTCCTGCAAAATTACAGACGGATTCATTGGTTGTATTGTATCAGGATTTTGGATTTCCTACATCCCAAATTCACAATTCTTTGCCAAGAGAGAAAAAGAGAGAGAGGTCAAACCCCGAGCAGCTGATGGATTTGATATTCATTGCAGCAGTTACTGATAAGTGCATCCAGAAAGTCCCGATGGTTACGTACTTGCTCATGTCTTCTTTCCTTGATAATTGTTTCCAACAAATTTGAAAACTTAGAGTTTATTTCCATGAACTTCCTTCGTATCCCTTGAATGTCAAACCGACTTAAGATCGGAAAAAGGTCGGAGATGTTCGGAGTGGAAGCAACCTTCATTAGTTCTCTTAGGAGTTTGCTCGTTTCCCCTTGAAGACTCTCATTCTCAAACGTTATTAGATCCTTTGACACTAGAATCTTTCCCAGCATGTTGAACACAACTGCAAAAGCCACATCTCTAATTTTGACTTCCTTACCTTCCATTTTGTTAACAAATGCAATCATCTTCTTCACAGTATTTTCCCTGGCAAGTGCTTGAGACTCCAATGCCTTAGGAGAGAAAAGCTCTCTTCGGCACAGCGTACGTATAGATTTCCAACTTTCACCGCACTCCAATGCCCATCCAAGTGATAAGTTGTTAAGTTCTGGGCTCTTGGCCGGCACTGCATGAGGAACATATCTCCCTGACAGGACACGGTCGTGAGTCCTGAGAATTTCGGCTGCAGCAACCTGTGATGATCCCACAACTACAAGTTGGCTTCCAAGTCTAAGGGAGAAGAGTGGACCGTATTTTTGAGCAAGTTTGGTCAAATTGACATGGGGCTTCTTTCCCATCTCTTGTATGTTTCCTAAGATTGGCCATCCATATGGACCCGGTGGAAGTGGTGCAGATTTGAATTCAGATTGTTTCTTCAGATGCTTGATAAAGAAGAAAAGTAGGAGTATAAAGAACAGAATTGGAAAGAACAGATTGGTTCCCTCCATAAAATCAACCGGAGACATGCTACCACCTACCTAATCGTTTTTGTAAAATGCAGGAAACGGTTTCTGCAATGGTGTTTTATGAGGTTGTAGGTTCTACGCCACCTGTTCTCTTGAACAATTCTGGTTTGTGCTTCAACTAGGTGTTAAGTGGATAACTTGGTCTTCTTACATCAGTTGTGCCCAAAATATCTACAAGTTTGGTCTTCTTACATCAGTTATTTACAAGTTTAGAATATAAAATATCTCCGACTAATAGTGAACAATCCCACAAGTTAGTATTAGTGGGTTTACAAATTAAAACAGAATGCACCGTAGGCAGGTGAAAAGCAAGCATGGTGGTTGACAATCATAGTGTATGTGAAATGAGGTCACCAGATAGATTGTTTTGCCTTTTTAATTATTTCTCAAAAATAATTGAAATGATGATGCTTAAACTGCAACTGCCGCTGATGTTTGCAGCGGCTTAATCTGAATGTCGTGACTGCTGGCTATTCAAGTTCATTCAACTCCGCATTCGCACGTGTATTATGCAAGAATATAAGAAGATGAGTAGAAAAGGGAGAACACTCGAACTGTATTTTGTAAATTCAATTTACTTTAATTTCTTGGCTTTTCGGCTTGGTTTCAAATGCACTAGTAAATGAGGTATTATATTAAAAATGTACAAGATACCTCATAATACTCGAGATACAAAGAACTTATTTAATTCAACTTAACTCTTAGAAATTATAAGTTCTTTAATATTGTAGAGATACATGCATATGAAAAATACATGAATCAAGTTTAATTAATTGCTCCATTTTCTAATTTCCTCCCTTAAACTTGATTCTTCTTTATGATTCGAATCCCCGTGTGCAATTTTGAAAAGCTTTCAAACTTTAGTCCTTGGGTGAAAATACATAAGAAAGATCAACCTCTTTGTTCTCAATGTACATCTTTATGAAATGAAACTTTGTATCTATGTATTTGCTGATTAAAAAAATTAACTATATTTAATACCCACATTTAGTATATTTTGCTTGTTACTTGACAGTTTTATAGCATTTTTTGTACTTATTATGCTTCAAATGTGTTTATAGGTGATAATTGTCTTCATAAACTAAAAGGAGAAGAATTCAGGTGAAATTGAGACATAGAACAAAGATTTGGAGCAACTTTAGAGATACATGGCTGTGTATAGGGACCGTATAAGTCGTTGTAAATGTGTGAAGCTTCGAAGATGTTGTTTATACTCGTGTGAAGATACACGCCTATGTATGTTGACTTACATGGCCGTGTGTGTTGCCTGTGTAAGCTTTTGCAATCGTTTAAAGTCACGATTTCGAAGAATTTTTGAGATACATTATGACCTATATGCTAGAAACCCTAGTTTTTGCTATAAAAGAAAATTATGAAGGGTAGGGTTTAAAAAAAAGCATTTTGGAGTCGAGTTAGACACTAGAAAAGCAAAGAAGAAGCAAGTATAAACGAAGGACGAAGGAAAATATGAATATTACATCACGAGATCTTTTAGAGAGCAACCTTTGATCCAAATTTTAAGAAGACTTCGTTAAAGATAAAAGGGGGATATAGATTATGAATTCTTTAATTTCTATTTGTTATTTTGAATATTTGATTATGGATTTGTTTTTCATGTTTAGGAACTAAATTGTTTAGTGCCTAGGTGTGATGAACCCTAAGTCTGATAAATAATATGATATAATCTTTTATTCAATACAATTTTATTGATCAGTTTATTACGATTTAGTTATGTGTTTATATTCTTGAATTGATATATCCAAAATTTTATTCCAATGTTTGATTTCATAAGATTGAGATTGAGAAATCATTTCGTGTCAATATATCTACCGTAGCTAGAAGAAGTTGAATGCAAACCTAAAGATAAGTTGATATAAATTCTCTGAATTAGGGTCAAACCTAATAGTAAAATTTGTGAATCAAGTAGTGCAATCTTAGGTGTTTTAACTAGAAAGAGATTTCAGTTAATCAATTGAGGTTTAGTTGTTAATAGTTGATTGACCTAATTTGTGAGTTGGTCAAAATTGTAATAACCGTAAGTGTATGGTCTAGCTATAACTAGTACCAATAGGTATGGACCAATCCCAAGTAGACTATGAATATTAGTACTTACCCTTCCCTATTATCTAACCTAAGGATTAATTTTAAATTCTTAGTGAAAAGAAATTAAACTGAAAAAAGTCAAATAAAATAAGAAACAATAATGAACACAGAGATAATGGAATTCACTTAGAAAGCTATCGTTATCAGAAATTAGTCTCTAAGTTTGAATCCCCCTAAACCTTTAACAAATTAACCTTTTATTATGTAATTGATTTGTTGATGTATGGACCGTGGAGACTCCTATAGGATGCTAATAGCTGGCCTTGAATCTACTAATAATGAATCCTAAGGTCTCTATTTGAATTACTCAGTTTAAAACTTATAGGATTGCACTACCGATTTATGAGTCCCATTATTAGGTTTGACCCTAATCTGGAAGATTTATGTCATCCTATCTTTAGGGTTGCAACAACTACTTCTAATTAAGGTAAATCTATTTACACTAGGATTTATCAATCTCTACGTATGAAATCAAATCATGATCTAATATCTCAAATTATTAGATCATAAACAAAACACATAATCAGATCACAATATATCAAACAACTAATCGCATTAATAAAAGAATCAAATCATATTAAAGTATTAACATAAGGTTCATCCAACCTAAATACTAAATGGATGTTTAGTTACATATGATCAAATAGGAAATCAAATGTATAATGAAAGAAAAATGAATTGAAAATAATGGAATCATAATTCTAAATCTCCCTGGTTGTCTTCTATCGAATGTTCTTGCAATGTAGAGGCATAATCTTGTATTCTGATAGATCTTTTGATGATTTCTTTGTGTTTTCTACTTCTCTGGACCAAAATTTAACTAAAGAATGACTTCATGTCTAAAAATCGCCCTCCCCAAAGTCTCCTGCTTTCTTCTGTCCCCTAAATGTCACTTTATAGTGAATTCTAAGTTTTTGGGTTATGAACGGTTATACATCAAATCGTGTATAATCAGAATTTGCTGCGTATCACAAAAATGCATGGGCATGCTAAAGTGCATGGTCGTGCACTCTTTCCAGATTGCTGATTCTCTATTTTACGCCACTTTTTCATCTGAATTCTTCTCCTTTAAGCCCATGAAGGCAATTATGCTCTATAAAAACACTTGGAGCAAATTAAGCAACAAATATAAGATAAAAGTATAAAACATCAAGCAAAATACATCGAACATGGGTCTAAAAATATAGTCAAATATCCATCTATCAAATATCCTCACACTTAAGTTTTTGCTTGTCCTCAAGCAAACCATAATCAAAATTATAAATTTCACATCATCAATCCATCATCGATCTCAACCTGTCCATTCATACTATACATCATCATATCCTATTAAATCAAATTAACATACAATTAGATTTAAGTTGTCCTAAAATTAACTTTAAACAATATTTATAGTAATCATATCAATAATAGCATTGAAATCAAAAGCATATCTCTATACACTCTTACCAACATTTCACTCAATGTACTCGGGTGTTTAGGGTGAAAAGCATCAGAACTCTTAATCAATGAATATTAAAACTCTTACCATAGGCTTGCAATAAAATCACATTTTCACCACTTATGTACAAAATAGAACAAAAAAATCAAAAGGTCTTTATAAGGTTATAACGAGGTTTAGGTACGGTATGATTGGGATAATAAAAGGGTTAAATTGAAGGAAATTTACTCAAAGAAATAGTACAAGACTTTTTGCAAAATACATAGGTCCTTTTAATGCAACTCTATTGGTACCATAAACTTATTCTTTTTATTCTTTGGTTTTTTTCTATCTTTCTTCATCTATTTTTTGGTTTTTTCTTTTCTTTCTTTCTTTTTTATTTTATTTTTTACAGCATTCCCGTCAATACTGCAATTCAAGAAATATTGGACTTCTCACAAATTTCAAGTCTCAATAAGTAAATAATGTAAATAACCTTCAAGGTTCAAAACAGTAAAAAGTCTTCAAAGAAAAATAGGATAAAGGTTTATAATTTGAGTTTAAACAATGAAAAAGCCTAAGACTCAACTTCGTTATTCGTAAAGGTAAATTTTTTTGGTTATGATAATTTTAAAGAAATTTGCTAAGCAAGTTGGTAAATCTAAATGACTTCATCATATTAATTGTTCTAATTCAACAAATATGGTCTCAAAATGCATAACAAAAGCAAGATCTAGAATTATCCTACTATGCACGATATCACACACATGAAAGAATAACAAGAGCTTTAAAAAAATTGATTTTTTTAGGCTTAAAAGCTCACAAAAAATGGGTATATATATGTGTGTGTAAATAATATGCAATTTCATTCAACTTGAATATTTCAATGATAACGAAAAATATGACTTAGAAAACTAATTTTATTCTAACCATCATTCTTTTGTACACCAATTCAAATCAATATTCAACAACAAAATATAGCATTCATAGATAGATCTTAACCAATTCAAGATATTAGTTCATAAAATATTACGATCAAGATTATAATAAGCTCAAAGAAAATCATTAAAAATTCATTAAACACATCCCTACACTTAAAGTTGTACATTGTTCTCAATGTACACAATATAAACATGTATGATGAGTGAGAGGGTTTCTTGGTACTTTCCTAATTGTGAAAATTTTCTTTGATTTTGATCCACCCAATATGAAACTAACATCCTTCCAAAATATAAAAGAAAAGGATAAAAAGAAACAAAAGAAATAACATAACAGAAAATAAAATTTTATACTACTATGAAAGCAAAAACAAAAAAAATATAGAAATTGAAATAAAATTAAAACTAACTCATGAGTTGCCTCCCATGTAGTGCTTCTTTAACGTCAGTAACTCACATAACTTGCACGTTTTCTCCATCCAAGGTTAATAATCAACGACTTGCTTCCACCCTTTTCTCTGCATAGGGGTTTTGTAGTTGCAGGATAATTAGAAGGACATAATTTATTAGATTAATAAAACCAATAGACTCCATTAATGCCCATTTTAATGACAAATTGTTAAAAATGTAAGGAATAACAAAACTCGTTGTATCATCAACTAGCTCGAAAAGTTTGTCCTTGAGGAAGTGGGAAACCTCCGTATTTAAGGTTACGACCAACATTTCATCATTAGTTTCCTTACTTGGTTCCTCCACTAGTTCTTCCTTTATCACCTCTATCCACCATTCTTCTTCTTCTTCTTCTTCCTAGTTAGAGCCTTCTGGCTCATCTTCTTCAGTTATCTTCTGCCACTTCTCTACTTGGAGGTTTCTTCATTTTCCTCTTCAGGAAGTTCTTATTCACTACTAAGGGTGATTGCCTTTCGGTTGATAGTATGAGTTTTAGTAGAACTGGACAACTCCCTTGCATCTCAGCAGATAATATATCCATCAATTGATCTATTTGATTCACCATATTTTGTATACAAGCCTCTATTTCCTTATGCCTCATATTTGATTCTTGAATAAACTCAATCATCATATCTCTCAAAGCAACAGTTACCTCCTCGCCTTCTTGTAAAGTATCTTCATTCATTAAATTGGTTATTATCTCTTCTTCACTCTTAGGCAGTTGGAAGCTCAAATTATACTCATCATATGCAAGTGAAGGAAGTATCTTATCGAATTCACACTGACTAGCTACTTATTCGGTAAGGCATTCCATTAATCAATCTGTAATACTTTCGTATCGTTGTTCTTGTTGTACATATTTAGTTGGAGCATAGTCATTCCATCCATATACATAAGGGTTGCTCCACTCTAAATTATACGTATTCTCTTATGATAGGCCTTGAGGTCGATTGTACATGTTTGGTTACTCTCATATATACAATGGTTGAGCTTATGAAAGCATATGAGGAAATAGCTCCTTCCAATACGGTGATGTTTTATATTGCAAAGACACATCCTGGCTCTTATAATAATACTGTCTACTTCATCCATCCATTCTGAGTTATGGCTATGAAGTTAAATGTCAATTCCTAATATAAACCACCACACACTATCAGTGTAGAGAGATTCAAAAGAGAATTAAATGAACAAGCTAAAAATATTAAAAGATAAAATAAAATAAAATAAAATAAATACAAAAGCAAAAGCAAAAGCAAAAGCAAAATCAAATCAAATCAAAATAAAGATAAAACAAAATAAAATGAAAATGACTAGAGTAATAGCATTCAGGCTTTCCTAATATCAAAGTACCCAACAATAGTGCTAAAAACTTGATTGACTTAATTTGTGAGTTGGTCAAAACTATAATAACCTCAACTACACAGAGTAGCTGTAGCTAGTATCGACACGTACGGGTCAATCCTACCAAGACTATGAATACTAGTACTTACCCTTCTCCTATTATCTAGCCTAAGAATTGATTTTAGATTTTTAGTGTTTTGTGTGTTTTGTTTGATTGTTATTAATTAGGGCAAGAATGTGACCTTAATTGTATGCTTTAAGGTATGTTTAACATGTTTGATGATGAGGGAAGAAAGGAAAATTAAAGAAAATATGAAGAAGAAGAAGAAGATGGAGAAGGCGATGGTACGATCATGTATGAGGCGGGCAATAAGAACTTTGGTGAAGCCTCATGCACGATCATGACAAAGAGGATGTACAAGTAGTTGTGCATGATCGTGTAAAAGGCAAGTTTTTAGGTTGCAAGATTTTTATACTTTGATAATTAGGGTTTATTTTTAGAACAAACAGGTGGAGAAACCTAGAAAGAAGATTAGGAGGATTAAGAATATAAAAAAGAAAAGAAAAGCATAAAAAAAAGGTGGCTAGAAAACACCAATGAAGAGATCAAAGAGAGAAAATTCTAGAAGAACACAAGTTACAAATTTTTCAACTTAAGGTAAAAGAAGAGAAGACATTCAGAATTCAAACCTTTACTTTTTTTATTTCCTTATTATTTTTAATGTTAATGAAGAAGCAATTGGGATATATGGTGGATATAGATTGATAAACTTCCTTTAGGGATTACTCTTCAATTATTTGCTAAACTTTTATATTATTAGTTTAATATAATATACTTTTTTATGTTTAATGTTTTATATTTAAATTGAATTGAAAGATTAGGCTGAATCATCTATGTTATGTTGTGCAGCAAGAGCTAGTACCATAATAGACCTATAAAATTCAAATGAATAGGCAATTTATCAGTTACCCATATGATTGCTTCAAATTTGATTGGATAGTTAGAAAGTGTTTTAATAAATCAAATGTTATAATTCAATTTCTATCTATTTAGTTAGGATTACTTGGTTAGACTTCAAGAGAGGAAAATCATACTTATTGGCTATCTAGGGTCGAGTTGTGTTTAATCAAGAAGGTGAAGTGAAGACAAATAATGATAGAAGTAATTCCTAAGTCTTCATCACTGATTAATCAATTGTTTCACTTTTTTTTAAATTGAAATAATTTTCATTGACTATAGTTTAATTATTTACAACATTACAATGAGTTCTGAGTTCACCCCGTAGGGAAAAACTAAAAAGAAACATTACAATAGACTAGCTCAAAATGTAGAATACATACAATTCAAAACAGAAGCAAAGGGTTACAGATTCCATCTTAACTTTATTGCTATCGACAAGTCAATAGTTGTTTCCTTTGCTATAGTAAGAGCTTTCATTTCATTAATAATGTTTTCTGCTAGTTGATATTTTCTTATTGCCTCTTTAGAGTAAATCCTTCTGATTCGCTCCCTCCATAGATTGTATGTTGTAATTATTAAAAGCTGCCTTAAATAGCTTCCCATCTGTCTTTTGATGTTTGGAAACTTGAATGATCCAATTTAGCATTGCATTCTAATCATCAAAAGTGCAGTAAGCTTCCATGTTGTGTAGTATTTGACTCTACATAGCTTTTGAATATGCATAATCAAAAAAAAGTTGGTTCTTATCTTCAGCTAATAGCTTGCATAACATACAAATTGGATCAAAGCTGCCATGCCATATGTTTTTGATACTTAGTCGATTTTTTATGACTAACCAAGTGATCATTGAAGCCCTGGGGCTTAGACTATTCTTCCAAAGAAGTTAGGACTATGGCACCACTTGACATTCAGCTTAAAGGATACCATAGCAAGATTTATTAGTTAATAATCCCTTGGAATTAAATTTCCATACAATCTTATCCTCATTGCCGCTGCTACTAATCATTGGGAAGTATTGAATAATCTAGTTGAAACATTTAAAGTTATCAGTCCATCTCCCATCAGTAATGAATGAAAAAGACTCTAACATTGAGAGGTATTCTACTTCTAAGATGTGCTTATTCATCCCTTAAGGGACTGGATTCAATCCAATTAACATTTCAGTCCAATTATCATACAACATACACATGTTGTCTCCTTTTCCCAATTTATGATAAATCCATGTGTAGATGAGCCCTCTAAGCTTTAGCATTTATGTGAGAATCCATGAACAGCCCCTGATCATTGGCAATTGCCAAAATTTGTGAGTGTTGAGGTATTTTTCATGGATCCACTTGATCCAAATAACATTTCTATCTATATGGAGTCTCCAGATTTTCTTCTAAAGCAATACCTTTTGCATGATTTAGGAAGAGATAATTCCTAAACCTCCATGTTTTTTATTCCACTTTAATTTTACCTTCTTAGCATTTTCCATCGAGCCAGACCAAAAGAAAGCTTTGATTGTTCTATCCAGGTCCTTAATCACCATTTTAGGAAGAATCAGATGGTTAATCCAATAAATACACATGTTACTTAGAATAGAAATTATTAGGGTTACTCAAGCTGCCATTGATAGAATTTTTTTTCCAAGAAAATATTCTAGATCTATATTTCTCCAAGAGAGATGCAATCAGCATATTTGAGTTTAGCATGAGAAATTGAAACTCTCAGATATTTAAAGGTAAGTGTGTGTAACTTCATTCCCGGTGATCTTACAAGTTCAAAGGGATTTTTACATCTGAGGAGTAGTAGAAGCTACTCTTATGATCATTGACTTTCAATCCAGACCATCTGAGAGCCTTCTTAATATGTCTTAAAGAATGTTGACAAAGGGATTTCACTATTGTTTGTTCAATTATCCAATTATCAATTATATTTAGTTAGTTTATTTTTTCATTATATTATCATATTGTTGACCTTAAACAAAGTGTTACAAGAATTGTTAGGTGATTAATAAAATCCTCATAAGACTTATAGTAAAGAAACTTTTTAAAATAACTTCAACACTTATAACTACTAACTAGAAATCATGTTAAGCTATCCATTAGTTATTATATAAATTTTTATTTAAATTTTATTATTGAGATCATGTTATTTGTATTCCTTATATTACACACACTTTCCTATTTCAATATATCTATCTTTTTTATTTGTAAGTCCTCTAGAATTAGCATTTTTTGTTATTTCAATCATTTATGTAAACTCCTTTAAAGTAAGGGCATCAATGGCACACCATATCTAACGTATATGACATTGTAGCCACCTAGATGTAAACTTAGACCTATATGTGAATGTTTGATAGTGCTAAGATGGCTTTAATAAGGTTCACTTTGGAACATGAAATTCCACTTATGTAAAGCTCAAACAAGTCCTACTCTTTACTCTCTTATTTTATTCAAGATTTCATGTTTTAGAGAACAGATAAAGGAAAAAAGTGTTATAATGGTTCCCTAAAATTTATGTCAATAGAGTGCAAAAATTGAAGAATATTATAGGCAATTTGTTGAAGATAAAGTGATTACTAATAATTTATTAGAGAGTAATCCTAAATTTCTGTCACGTACTAAAACTCTTCAAAGAAAATTTGAAATTTATTGATTTAACTAAATTTCAATATGTACAAACCCAACATAAAAGATTGTCAGAAGGATTTTGATAAGGTAAAAATCTATACTCATCTTATATTTTGATTGTTTTATTATATTTAAGTGAATATATAGAGTATGCTTTTAGTTTTATTGATTACCTAAAGTTTGTTTATATGCATTCCTTATTATGAGCTTTATTATTGATTATCGTTGAGTATGCACTACTGTATTATACAATTGTTTATTATATGTGAATTACAAAGGTTGTCACCTACATATTGTTTAATTTAATTTACTATTGTGTGGCCATTGATTGTATATTATCATGTCTTCTTTTTATTTGTATATAAGCATTATAAAAGGAAGCAGGCTTTATATAATTCTAGGGTCTTTTCCTAAAATTTAACAAAAAGTTATAATTGGAAGAAAAAGTTAGAAAAGAGAAGAAAAGTCATATTCAACACTAACATTAAGCCAAAGAGAGAAATTTAAGTTAATCAAATTAATGAAAAGAAAATTTTAATTTCATTAACATTAAGCTAAGCTAATCAAATTAAGTAATATATCGAATATGAATTTGAAAAGAAAGACAAAGTGAGAAAAATATCCAACTAAATAAATTTATCACGTAAAAGATACAGAAAATGATTAAAATAGAGCACATATGCAACCTAAGAGAGTTTTAAAGAAATTTAAGTAAAGAACCAAGAATAAGAAGGAATTAAATACATCTATTAGTTATTTAATGTAATAAAAGATCAATCAATGTATGATCATTTGCATATAATCCATAATACAAAAATTAGAAATACACCAAAAGAATATGTAACGTTCTTCTCATTCATATAGGCCACTTTATCATCAAAGTTACATGATACAAGCTCTCAATCATCTTAGACACAAGCAAAAGACACATATTTATAATCAATATAGGAAACATTTTCATTAAAAAAACATATTATATATCAATTCATTTATTAGGCCTCACTATCACACAAAGAGAAACTAACACCCTCGATATATCCAAATTAGAACTCCAAATCACCATTATATCTAAAAAAAGATATGTAAATACATAAATGTCACATTCTTATAAGCCATACTTATATAATTCATATATTTTTAAATTATCTTACATAAGGTGTGATTTTATGTTAATTATGGACATATCTACAGAAATTTCTCCTTGAAACAATGCTTTTTAAGTAAACCTGAAAAGATATTGGTTGAAAAAGCTTAAACACCAAGGAACCAAGTTTGTGTGAGTACGTAGAACATATTGATTTCTTTACCTTGTAAGTGAATCAAGTGGAATAAAATAAATACCAACAAATGGTATCACCTCTATTAATAAAATAAAAAAAGAGGAACAATAATGGTATCTCTAGCAATTGAGTTTAAAAGGAAAACCAACAAGAGCTCTCAATAAGTTAAGTAAATAAATTGATATCAAAAGATCAACTATTAAACCAAGAAATAAAGAAAAAGAGGTAATCATTGGTGATATATATATATAAGGAGGTATGCACTTTCTTTAATATTAATACATTTGAGCACATTAACTTGGTATACACATTTAAAGGGATAAAGCATTGTTACATATAACTAGAGGAACAAAGATATGTTGATCTTTGAATTAGTAAATTAACTTTTCTTCAAAACATTGTCCATTAACTTGATCTATACTTTGTATGTATTCTTTGCCTAAATCATAAAGTTTTTGAAAGCGAGGAGATGGAATTTTTTTTCTTTTGAAGCTTATAAATCATATACTCTTTTTAATGTTGACAAAAAGGGACAGGATATGGTGATATTGAAACTTGCTTATTCATAAAGTATGAATTTAGGGGAGGCTTGCATTATATATTGCTTTAACATAGGGGTTTATTTAATATCATTTGTTTTTTCCAATATCACCAAATATTTTGTCGTTATTAAAAAGGGAGGAAATTGTTGGCAAGTTTATTATAATGAAATCAAGCAATATGTGAAAAAATTCAATGTAATGGTAAAGTTAGAAATGAGTTCGTTGAACAAAATAACTAATCAAAAGATAAAGAAAATAAGTAAAGTAGAGCACATATAAAACTTAAGAGAAATTCAAGCAAATTTAATTGAATAACTAAGAATGAAAAGGAATCAAGCACATCAAGATTTTAAAAATTATTATATTCCTTCTTGCAATCTTATTTTGATCATTTTAATATATTAAGGGCTCAATTATTGCATGATCATTTGCATATAAGGCATAATAAATAAATCCTTTTATAATCAAGAGAAATTTTCATTTTGTTTCTTTAAAGAAAACCTCTTGATCTTCGAATAAACTTTAAGAAAACTTTTTAAATAATTTTGAATCATATTTTTAGTAAAGGATTTATCTTTAAAAAGACTTCAGAATTGAAGTTTTCAACTTGATTTCTTTAAAGGTTTAGCTATTATAAGGGTTTTGAGTTGTTGTTCATATCAAGGAGTAAAAAGTTATAGAATAGGTGTTATCTATGAAGTTAGGGGATAGGCTAGCTGAGCCTCTAATTGAATAGATATAGGCTACACAAATGTACATGTTCACCTAGTTGAATATGAGAAAATAATGATTGTAACATCTAGTTTGTGTGTTTAGTGACTGTTTAAGGTAGTTTTGAGTATACATAGACCACTATTGAGTTCTGAGAATAACCTTTGACATGTTAAAGAGTGACTCAAAGCCTTCAAAGAATAAAGATTGCATATGTGCATAATAACATATATTGAACCTTTGTTTAATAATGTGAATAAACAAAGTAAGACATTTGTAAGGTTCCTCTTCATCAGTGGCAAAGAAGATATTGTATGGAGTGTTTTTCTTCATTCAGGAACAGAAGAAAAAGTGAATTCATAAGTGGAGCTTAAGAAGTGGATTTAAGCCAATAATTATTCAAAAAGAATTCATCTTCACTCATTAAAAAAAGAAGATGTTTGTAATGGTTTTTCTTCTTCGTGACAAAGAAGATGTTGTATGAAGGGTTTCTTTTCAACCATTAAAGAACAAGATAATAAATTCCTAAACAAAACTTAGAGGCTAGATGTAGGCTAAAGGTTCTTTAACTAAATCATTATAAATCAGCTTTATCTCTCTTTTACTATTATTATATTTGTTACAAATTTGTTTTTGTAAGAATTTTCTATAACCATTCATTAGTCTATATAATCCATTTATTAGTTTACAAATAGGGTAAAAATTAATAAACACAATTTACCTCCCTATTATATGTCGTCTAGAGACAAATGTATTGTAAATATGTAAATTTCATTTATGCTCCAATGCACTTAACTTGTTCATAACTTATTAAACATGTTTATAACTTATTAAATTGCTAAAATATGTTATAAATTGAATAGCATAATATTATATTCTTTAGTGTTCCCATTTCCTTTACAAGAATTAATGGGTTATAAAAGCAATACAATATGGGAATAGATTTTGCAATTGTTAAATAGTAAATATTCTTTTTCATCTTCTTTACTTATGAACTTAACCCTATTTATTAAGTTCACCAATTGTATTTTAGTTTTAGTTATGAATTATTTTATATATTAGTTTTGTATTTAGAGTGTTAAATTAACTTTTTCTTTATATTTAGGGAAAAAGGTCAATTTTGACCTTAAGTTTCACATCAATCAACAAATTTAACTCTAAGGTTTCAAAGTGTACAAATAAAACCCTAACATTTAGAAAACATTTAAATGTAACCCTAAAATAATGAAAAAGTTGACTACTATATGACGCTTCGTTGACTTAGCAATTTTTAATATTAATTGATTTCTTTTGCAAGTCATGGTAATGTGAGGCTTGCTTTCTTAAAATAAAAATATAAAAATATAATTAATTTTTATGTAGGACCCACCCTATTTAATTGACCATTCCACTCCTCTCTTATCTGTCTCCTTTCTCTCTTCTCTCTCTTCTGCATTTTTTTCCTACTGCAAAACCTTAAGCCCCTCACACTGTCATTCGTCTCTTCTCTCTCTCCTCTACTCTCTCTTCTCCTTGCAAAAACCTAAACTCACCATCTTTTCTTTTGCTCTTCTCTCTCCATCTTTCTCCTTTCTCTCTCTTAACAGCCACACACGCTCTTCCATCTCCTTCAACCTTTCTTTTCTTTCTCCTATGCAAAACCCTCAAAGCCTCACATAATGGCAGGAAACTTAACCCACCACCATCTAGCATTCTCCAGCCTGCTCTCGAGTCATAAAATGAAGAACATTCTATCCTTCCAGCTGATAATGCAGTTGAAGGGTTACATATGTCTTCAAGGAAGAAATCTTCTGTTCATTCCACCAGGAGGAGGGTTAGATCCTGCCAAAGTGAAAGTGCTTCATTAAATGTGAAAAACATGTCAGAGAGCAGTGACTCAAATACAGGACCTCGACAGGATACCTCTTCCACCAGTTAGTTGTCTCCTACCAAGGTTAAGCTTATAAGTAAAGCTAAGACTTCTTAGAGAAATAGCAAGAGAGTGGTTGAACGTGTAAGGATGGTTCGAGCCTAAGGTAGCTCAATTTGACCCAAGCTCAAATTAGTTTTTTTAAAAAGGTAAAACGACGTCATTTTATCAAGCCCGTTTTCCATCCCTATAAATGCGTTCTCCTTTGCCTAAAGAAAATATATAAGAAGATGGTAGGTTCTGATTTTGATTCTGTTGCCATTGTTTGAAGAAAATGAAGACACTACATCTCATAATAAAGGGAAATATTTATTTACTGAAAGGTCTAGGAGGAAAGAATTCATAGTTGACGATGCTTGCAACTTTAAGCGGGTGGGAGTTCATAATGGGACTCATAGCGAGATGATTGTAGATCCACCTTCTATAACAAGTGGCGATGGTTTGAAGAAAAAAGAGTTTTTGGGTGAAAGCATACGTAAAAGGGAATTAATTGAGGATAGATCTTGAAAGGCCATTAAGAAAAGCCTATTTGAGAAAGGCATTAAGATTTTTCGATGAAATATGTTAGTTGTCCATCGGTTAATTAAATAGGTAAAAAATTAATTATTTTTATATTTTTATTTCTTTTGTGGGCCCCACATTTATCATATCAACATTGACATGACATGTTGGGGCCCGTAAAAGAAAGAAATTAATATTAAAAACTGTCAGGTCATCACTGATCTGGCAAAAAACTGATGGTTTCATATAGTTGTCAGCTTTTCCATTATTTTGGAGTTATATTCAAACATTTTCTGAAACCTTAGGTTAAATTTGTTGATTAGTGTAAAACTTATAGTCAAAATTAACCCTTTTGTCTTATATTTATAATGAAGATCTTAATAAAACAAAGAGAAGAAAATTAAATTCACCTTAACTAGTACATTCACTGACGTAGCCCGTCGTAACACTACTCAAAATAACTAGACCTACAATTATAGCAGTGGTAAGTCTAGGTCGATTCCACAGAAAGTGTTCGGTTAGATTTTGTGATGAAATGAGACAATGCTTAGGTTATGGGGGGTTTTGGTTTGGGTTTAAATATAATAAAATGAAACTAAACTAACGAAAGAAATAGAAGAAAACATTGAAAAAATGATGAAAGTTAGGAATTCATTGGGGACCCAATCATTAGTTCAATCTCAGCCTACATCCAATTAAACATATTTCATTGAATTGTTGTTTTCTTACCTCTTCTAGCAACTACTAATCATAGGTTAACAATAAGCTTTGTTAACCTCAGTTTTCCCTTAGGTTGTGTTTAATTAAGAAGAGCTCGTTAATTAAACCTAGATATCAAACAACCTAGAACAAGCTCTTTAGATTTAATTGAATAGTCGCATTACGAGTTAGGAAAATAGATTAATCAAGTCAACAACCACACAAGTTAGGGTCATTTAACCTAGGTTATATTATCCCTAATGATTAAAAACCATTAGTTGCCACAAATGAATCTCAATATAACATTTACGGATTGTATTGAAGATTCTAGCAATGGGTTCTTATAGTTTAAAAAAATCAATTAGAGCATTCAATCATTGTTACACAACACCCAAACATTAAACATAGGATAGCATAATCAATCCATAAGAGAAAGAACAACAAATAATGAGATAAATGTTTAATTGGGTTCTTCAACGTTGATGTCACCTCTGAACTGGTGTCGGGAAACTAACCCTCCATGGGTCTCCAAAGGAACGTGCCCTTCTCTTCTTCAAAACTGAAAGCTCACACCCTTAAAACTAAAACCCTAAATGAAACATATTTGTTTTGACAGCAAAACATTATTTTTATACCAAAAAGTAGGGTTTTTGGATGTGTTGGACCCCGAATCATGTTTGCAAGCTAAGACTATTATATGGAAATTTT
This sequence comes from Erythroxylum mucronatum, assembly GCA_027563825.1. Lineage (NCBI taxonomy): Eukaryota > Viridiplantae > Streptophyta > Magnoliopsida > Malpighiales > Erythroxylaceae > Erythroxylum > Erythroxylum mucronatum. Next base: position 25,663,661 of record JAOSBP010000206.1, read on the forward strand.
GATGATTAGGCATGAGTAAAGAAATCAAGAATTCTTGGAATTTAAATGATATGATAGAGGTGAATTAGATACAAGATGGATTTTATGTGTTAATTAGAAGTCAAATTGAATGATGATTGAAAGATTTGAGGAAAGGGAAGAAAGTTTAAAGAAATTTGGGAAAAAGGCCATGTCCGTTAAACGGACATGGGAGTCCGTTTAACGGA
>JAOSBP010000206.1:25663966-25683678 GCA_027563825.1 Erythroxylum mucronatum
CCCACATACAGGTTTTGATCAAGAAATCGAGGAAAAAGGATCAAGGCACAATTTTATGTTTTGTTGTGAATTTGAAGTAGATTATGAAATCCAAGATTTTAATTATATTGAGAGCATTTGAATGATGTGAAGGGAAATTATTGGGTTTATGTATTGTGTAAATTGGATATTGTTATTGGTATTGATATTGCAATTTTGGTTTGGAAATGCCATTGCGATATGTAAACAGTGACTTTAGGATGTTAATGAAAGAATGGTTTGTATATGGAATTGGAATAATGTAAAGCTATGTATATAAATGGTTATGATGATGGTTGAGCATGAATGGCTGATATAGGTATGTCAATATATATGCAAAGCAGTGGGACATTAGGGAAATAGAAAATACAGAAAATTTTAGATGATGAATGTGGTTTAATGTGATAAGCCAAATGAATTTAGGCTTAAGAATGCATGGATATGAAATAGGCAAGTAAATCATGTGTAAATGATGAGTTGTGGACACATATATAGGAAGAGTGAAAATAAATAGAATTTAATGAGTTGATATGAATTGGTTTAGTATGATTATAATTGAATCATGGAAGATGACAAGTGAAGTTGAGATATGAATGATTCAAATTAGTAATGTTGCACAAGTTTAGTGATGATGAAAACAGGTTACGAATTGGTCTAAGAGCAGTTATGATGGATGTTGAGATATGCACATGTGTATAAGTAAATTATGGAAAGGAAATATAGAAATGTTATGAACCATGAAAGATTGTCGATTTAAGAGGGTATTAACGAAATTGGAATAGTGCACGTATGTATGAGTAAGGTACAATGAAACGAAAGATAGACATGTTGTGACTGTTAAGTAATGATATATGTATAGTTATGAGTGAATTGTTGGACTTGAACTATGAGATGTTAGAAATTGAAATTGAATGGTTATAGAAAGGAATAATTAATAGTTGAATGAATGACGAGGATAGTCTTGATGATTGCTAGGGTTGATGATGAGTTAGTATAAAGAATTGACAAGATTAGTAAGACGATAGGAAGCAGGAAAGAGAGACGAAAAGGAAGCAGGAAAGTAGGGTTGGGACTTTGGGAAAGTCCCATGTCCGTTAGACGGACACAGGAGTCCGTTTAACGGACAGCCTCGGGTCATTTGGGACCCCTTGTTTTCCTCATGTCCGTTAAACGAACACAGGAGTCCGTTTAACGAAACAGATTCGGGTGAAAGATGTCACTTGCTCAATCGATGTCCGTTTAACGGACAGGACTGTCCGTTTAACGGACAGGTTCGGGACAGCTACAGTGTTTTGCAATTTTGACCAGGTTTGATGCTGAATTTCATTTTTAGGCCTCTAATACGACTTGTAGATATGGATGTTAGCTTTCAAATGGCACAAGAATGAAGGCATTTGGATAAGTGTAGGAAAAGTTATGGCAGTCGCACTAAAGTATGTTCAAGTTGATTTTGGATAATGAGCATGATATATTCCTTTGATCATAACTATTTCATCCGACCACCAAATTAAGCAAGAGTCATAGAACTATGATTTATAAGAAAAGTCAAATTGAGGTTAAGATTTTTAGGTTTTCCAAATTTGGTGTACATGTACTGGAATTAAATTCCAGCATGATGATCAGGTCACATGGGCACACCAGGGAAGATTTTGTAAGTGGAGTTTGAAATATTATAAGATTGAAGATGTATGATTAATGTCAAATGAGTATTAAGAATGAAAAAAAATTTATGGTGACTAATTAGGGTTTAATTCACGATTCAAGTTTCACGATTTTAAGCAAGAGAGTTGGGTTCCGGGAACGGGATCCAACAGGATGAGCTGTCATGCTTTCATGGGTGTGCATATGTTGTTCACGGTCGTGACTGTGAGTCATGGGACTCACAACTGTGAACCACCTTGCATGGGCGTGATATGGGTTGTAATACCCATGCAACTAGTGTCATGAGTGTGAGTGACTAATAAGTCACCCCCCTGACATAGGTGGTGACTAATTTTCAACACTCTTTTTCACATATACTTTTCTTCTTCAAGCATTTTCTTGTCTCCTCTTGCTCTAATTCTTCTTCTTCTTATTTCATGAAGACAAGTGAGTGTGAATCTTCGAAAAATAACTCAAGTATAGTGCTTTCGACTCACTTTAGCTCCATCACTTTCGAATTGTACCTAAAACCAAATATTAACTAAAGTGAGAATCTTAAGCATTTTCATTCCATTAATCACTAAGTGTTAAGGATTAAATGTATAATCAATTAAGCACATATCAATTTCCCCCACACTTAGCTTTTGACCGCCCTCTAGCAAAACATCTAAATTAAACTCACAGACCTAAAACAATTACTTATTTCCCATAGTTCCCAATAATATATAGTCATAAATAAAGAGAAACAACTTTCAAAACTATAGCAAGAACTTAACATTCAACGCTTCTACTCATGACTAATCAACATTCATCACCTTTAGAAACTAAGCAATCTAGAGGTAGACTTAGAAAAAATATGTTTAAATAAGATAGATTCACAAGTACACTCAAATACAATTTATGATCATGGCATTCCACACCTTTACAAATCATTCCATTTCTGCACTACTAAGGTTCACATGCATAATCATGAATCAAAAGACTTTTCAAGATTGCAATGGGCAAGGGGTAAGGAGAGATGTATTTAGATAGTGCAGTGCAAAAGCCATTAAAGCTAGTGAAATAGGAAAAACACTCAATATACCATCGAACGCAAAAACTAACATTCACTCACAATTATGTACATAAACTATGATGAATGCAAAAACTATATTTCTTAACTCAAATTCAAACTTTCATACCACAAAAAGGAATCACTCATATAGTTGATGATAATACATTGAAACTATAAAGAGTGATGCTTCAAAGCCACATCTACCTTACATGCATCATATTCAAATTACCCATTCCAACAACTTTAGGAGGAGACATTAATCATAAATATCTTTGCAAAACAATTGTCTTTCCTCCTAGATACTTTTAGGGCTAATTACCAAAAGAAGTTCAAACTTTCGTCAAATTTTCAATTATAGCCTAAACGTTAAAATTTAGCAATAAAATGCCCAAACTTTTAGTTTTTTTCAATTCTAGCCCAAATTTCAAAAAGTGGCAATAAAATGCTCAAACTTTCAATTTTCTTCAATTCTAGCTCGACTTTATCTGTTGTTCTCCTAATGCCTTCAGCCTTTTATTTTTTGTTTATTCTTCTGTCACCCTAAACTACTCTCATATTAAAGCGTACTGCACCAGTAAGCTCTTCATTTTTAGTTAGTTCTCCTTATGCCCTTAGTGTGAGGGCGTCATGGCTACATAATCTAAAAATCGAAGGGTGAGAGTGTCAAGAGAACAAACTGAAAACGAATGAAAGAACTTAAATCAAACTGTAAGTCGTTAGGGCTGTGTAATTTGACTTAGGTCAATTTTAAACAACGACATCGTTTTAATTACATGATTAAATGACATCTTTTAATTAATCTTCATTTGTTATGTTAATTTCGGCTGACGTATATTAATAGTTAAGGTTTCTAAAACACATAACAATCACGTCAATAAACTTAACAAAAATACTAATGTTGGACTAGAATTAAAAAAAATTGAAAATTTGAGAATTTTATTGCTACTTTTTAAAATTGGGGCTAGAATTGAAAAAATTGAAATTTTGAGTTTTTTATTGCTACTTTTTAAACTTTGGGCTATCATTGAAAGTTGGTGAAAGAGTGGGCTTTTTTTGGTAATTAACCCATACTTTTATTTAAACATCTTTTTCTTTTTATTTTTCTTTCTTTTTCTTTTCATATAAAAATTGAAAGAAACTACATCAACATGGAAATTTCATTGATAAGACATAAAATAGCATCCTAACAATTATAACCATCCCACACGTATGCACACCTTCACACTTATACTTTTGTACATCCACATTCATCAACAATCAACCAATTATCCACTAGCTTTAAGGCTTAGGTAGGATATTTGGTTAGGTCTAAAGCATGTAATGTGCTTAGCACAAAAAGAATAAATAAATAAAGCTCAAGGGGGGCTTATCAAAAGGAAAAATCGTAACAATGGGTAGGCTATTTGACTAGCGTAGCTTATGAAGCAAAGAATGCCTATATCATTTTCATTTTAATGCATGTGATAAAAAATGTCCCTTCACCTTTTTCTTCTTCATTCAATTGCTCTAACCTGCTAGGTAAAGGTAAAGAGTTAGTTTCAACAACAATTATGAACTCAATATTTATCTTTAAGCTAAATGATATGTCTTTTTCTCCTTCGAGCTCCTCCTCCACTTCTTCTTCACAAGCAATTCCTTGAGTAGTGTCCTCAAGATTCTCAATCTCTTTTTCACTTTATAAGGTCTCTTCACTAACGTCCCTTGGGTACTCCTCAGGTTGAGATGGTTGCATTTCTTCATATTGTGTCTAGGCGGTCAAGAGCTTCCATCATCTGACCCATCTGGCTTACCAAGTTCTGGATTCTAGCTCTTGTTTCCTCATAAAATTACAGAGTATTAATGGCAAGAGATCTAACTAAATCTTCGAGGGATGTACATGAGTTGCAATAAGAAGCTTATGGTCCATACGGGAATTGTTGTATATCCTGCCTATTATCAAAGAAGTAATTTTGTTGATTATCCCATCCATAACTAAAGTTTGTATGATCACTCTAAGCATGGTTATAAGATCGAGAACATGAGTTATGGAAAAAGCTACTTCCTTCCATAAATATTTATTCACAAATACTAAACAAAAAGTGAAAAGATTAAGAAATAACTTAAAAGAAACTTATTACAAACAAATATAGACAAAACACCGTTTTAAATCAAAAACAAAAACTAAAGCATCACACTCCCGGGCAAAGGTGCCAAAGTTGATGTAGCACGTCGTAACACTACTCAAAATAATTTGACCTACAACTATAGCAGTGGTGAGTCTAGGTCGATCCCACAAAGATTGTTCAATTAGCTTTTGTTATGAAACGAATTTTTGTTTAGGTTATGGGGGGTTTGGGTTTAAAAAATAAAATGAAACTAAACTAACGAAAGCAAATTAAAGAAAAAACATTGAAAAATGATGAAAGTGATGAATTTGTTAGGAACCCTATCATTGGTTCAATATCAACCTACACCAAATTAAACATATTTCATTGAATTATTGTTCTCTTACCTCTCCTAGCAACGATTAATTCTAGGTTAACAATAAGCTCTGTTAATCCCAGTTTATCCTTAAGTCGTGTTTAATTAAGAAGGGTTCGTTAATTAAACCTAGCTATCGATTAACTTAGAACAAGCTCTCTAGATTTAACTGGACAACCGCATTACGAGTTAGGAAAATAGATTAATCAAGGCAACAACCAAACAAGCTCGAGTCATTTAACCTAGGTTATGTTATCCTTAATGATTAAAAATCATTAGTTGCCACAAATGAATCTCAACACAACAATTACAAATCATATTAAAGATTCTAGCAATGGGTTCTTATATAAAAATATTCAAATAGAGCATTCAGTCATTCTTATACAACACTCAAACATTAAACATAGGATAACATAATCAATCCTTAAGAGAAAAAACAACAAACAATGAGAGAAATGCTTAATCGGGTTATTTGGCATCGATGTCACCTCTAAATCGACGTCTGGAAGCTAGCCCTCCATGGGTCTCCAAAGGAATAGAGCTTTGCCCCTTCTTTTCTTCAAAACTGAGAGCTTACATCCTTAAACTGAAAACCTCAAATGAAAATATATGTTTTGACGACAAAATGTTGTTTTATACCAAAAAGTAAGGTTTTGGGTGAGCTGACATACTTTCACGGGTATGCATATGTTGTTCACGGCCGTTAATGTAAGTCATAGGACTACAGTTGGTAGTCACCTTACATGGGTTGTCACACCCATGCAACTAATGTCACGGGTATGAGTGGTGTGCACCCCCGTGACACACCTTGACACAATTTGTGACTAATGTGCCACCCCCGTGACACAGGTGCCTTGACACAATTTGCGACTAATGTGCCACCCCCATGACACAGGTGGTGACTAATTTCTAGCACTGTTTTTTCGCATGTACTCTTCTTCTTCATGCATTTTCTTGTTTCCTCTTGCTCTACTTCTTCTTCTTATTGTTCCATGAAGACAAGTGAGTGTGAATATTCAGAAAACAACTCAAATATAGTACTTTCGACTCACTTTAGCTCCTTCACTTTCGAATTGTACCTAAAACCAAATATGAACTAAAGTGAGTATCTTAAGCATTTTTATATCATTATTCACTGAGTTAAAGGAGCTAAAGTGAGTATCTTAAGCATTTTTATATCATTATTCACTGAGTGTTATGGATTAAATGTACAATCAATTAAGCACATACCATTCCCCAAATAAGAGAGTTATAAGTTAAACAAGTTCAAGAAATTATGGAACAATTATTAGGTCATCTTCTTTTATTGGTAGACTATTAACAAGAAACTGCTCAAGACAAAATAAAACCAAGTCCACAATTATTATTGTTACAAGTCCTCTAAAAGTTAAGCAAATGATGTAAAGAAAAGATTGAATTAAATGGTGAGGAGGCAATCAAGTCAAACCAATGCAATTATTGATACGCCAAGAATCCAAATATAAAATTTAATTTGCAATTTGTATGGTATGAACTTATGGATACTTATATCTCCCTCTATTTTAGACATTAATAGTTACTCTTGAGAGAAAAAGTTATTATCTTTTTTACTTAATTTTTGTATGTATTATGAATGTGTTATGGACATATTGAATAATGTGATGCATGAGAAATAGTATTAATTATTGGTTGATCAATTAACGAATATATTTTGACAAAATAGGTTATTAATGATTGGTGCATAAGTATTGATGCTTAGTGAATAAGTATTAATGTATTGGTTATAAAAATAATAGTACAGTGAAAGACTACAATTTGAACTTATGATTTATAAAATAAAACTAAACTAATACAATGAAGTTAAATATCTAAAATTTCAGCGGTTAAAAAGATAATGCAAGATCAATGACAATTTCTTCTTTCAAATCCTTTCAGCTTCTTCATCTAATCTCTTCACACTTTTTTACTTCAATAATACTAATTTTTCATTTTGTTTTTCCAAGAGGTAGAAGAAAAGTACCAAATTTGTTAACAATACAAAAACTAATCATGTCATGGTTTCCTTCAATTAAGAGCTTTATTCTTCAAATATTATGCCTTTCTTTAGAGAAATTTACATAAACAAGATGGGAAATCCAACCATATAAAGAATTTACATTCTTTAATGTTTATCTTGAGATTGAGTAGTTTACAAGTTGTAAACTTTCTCTTAAATTTAGATCTATCTTTGAAACTGCACAATAACATCAATATCATGCATGATAATTTTATCTTTATATTTTTACCAATCGGACCTAAACTTATACTTGACAATAAGAAAATAAAAATGATGTTTTAGGAAGAGATAGATAAAGAGTATAAATTTTGATGTTTGTATATTCCACAATTTGAAATCTAAAAAATCATAAGAGTAGGAGGACTTTTTTAGATTCACGTGAATAGAATTTTCATGTGGCAAAGTAAGTATGATTAAAGCTATATTAGTCTACCAAATATTTCATGTGTGGGTGTAAGTTAGTACAATGATTGCCATATGACATGTTTAATGATGTGTGTATCAAATATGGCGTACCACATATGCAGAAAGGAGTGAATATAGACAAAAGTGTGAAATATAAAAAATGTTAACCTTGAGAAAAAAATTAAAAAATAGTAGATAAATTGAAATAGAACATTTCCTATATGTAATATGTGAACTAAAAGATCGTTATCTTTAATACTTTTAGATAATTTGTGATTAAATACTTTTTCTAATGAAGTTAATTAAGTTATAAATATGATGAGACATAACTTAAAAAGCAACTGATATTTGTTATCCATGTGTATTAATATATACATACAGAAGGTTATAAAATAATTCCAAATTATCTTATTTTAAATTGTTATTGTTGAGAATAGATTTGTATTCTTATAATTACTCTCCTCCCCCATAAATATTCATAAGCAGCAAGAACGCAATTTGCTATTTTAAAATATTAAATAAAAAGGAAGAGCTGCTTTACAATTTCAAAGGTTTGAAGAACGAAGCAGAATAAGCCTAAGCATATATAAATTAAACTGGCTTGAGGAATATTTAGGGTAACAGAACAATATCTTTCGGTAATGTCTCATTTGATGGTGAATTTTCTAAGTATATAATGAAGAGCTCGTTTGGTTGAGCTTTTATCAGTAGAGTTTTTTTCAGTAGAGCTTTTCTGAAAAGAGCTTTTTTAAAAAAGTCAGTTGATTGTTTGGCTGTCAATTAAAAAACAGCTTTTTTAAAAGAGCTTCATACAGTAGACTGTTTGACAGCATAAAAATAAAAAGTACTTTTTATTAATATTAACTATATTTTATTTTATAATAGTATTTGTTATTGTTATTATTTTTAGTATGATATTTGTTATACAAAATTAATTATGTTATTATAATGAATAGGTTTTTGAGCAACACAAACACGAGATCTCAGAATGAGTAGTCATCCTCCTATTGTGTGCAAGTGATCATATTTCAGGAAGATTATGAAATACTCCTTCCTGTTTAAAGTAAAAGTCGTTTTAGAGAGATTTTAATTATTCAAAATAAATGTTGTTCGCGACTTTTCAAGTATGATTATAATTTTACTTTCAAAATTACCCTTTAATTTCTCTCGCAATCTAATTACACAATTATATTTTCAAGGCACTTCAACATGCATTTAATAAGGGTATATCAAATATTTTATTAACTTTCTTAATAAGTGTGTCTCCCTTTAAAACGATTTTTATTTTAAACAGGGAGTAGTAATTATAAACCTGTTTAATTTCTTTTTTAGACCTTTGAGAACCTGCATTCCGAGACCGGTAAACCTAATGTGGCTAAAGCGTGTGGATGTGATAGAAGTAAGCAATCGTTTAGACGTATTCCATTATCTAAAGCAAATTCTAGTAAGATCGGTTTTTGTTGACTAAAGATTTTGTCGTCGATGTTGAAACAATCAATGGCATTGGTCATTTGTGACAACTTGCGCTTAAGAAACCTATATAAGATTGGTCTGAATTTCCGGGACCAGGTTGAATTAATGGCTGTGGCCCCCAAGTTTGGGACAGGTTGCCTGAGAAACTATGTTAATCGATGCAATGATGTGTTGGCTGTTGATAAAGCTTGCAAGTTGCAATATTATAACTCCGTGGGATTTTTATTTTCGGTAATGCAACCAGTTGCTTTAGGAAACTATGTGACAATCTATTCTCACTTCGGGTTTAGAACTTTTTAATTCATTGCCCAAACAGTCGTATGAAAAGAAAATTTTATTAACTAGGACCTTGAATTTTTGTGCCGAATGATAACTCTGAATACAATCTTTTCCATGACTTGTGGGACTGACACCGTAGAATTTACATGGATCGTAAATTATAAGATGATGATAACTATAATTCTACACCTATAAAGTATGGATGTTAATCAAATTAATGAATTATATAAAGCTAATGATATATTAATTTGTTAATTATAATTAGCCTTAAGAACCTATTCAAAACTGGAAAACCGGCTTCTCTATTTTGATGAAACCTTTCTTCTGACTTTATTTATAGTACTTTTTGTTTTTCAATTTAATTATTTAGGTCATTTTAATTTTAAAATTATAATATATTACTTTGTAAAAATAATACATAAGATATATATATATATATATATATATAAAATATTAAAAATAAAAATAATCAGATGATATATATATATATATATATATATATATATCATCTGATTATTTTTATTTTTAATATTTTATATATATATATATATATATATATCTTATGTATTATTTTTACAAAGTAATATATTATAATTTTAAAATTAAAATGACCTAAATAATTAAATTGAAAAACAAAAAGTACTATAAATAAAGTCAGAAGAAAGGTTTCATCAAAATAGAGAAGCCGGTTTTCCAGTTTTGAATAGGTTCTTAAGGCTAATTATAATTAACAAATTAATATATCATTAGCTTTATATAATTCATTAATTTGATTAACATCCATACTTTATAGGTGTAGAATTATAGTTATCATCATCTTATAATTTACGATCCATGTAAATTCTACGGTGTCAGTCCCACAAGTCATGGAAAAGATTGTATTCAGAGTTATCATTCGGCACAAAAATTCAAGGTCCTAGTTAATAAAATTTTCTTTTCATACGACTGTTTGGGCAATGAATTAAAAAGTTCTAAACCCGAAGTGAGAATAGATTGTCACATAGTTTCCTAAAGCAACTGGTTGCATTACCGAAAATAAAAATCCCACGGAGTTATAATATTGCAACTTGCAAGCTTTATCAACAGCCAACACATCATTGCATCGATTAACATAGTTTCTCAGGCAACCTGTCCCAAACTTGGGGGCCACAGCCATTAATTCAACCTGGTCCCGGAAATTCAGACCAATCTTATATAGGTTTCTTAAGCGCAAGTTGTCACAAATGACCAATGCCATTGATTGTTTCAACATCGACGACAAAATCTTTAGTCAACAAAAACCGATCTTACTAGAATTTGCTTTAGATAATGGAATACGTCTAAACGATTGCTTACTTCTATCACATCCACACGCTTTAGCCACATTAGGTTTACCGGTCTCGGAATGCAGGTTCTCAAAGGTCTAAAAAAGAAATTAAACAGGTTTATAATTACTACTCCCTGTTTAAAATAAAAATCGTTTTAAAGGGAGACACACTTATTAAGAAAGTTAATAAAATATTTGATATACCCTTATTAAATGCATGTTGAAGTGCCTTGAAAATATAATTGTGTAATTAGATTGCGAGAGAAATTAAAGGGTAATTTTGAAAGTAAAATTATAATCATACTTGAAAAGTCGCGAACAACATTTATTTTGAATAATTAAAATCTCTCTAAAACGACTTTTACTTTAAACAGGAAGGAGTATTTCATAATCTTCCTGAAATATGATCACTTGCACACAATAGGAGGATGACTACTCATTCTGAGATCTCGTGTTTGTGTTGCTCAAAAACCTATTCATTATAATAACATAATTAATTTTGTATAACAAATATCATACTAAAAATAATAACAATAACAAATACTATTATAAAATAAAATATAGTTAATATTAATAAAAAGTACTTTTTATTTTTATGCTGTCAAACAGTCTACTGTATGAAGCTCTTTTAAAAAAGCTGTTTTTTAATTGACAGCCAAACAATCAACTGACTTTTTTAAAAAAGCTCTTTTCAGAAAAGCTCTACTGAAAAAAACTCTACTGATAAAAGCTCAACCAAACGAGCTCTTCATTATATACTTAGAAAATTCACCATCAAATGAGACATTACCGAAAGATATTGTTCTGTTACCCTAAATATTCCTCAAGCCAGTTTAATTTATATATGCTTAGGCTTATTCTGCTTCGTTCTTCAAACCTTTGAAATTGTAAAGCAGCTCTTCCTTTTTATTTAATATTTTAAAATAGCAAATTGCGTTCTTGCTGCTTATGAATATTTATGGGGGAGGAGAGTAATTATAAGAATACAAATCTATTCTCAACAATAACAATTTAAAATAAGATAATTTGGAATTATTTTATAACCTTCTGTATGTATATATTAATACACATGGATAACAAATATCAGTTGCTTTTTAAGTTATGTCTCATCATATTTATAACTTAATTAACTTCATTAGAAAAAGTATTTAATCACAAATTATCTAAAAGTATTAAAGATAACGATCTTTTAGTTCACATATTACATATAGGAAATGTTCTATTTCAATTTATCTACTATTTTTTAATTTTTTTCTCAAGGTTAACATTTTTTATATTTCACACTTTTGTCTATATTCACTCCTTTCTGCATATGTGGTACGCCATATTTGATACACACATCATTAAACATGTCATATGGCAATCATTGTACTAACTTACACCCACACATGAAATATTTGGTAGACTAATATAGCTTTAATCATACTTACTTTGCCACATGAAAATTCTATTCACGTGAATCTAAAAAAGTCCTCCTACTCTTATGATTTTTTAGATTTCAAATTGTGGAATATACAAACATCAAAATTTATACTCTTTATCTATCTCTTCCTAAAACATCATTTTTATTTTCTTATTGTCAAGTATAAGTTTAGGTCCGATTGGTAAAAATATAAAGATAAAATTATCATGCATGATATTGATGTTATTGTGCAGTTTCAAAGATAGATCTAAATTTAAGAGAAAGTTTACAACTTGTAAACTACTCAATCTCAAGATAAACATTAAAGAATGTAAATTCTTTATATGGTTGGATTTCCCATCTTGTTTATGTAAATTTCTCTAAAGAAAGGCATAATATTTGAAGAATAAAGCTCTTAATTGAAGGAAACCATGACATGATTAGTTTTTGTATTGTTAACAAATTTGGTACTTTTCTTCTACCTCTTGGAAAAACAAAATGAAAAATTAGTATTATTGAAGTAAAAAAGTGTGAAGAGATTAGATGAAGAAGCTGAAAGGATTTGAAAGAAGAAATTGTCATTGATCTTGCATTATCTTTTTAACCGCTGAAATTTTAGATATTTAACTTCATTGTATTAGTTTAGTTTTATTTTATAAATCATAAGTTCAAATTGTAGTCTTTCACTGTACTATTATTTTTATAACCAATACATTAATACTTATTCACTAAGCATCAATACTTATGCACCAATCATTAATAACCTATTTTGTCAAAATATATTCGTTAATTGATCAACCAATAATTAATACTATTTCTCATGCATCACATTATTCAATATGTCCATAACACATTCATAATACATACAAAAATTAAGTAAAAAAGATAATAACTTTTTCTCTCAAGAGTAACTATTAATGTCTAAAATAGAGGGAGATATAAGTATCCATAAGTTCATACCATACAAATTGCAAATTAAATTTTATATTTGGATTCTTGGCGTATCAATAATTGCATTGGTTTGACTTGATTGCCTCCTCACCATTTAATTCAATCTTTTCTTTACATCATTTGCTTAACTTTTAGAGGACTTGTAACAATAATAATTGTGGACTTGGTTTTATTTTGTCTTGAGCAGTTTCTTGTTAATAGTCTACCAATAAAAGAAGATGACCTAATAATTGTTCCATAATTTCTTGAACTTGTTTAACTTATAACTCTCTTATTTGGGGAATGGTATGTGCTTAATTGATTGTACATTTAATCCATAACACTCAGTGAATAATGATATAAAAATGCTTAAGATACTCACTTTAGCTCCTTTAACTCAGTGAATAATGATATAAAAATGCTTAAGATACTCACTTTAGTTCATATTTGGTTTTAGGTACAATTCGAAAGTGAAGGAGCTAAAGTGAGTCGAAAGTACTATATTTGAGTTGTTTTCTGAATATTCACACTCACTTGTCTTCATGGAACAATAAGAAGAAGAAGTAGAGCAAGAGGAAACAAGAAAATGCATGAAGAAGAAGAGTACATGCGAAAAAACAGTGCTAGAAATTAGTCACCACCTGTGTCATGGGGGTGGCACATTAGTCGCAAATTGTGTCAAGGCACCTGTGTCACGGGGGTGGCACATTAGTCACAAATTGTGTCAAGGTGTGTCACGGGGGTGCACACCACTCATACCCGTGACATTAGTTGCATGGGTGTGACAACCCATGTAAGGTGACTACCAACTGTAGTCCTATGACTTACATTAACGGCCGTGAACAACATATGCATACCCGTGAAAGTATGTCAGCTCACCCAAAACCTTACTTTTTGGTATAAAACAACATTTTGTCGTCAAAACATATATTTTCATTTGAGGTTTTCAGTTTAAGGATGTAAGCTCTCAGTTTTGAAGAAAAGAAGGGGCAAAGCTCTATTCCTTTGGAGACCCATGGAGGGCTAGCTTCCAGACGTCGATTTAGAGGTGACATCGATGCCAAATAACCCGATTAAGCATTTCTCTCATTGTTTGTTGTTTTTTCTCTTAAGGATTGATTATGTTATCCTATGTTTAATGTTTGAGTGTTGTATAAGAATGACTGAATGCTCTATTTGAATATTTTTATATAAGAACCCATTGCTAGAATCTTTAATATGATTTGTAATTGTTGTGTTGAGATTCATTTGTGGCAACTAATGATTTTTAATCATTAAGGATAACATAACCTAGGTTAAATGACTCGAGCTTGTTTGGTTGTTGCCTTGATTAATCTATTTTCCTAACTCGTAATGCGGTTGTCCAGTTAAATCTAGAGAGCTTGTTCTAAGTTAATCGATAGCTAGGTTTAATTAACGAACCCTTCTTAATTAAACACGACTTAAGGATAAACTGGGATTAACAGAGCTTATTGTTAACCTAGAATTAATCGTTGCTAGGAGAGGTAAGAGAACAATAATTCAATGAAATATGTTTAATTTGGTGTAGGTTGATATTGAACCAATGATAGGGTTCCTAACAAATTCATCACTTTCATCATTTTTCAATGTTTTTTCTTTAATTTGCTTTCGTTAGTTTAGTTTCATTTTATTTTTTAAACCCAAACCCCCCATAACCTAAACAAAAATTCGTTTCATAACAAAAGCTAATTGAACAATCTTTGTGGGATCGACCTAGACTCACCACTGCTATAGTTGTAGGTCAAATTATTTTGAGTAGTGTTACGACGTGCTACATCAACTTTGGCACCTTTGCCCGGGAGTGTGATGCTTTAGTTTTTGTTTTTGATTTAAAACGGTGTTTTGTCTATATTTGTTTGTAATAAGTTTCTTTTAAGTTATTTCTTAATCTTTTCACTTTTTGTTTAGTATTTGTGAATAAATATTTATGGAAGGAAGTAGCTTTTTCCATAACTCATGTTCTCGATCTTATAACCATGCTTAGAGTGATCATACAAACTTTAGTTATGGATGGGATAATCAACAAAATTACTTCTTTGATAATAGGCAGGATATACAACAATTCCCGTATGGACCATAAGCTTCTTATTGCAACTCATGTACATCCCTCGAAGATTTAGTTAGATCTCTTGCCATTAATACTCTGTAATTTTATGAGGAAACAAGAGCTAGAATCCAGAACTTGGTAAGCCAGATGGGTCAGATGATGGAAGCTCTTGACCGCCTAGACACAATATGAAGAAATGCAACCATCTCAACCTGAGGAGTACCCAAGGGACGTTAGTGAAGAGACCTTATAAAGTGAAAAAGAGATTGAGAATCTTGAGGACACTACTCAAGGAATTGCTTGTGAAGAAGAAGTGGAGGAGGAGCTCGAAGGAGAAAAAGACATATCATTTAGCTTAAAGATAAATATTGAGTTCATAATTGTTGTTGAAACTAACTCTTTACCTTTACCTAGCAGGTTAGAGCAATTGAATGAAGAAGAAAAAGGTGAAGGGACATTTTTTATCACATGCATTAAAATGAAAATGATATAGGCATTCTTTGCTTCATAAGCTACGCTAGTCAAATAGCCTACCCATTGTTACGATTTTTCCTTTTGATAAGCCCCCCTTGAGCTTTATTTATTTATTCTTTTTGTGCTAAGCACATTACATGCTTTAGACCTAACCAAATATCCTACCTAAGCCTTAAAGCTAGTGGATAATTGGTTGATTGTTGATGAATGTGGATGTACAAAAGTATAAGTGTGAAGGTGTGCATACGTGTGGGATGGTTATAATTGTTAGGATGCTATTTTATGTCTTATCAATGAAATTTCCATGTTGATGTAGTTTCTTTCAATTTTTATATGAAAAGAAAAAGAAAGAAAAATAAAAAGAAAAAGATGTTTAAATAAAAGTATGGGTTAATTACCAAAAAAAGCCCACTCTTTCACCAACTTTCAATGATAGCCCAAAGTTTAAAAAGTAGCAATAAAAAACTCAAAATTTCAATTTTTTCAATTCTAGCCCCAATTTTAAAAAGTAGCAATAAAATTCTCAAATTTTCAATTTTTTTTAATTCTAGTCCAACATTAGTATTTTTGTTAAGTTTATTGACGTGATTGTTATGTGTTTTAGAAACCTTAACTATTAATATACGTCAGCCGAAATTAACATAACAAATGAAGATTAATTAAAAGATGTCATTTAATCATGTAATTAAAACGATGTCGTTGTTTAAAATTGACCTAAGTCAAATTACACAGCCCTAACGACTTACAGTTTGATTTAAGTTCTTTCATTCGTTTTCAGTTTGTTCTCTTGACACTCTCACCCTTCGATTTTTAGATTATGTAGCCATGACGCCCTCACACTAAGGGCATAAGGAGAACTAACTAAAAATGAAGAGCTTACTGGTGCAGTACGCTTTAATATGAGAGTAGTTTAGGGTGACAGAAGAATAAACAAAAAATAAAAGGCTGAAGGCATTAGGAGAACAACAGATAAAGTCGAGCTAGAATTGAAGAAAATTGAAAGTTTGAGCATTTTATTGCCACTTTTTGAAATTTGGGCTAGAATTGAAAAAAACTAAAAGTTTGGGCATTTTATTGCTAAATTTTAACGTTTAGGCTATAATTGAAAATTTGACGAAAGTTTGAACTTCTTTTGGTAATTAGCCCTAAAAGTATCTAGGAGGAAAGACAATTGTTTTGCAAAGATATTTATGATTAATGTCTCCTCCTAAAGTTGTTGGAATGGGTAATTTGAATATGATGCATGTAAGGTAGATGTGGCTTTGAAGCATCACTCTTTATAGTTTCAATGTATTATCATCAACTATATGAGTGATTCCTTTTTGTGGTATGAAAGTTTGAATTTGAGTTAAGAAATATAGTTTTTGCATTCATCATAGTTTATGTACATAATTGTGAGTGAATGTTAGTTTTTGCGTTCGATGGTATATTGAGTGTTTTTCCTATTTCACTAGCTTTAATGGCTTTTGCACTGCACTATCTAAATACATCTCTCCTTACCCCTTGCCCATTGCAATCTTGAAAAGTCTTTTGATTCATGATTATGCATGTGAACCTTAGTAGTGCAGAAATGGAATGATTTGTAAAGGTGTGGAATGCCATGATCATAAATTGTATTTGAGTGTACTTGTGAATCTATCTTATTTAAACATATTTTTTCTAAGTCTACCTCTAGATTGCTTAGTTTCTAAAGGTGATGAATGTTGATTAGTCATGAGTAGAAGCGTTGAATGTTAAGTTCTTGCTATAGTTTTGAAAGTTGTTTCTCTTTATTTATGACTATATATTATTGGGAACTATGGGAAATAAGTAATTGTTTTAGGTCTGTGAGTTTAATTTAGATGTTTTGCTAGAGGGCGGTCAAAAGCTAAGTGTGGGGGAAATTGATATGTGCTTAATTGATTATACATTTAATCCTTAACACTTAGTGATTAATGGAATGAAAATGCTTAAGATTCTCACTTTAGTTAATATTTGGTTTTAGGTACAATTCGAAAGTGATGGAGCTAAAGTGAGTCGAAAGCACTATACTTGAGTTATTTTTCGAAGATTCACACTCACTTGTCTTCATGAAATAAGAAGAAGAAGAATTAGAGCAAGAGGAGACAAGAAAATGCTTGAAGAAGAAAAGTATATGTGAAAAAGAGTGTTGAAAATTAGTCACCACCTATGTCAGGGGGGTGACTTATTAGTCACTCACACTCATGACACTAGTTGCATGGGTATTACAACCCATATCACGCCCATGCAAGGTGGTTCACAGTTGTGAGTCCCATGACTCACAGTCACGACCGTGAACAACATATGCACACCCATGAAAGCATGACAGCTCATCCTGTTGGATCCCGTTCCCGGAACCCAACTCTCTTGCTTAAAATCGTGAAACTTGAATCGTGAATTAAACCCTAATTAGTCACCATAAATTTTTTTTCATTCTTAATACTCATTTGACATTAATCATACATCTTCAATCTTATAATATTTCAAACTCCACTTACAAAATCTTCCCTGGTGTGCCCATGTGACCTGATCATCATGCTGGAATTTAATTCCAGTACATGTACACCAAATTTGGAAAACCTAAAAATCTTAACCTCAATTTGACTTTTCTTATAAATCATAGTTCTATGACTCTTGCTTAATTTGGTGGTCGGATGAAATAGTTATGATCAAAGGAATATATCATGCTCATTATCCAAAATCAACTTGAACATACTTTAGTGCGACTGCCATAACTTTTCCTACACTTATCCAAATGCCTTCATTCTTGTGCCATTTGAAAGCTAACATCCATATCTACAAGTCGTATTAGAGGCCTAAAAATGAAATTCAGCATCAAACCTGGTCAAAATTGCAAAACACTGTAGCTGTCCCGAACCTGTCCGTTAAACGGACAGTCCTGTCCGTTAAACGGACATCGATTGAGCAAGTGACATCTTTCACCCGAATCTGTTTCGTTAAACGGACTCCTGTGTTCGTTTAACGGACATGAGGAAAACAAGGGGTCCCAAATGACCCGAGGCTGTCCGTTAAACGGACTCCTGTGTCCGTCTAACGGACATGGGACTTTCCCAAAGTCCCAACCCTACTTTCCTGCTTCCTTTTCGTCTCTCTTTCCTGCTTCCTATCGTCTTACTAATCTTGTCAATTCTTTATACTAACTCATCATCAACCCTAGCAATCATCAAGACTATCCTCGTCATTCATTCAACTATTAATTATTCCTTTCTATAACCATTCAATTTCAATTTCTAACATCTCATAGTTCAAGTCCAACAATTCACTCATAACTATACATATATCATTACTTAACAGTCACAACATGTCTATCTTTCGTTTCATTGTACCTTACTCATACATACGTGCACTATTCCAATTTCGTTAATACCCTCTTAAATCGACAATCTTTCATGGTTCATAACATTTCTATATTTCCTTTCCATAATTTACTTATACACATGTGCATATCTCAACATCCATCATAACTGCTCTTAGACCAATTCGTAACCTGTTTTCATCATCACTAAACTTGTGCAACATTACTAATTTGAATCATTCATATCTCAACTTCACTTGTCATCTTCCATGATTCAATTATAATCATACTAAACCAATTCATATCAACTCATTAAATTCTATTTATTTTCACTCTTCCTATATATGTGTCCACAACTCATCATTTACACATGATTTACTTGCCTATTTCATATCCATGCATTCTTAAGCCTAAATTCATTTGGCTTATCACATTAAACCACATTCATCATCTAAAATTTTCTGTATTTTCTATTTCCCTAATGTCCCACTGCTTTGCATATATATTGACATACCTATATCAGCCATTCATGCTCAACCATCATCATAACCATTTATATACATAGCTTTACATTATTCCAATTCCATATACAAACCATTCTTTCATTAACATCCTAAAGTCACTGTTTACATATCGCAATGGCATTTCCAAACCAAAATTGCAATATCAATACCAATAACAATATCCAATTTACACAATACATAAACCCAATAATTTCCCTTCACATCATTCAAATGCTCTCAATATAATTAAAATCTTGGATTTCATAATCTACTTCAAATTCACAACAAAACATAAAATTGTGCCTTGATCCTTTTTCCTCGATTTCTTGATCAAAACCTGTATGTGGG
>JAOSBP010000206.1:25683778-25694097 GCA_027563825.1 Erythroxylum mucronatum
ATAGGCTTAAGCTCTATGTAGCTAGCACTTCATGCTTAACCCTCTCTGTAAAAGTTACAGAGTTCTCTCAACTCATTTTGTGGATACCGTTAGAGGCCGGACGCTTGTGCGGCTACGGTGGTTGAGACGGATCGGTTTCAGAAACGGTTCAAGGGATGCATCAAGATCAAGATCAAGTTTCGGAATAAGGTACGAATTAAATTCTGCTTTATTATGATTCGTGTTAATCATTTTTATAGATTTAAATAGATCTTGTTTTTCAGGAAATCAAAAATCACGAAAAAGGTTCGTGATTATTCCGCTACGGTCGGATCAGATCCGGTCCAGATTTTCCAACAGCATCTAGTATACATTTGACATAGGAAAAGTGTCAAGGTGTTGTTAATGGATTCAATGGTTCTATTTATTGTTCCTTTGATATTTCTATATATCATTGCCCCAATTGTAATGCCTTGATGATGTTACGAATTTCAACTGCTAAGCCTAACATTAATCAACATTTTTATGAATGCGTTAATACAAAAGTAAGTAATTCAACTATTGTTTTTAACAATGTCAATCGTATAAATTAATGTTAATCAATATTCAAATTAAAGGTCTCTTATAGCTAATTGTTATTTGTGAAAGACATAAAAGTTTATTTTTGTCGTAAAATATGTCAAACAAATTTTCTGCATTCGGGTAAGAGTCTTGTTCAGAAGATGTATTGTTGTTCGCAAGAAGTAAGTATAAAAATTTATGTGCATAATGCAAATTTGTGATAATTCCTAATATTTGTGTTTATATCTTTATTTTATAGGTCCCATTCAATTTCATAGCTTGGTTGTTAGATGTAAGTACTAAAAAAATGTAGACATTGTAATAGTTGGAAGAGAAAATGTAACTATTATGTTTATTGGGATTCTTTTGTATTTTATTCAATAACCTACCACTTTAATATTTAGTTGTAAGATGTTCATGTTGTTAAGGAAAGTACAATTATTATAAGGTTCTACATTGTAGATGTAATTGTAATTATTAAAAAATTGCATCAATTAATTATAATTACATTTGTATCATTCATAATTACTTATCCTATGGTAATTATAGTTGTAAGCTCATCGGTTGCAGTTCTTGTCCTCTGGAAACTATTTGAAGAGTTCCAAGTTGGGTTTTAGTTAAAAACCAAAAGGAGCTAGGAATGTGTCAATTCTATCTCCCAATTGCAACTCAATCTATATAAGAAACTATCACAAATAATGCCTTCAGGCTTGTCTTTTTGAAAACAGTGAAATTAGATAAAGAAAATGCATGAAAGTGCTGCACCACATATCATGTTTTGTAGGCCAACCATAAGCATGCTGATCACGCCTGTCGAGCTGCAACTTATGCAATTTTGCACCCAATATTGATATAAGCAACATAGATCTACTGCTTCACTTTTTGATCTAAAATTTTCATAGTGCTAAACTAGAAGGTCGTTGACCCTACTATTTCCTTACCCATATGAAACTTTTAGTAGATTTTGTGATTGTTTAACATTCAAATATTGGGAAATCAAAATAAATATGTAGTAAAGAAACTACAATGACTATAAAGGGCATCAATAATAGAATTTAGCGTAAGACCTGTCTTTTTAAACATGTTGAAACTCATAGATTAATGCTAGAAATTGAAATACATACAAATATGGATAGTGGGATACTTGTACTTTAATACCTTGAATATATGAAAATGGCAAAAAATCTCTTCCATGACCTTTGGGGGGAGTAACTAACTGAAAAGAAGACAATAATCATATATAAAAACAATAAATTCAATATCATTTTTGAAGAGTAAATTAAAAAGTAAGTTAAAACAAGCAAATAAATAGGTTAAAGACATTGACGTTATTCTAGAAATTGAAACAATATCCAAAAATACTAGAAACTGTGATACAATTTGGTTAGCTTTACTTTAACTGTTTTAAAAAAGATACTTGGTGCAGCCCTTTCAGCCATAAGCACCATCTCCACATGCATAATCCAGCTCTAGCAACTCCAAACGCATAATCCAGCTCCAGCTTTATAGGTGTTGGGGTTGTCACAAGGGCCATTTTGAATGATTGGTGTTCAATCAACTCTAACTCCAAAGGAATAATCCAGGGACTTTTGTCGTGCTTAATCACTTACACTATCCATATATAAATAGTAACTAGCAGCTTCAAGGAACTATCACTTGTTTCAAGATCATATAGACAAATATCATACAAAAACTAGACCATAATCATTTAATATCTTACTTTAATAGCCACTGAGGGTTAAAAAATAGTAAATACATTAAAACAGCCATGACTGAAGCAAGACTCTATAAGAAATAAAGAGCAATGCATCATTAACAACATCAATATCATCTTATGTACCTCTCAGCTTTTGACTCAACCAAATAAGTAAAGAGAAAGAGAGTTATATACCTAAAAAACAAAAACATATAGAGTAAAAAAGCTAACATTTAATTAGGTAACAAAGCAATGCTCACCAACTCCACAGGTATAACAATTGTACAAGTTAAGATTTCTTAGTAGCAAATCTTTTAACCATTAGTTTGATCCTTCTCCTAAGTTGAGTTATATTGGTACTTGTACTTTAGGATGCTTGAGTTGTTGTTGAGTTAGTATTGGGAGGTTGTAACACTTGACATTAACCCTCGCCCATTTATGAAGTATAAACAACCAATTATGTAGATATTATCATCTCCCTTATAATTACATATAAGTAGTATAAATATGAATTTAAATGACTTACTATAAAGTAGGTATTCCCAGTAACTTCCCCAAATGTTACTCAATATGTTCTACGTGCCTATAAAAACAAAATAATTATAATTTTATATAATTAAACAAACTTAAATTTTATACTTAAAATTAACTAACCATTTTCGTCTCTCTTTGTAATATAAAAGATGTAGTATTTGATCTTGTAGATACTGATTATGTCGGTCTACCTACTTGACCGCTACGAATACTGGATGAAAGGGGTTCAGTAGATACTGATTTCGGTGGCCTTCCTCTTTTTCGCTGCATTAGTCGCATTGAAGATAAACATAAAGTTAATAATGTTGGATGAATAACAACACATTTGTTACACAACTAAAATATCTACCTTAGCAATTTCAGGTTGCCTTGGAGGTTGATTATTATTATTTCATCTTCTTATATTGTGACCAATTTCATGGCAATGATGGAATCTCATAGCTACTCTAACCTTGCTCAATTTATTGGGATTTCTAGGTTCTTTAGTGTGATCCCTTTTTCTTGCCTTTTTCAGTCTTTCAGGCATCTTCTTGATTAGTAAAGGTAATATTGGCTTAATAATTTCACTCTTTGGCCAAAATTTGGGACTACTAATGGGTTCCATAACAAACTGGTAACTCTTCAAATGAGTATCACTTTTATAACATCGATGCACTTAAGCATCGATATCCTCCCTCTAATAAGATATACAAACCACATCATGTTTACATGGAATCCCAATTAAATCCTATAGTCTACATTGACAAGTTTTTACTTGCAAGTCAATGATGTACTTGTTTGCAAAAATAGTGACTTCAAATTTCAAATTCCCATTTGTCTTAAGCATACAACGTCTTACATCCCATTGTGCTTCCTCTATTTTCTTCCTCACCTTAGGACGTATCTCATCAATGCACTTCATCATCATATCCCTTTTCATTATCCGAGTCATTAAAGAAACGTCAATGTCTTCTAAGATATTGATCAAGCTTTTGGCATGAGCTTCACAAATGAATCCATTAAATGTCTCTGAAATATTGTTATATACTATTTTACACTTCAGTCTTGTGCACACAAAGGCCTTCATAAATTTCTCTGAGAAGAAATGCGAGAGAAAAAGCGAACAACGGAGAGTCCATAACTACAGAGATCGCCAGTGGTAACTTCCCTTCCTCCATCATGACTTCTCCTTCATTTTCTTCTCCTTCTCGATTACCTCTTGTCTCAATTTCTACTCCTTCACCTAGACCTAGACCTTCCACTTCCCAATCGACCTCGTCTTCTAACCCCAACCGTAATCGTACCCAAAACACAGAACCAACATTCCTTCCCTGACTAAAAAATTGGTAAAGATAGAAGCATCTGCACATAAGCACGCATCTGCACATAAGCAGTCATCGAATTCTACGGAACCTGACCATTCCCAAAACCTCCCAAACTATAAAACCTTTGGAGAAACCCAGATCTTAGAAATCAGTAGTTTATGAATTAGGGGAGGTCTCCTCAGATGTGAAGGCTATGCAATACTACCCTCTCGAGTTTAAGGATGAACAGATCTTGGTCATCCCCCCACCAAAGTTAGTGAAGAGAAGAGCAACTCAATTCAGACATGATCTAATAGGATTTTTCATAGGTAAGAGACCTACTTATCCTGTGGTTCAGCGAGCTCTCTCTAAATCCTTATTAGCTTTTGGTTTTACTAAAACATTAATTATGAGCTCAAATAATTTCTTATTTAAATTCGATTTTGAGAATGGTATGAATTTGATTCTGGAGAAGGGCCCTTGGCATATCCAAGGAAAACCCTTATTCTTAAGGAAATGGTGATTAAATGCGGGGGAACAGGAAGAGGTCAGATATGGCCTGGTGTAGATTAGGTTTCATAACATACTAGTTGAATACTAGAACAATGAAGGTTTGGGAAGAGTAGCTAGTGCAGTCAGAAACGTGCTTCTCATAGATATATAGACAGCTAGGATGTCTAAGATAGTGTATGCCAAAATGTGTGTGGAGTTAGACCTGCAAAAGAGTTAGCCTTCATCTTTCCAATTGGCCACTTATAATGAAGAAGGGAAAATAACCTTTAAGGAAATAAAGATTGAGTGTGAATGGATACCTGAGCATTAATTACAGAAGAAGGAAGGGACACCAACTGGGAGAATGTTTGAGACTGGATCATAACAAGAGTTAGATAAGAAGAAGGAATCCATACTAAACTCCCCAAACAATCGAAAGAAGAATGGAAAGGAGCAAGAATTAGAGAAGACACAACAAAGTTATGATGAGAGTAGAGTTGCTGGAATCCCAAATAAACAAAGTAAGAACAAAGGAATACAATAGAATGAGCAAGCCTCTAAATAAACAAAGTAAGGACAAAGGAATACAATAGAATGAGCAAGCCTCTGAGAAGGAAGTACTAAGTGATAAGGAAAGTAGTCCTCCTGGAAGCATAACAGAAGCAAGTTGATCCACAGGGATACCCCGAGGATTCTGGCCATCTTACTGTAAGTCAAGCAAGTAATAACCTTTCCTCCCCTAAATTTGAATTAGTTCCTAGTATTTATTCTCAGAGTTTGGGTCTTATAAAAGGGGCAGTGGGGGATTTTACTATTAGAAAGAGTAGGAAATCTAGGAGGAAACAGAAGTAGTAGGCCTTTAATTCTAGTTTGTATGAGGGCTTTAGCTTTTTGGAATGTTAGGGGTCTCAATAACTCAAGCAAACAATTAGTTGTGAACATTTCTTAAAAGATTGTCTGTTTCTTTTGTTTGTCTGATTGAATCTAGGATTA
Organism: Erythroxylum mucronatum; assembly: GCA_027563825.1. Lineage (NCBI taxonomy): Eukaryota > Viridiplantae > Streptophyta > Magnoliopsida > Malpighiales > Erythroxylaceae > Erythroxylum > Erythroxylum mucronatum. Next base: position 25,689,317 of record JAOSBP010000206.1, read on the forward strand.
GATCTCTTCCCTTTTTAAATAATGTGTGCTCTATTTTGTTTCCCAGATGGCTTTCCTATAGTAATTTAGAACAAGCTTCAAATGCTAGATCAATGACAGCCTAGAATCCGAATTGTTTCTTGTGTTCTCCTCTTATCACTAGTGATCAACTGATACACTTGGAAGTAACCCCTTCGAATAGCTCTTCAATTTTTTTTATGACGTGTGTTTATGGGTCGAATAATTTTAATTATAATAAGAATCTCTGGTTTAGTCTTTCTAATATAAAACATTTAGTTGGAAATCAACCTTGGATTATAGCTGGGGACATTAATGCTATTCTGTTTGCTCATGAGGTAGAGCTTATAAGTCCTTCGGCTATTAATAGTATTAGTGACTTTAAAAAGTGTGAAGAGGATTGTTCATTATTTGATTTAAATGCTAGTGGTCCTAGTTTTATATGGACCAATAAGCAATGTGGTGACCTCCTTATTACAAGGTAGTTAGATATAGCCCTTATTAATTCAGCCTAGAGTTCAAGGTTTCCTAGTTCCTATAGGGTTATTCATAATCCTAACATTTTAGACCACTCCCCAATAGCGATTAAATCTTTACCAAACATATAGAAAAGACCTTCTCCTTTCAGGTTTTCCAATTTCCTACTATCGCTACCAAATTTCCTTCAGACAGTAGAGGATACTTGGACTACTCAAGTTCAAGGAACTCCTATATTCTGTGTGGTTTCCAAGCTTAAAAAGTTTAGAAATGCACTCAAATTATTTAACTCTAGTCAGATAGGTGATGTTAATGTTAGAGTTGACAATTTCCAAACAGTTCTTAATAGTATCCAAGATCAATTGAGTCATTTGTATAATCGACCTCAACTAGTAGCCAAGGAAACTAAGGCTATTAATAATTTGATTAGAGCCTTAGATGATCATAAGTCTTTCTATAAACAATCTTCTCGTATCAAATGGCTTAAAGAGGGGGATAGGAACACCAAATTCTTTCACAACTCTTTATTGTCAAATAGGAATAGAAATAACATTCACTCTCTAATGGTGGGCAATGGTAAGAGGATAGTTGATTTTGAAGAGATTCAAGATCAATTCCTAGGTTTCTTTTAAAGCACTATTGGGAATAAAAAAGACCTTCCTCCCTCTAAAGAGTTTGTGGAAAATCTTTTCTCTATCCCTTTTCTTAAGAATCTTACAAACAACCTCATTGCTGAAGTTTCAGCACAGGAAATTAGGGCTGTTTTCAACTCCTTCAATATGAATAAGCCCCTAGGCTGGATGGGATTAATGGGTTTTTCTTTAAGCATACTTTGCATATTAATTGAGGGGGAAGAGCTAAACTCAACTTTTATTTCCCTTACTCTTAAAAAGATCATCCTCCACAGCGGTTGATTATAGACCAATCTCGTACTGTAACATGATCTATAAGGTGATTGCAAAAATTTTGGCAAATAGGATTAGAGAATTACTCCCTCGCATTATCAGCCCTAACGAAAGTGCTTTCATTAAGAACCGTCGAATAGGGGATAATATCTTGTTGGCTTAAAAGATTTTCAAGAATTACCATCTTTATAATAACCATAGGAGATGTGCTTTTAAAGTGGATTTACAAAAAGCCTATGACTCGATTCAATGGGATTTTCCTTTGTATGCTCTAGTAGCTGTAGGTTTTCCTCTTAAGTTCATTGATCGGATCAAAGAGTGTATAACCTCTCCTTTGTATTCTATCTTAATCAATGGATCTCCTTCAAAATTCTTTCAGGGAAAGTCAGGCTTAAGACAAGGGGATCCTTTATCTCCTTTTCTATTTATTATCTATATGAAGGTGTTCTCAAGGAGTCTGAATGCTTGTTTTAATGATAGTACTTCCTTTAATTACCACTGGAGGTGTAAAGCTCTTAAAGTCAGCCATCTTTTATTTACCAATGATCTTTTGTTGTTTTATCATGTTGATTTAGCTTCGGTCCAAATTTTGTTGAATTACTTGCACACTTTTCCGAACTTATCTGGTATTGATATGAACCTGTCCAAGAGTCAGTTCTTTTTATCTCCTAATATGGACCAGTTAACCTATCAATTGGAAGTTATTTCGGGTCTTAAAAGAGGCTATCTTCCTATAAGATACCTAGCAGTTCCTCTTTTAACAGGTCAGCTATCTAAGAGGGATTGTTTACCCTTATTGGATAAAATTGATGCCAGAGTTAACAATGGACCCATAAAAATCTCTCTTATGCTGGTAGACTACAATTAGTTATTTCGATCCTCTCAACCTTTTAGGTGTATTGGTCTAGTGATTTTATTCTCCCTTCTTCCATTATCAAGGAAATAGAGACAAAACTTAGGAATTTCTTGTAGTCTGGGAAGGTGGTGACAAAAGCTCATGTTAAGGTAAAATGGAATGACATTTGTAGACCCAAAAGAGAGGGGGGATTAAGTATTAAGCATTTGTCTACTTGGAATAATGTGCTGATAGGTAAAAGAATTTGGATTTTGTTTAATGATAGTGAAGCAATGTGAGTTAGGTGGGTGCACACAATAATTCTGAAAAGAAAATTTTTTTAGGGTGTCCAATGTACCCACTATAGTTCGTGCAGATGTAGAAAGAAATTATATGTAAGTGATCAAATTGGGAACCATTTCAGATTTAAGATAGGAAATGGAAATTCTACTTTCATATAGCAGGATCTTTGATATCCGAGGGGTATCTTGAAGGATTTCTCAACATCTAGAATGATCAATGGGTCGAAGCTACCTATGAATGCAAGCGTGTCCCTTGTAATCAGGAATAATGAGTGGTGCTGGCATGAGGCAACAGTCGGGACCATCAGGAATCTAAAACCTCTATAGTATCAACCAGATTGTTCATGAGATGATAGGTTGGAATGGCTACCAAGCTCTTCTAAAAAGTATACGAATGATTCTGCATACTCTTCCATGAGACCTCCCATTCAAAGAGTGCCTTGGCATAAACTAGTATGGCATAAAGGGAATAGCCCTAGGCATTCCTTCGTACCTTTGACCTTCACACTCCTAATCACTGCTCTCTGTGTACCTTGGACAATGATACTATTGATCATTTATTCTTTGAATGTTCCTTCTCTAAAACAGTGTGGTTACACTGTCTTCATCATTTCCATTTATACCTTCCTAGCTTGACAAATTTTCATTCCATTCTTAATTAGTTCAACCACACACCAAATTCCAGAAATTGTGACATTAATGTGTTTATCATCATCCTTTCGGTTACTGTGTACAACCTATGGACTGAAAGAAACCTCCAAACCTTTAAAGATGAAGTCTCAAAAGTGGGGAGCATCTACACTAAAGCGATCTTTCAAGTTATGGAACAACTCGGCTCAAATATGGAGAGAGGTTAACATTGAAGTGTTTTATTCTTCTAATGTAATGTTTGCATGTTTTGATTTCAGGTTTAAGAAAATCGTGGGAAACCAATCCCTCTACAGTATTCACAGCCATTCCAAATTCAGTAAATGCTTCAGCTTAAAGCATTAGTCTTAGAAGCAAGGGTGATAAGCAACAAGGGAGGAACTCTCTTAGAAATGGACTTGCCCTAATAGCCTAAAAGATGTTTCCAATTATGATTGTGCTAACCAAAACTGCAAAGGAAAAGGTACAACTTCACCACCATAGGTATGCTACACTAAGAAGTTCTCGCATAGGTACAATTGAAGAACAAAGCTTGGTTTCTCCCACTGATGAGGTGAGGGATAGAAATCATCGCATTGTAGAAGAAAAAGACTTGACTATTTTAATTCCGCTTGAGAATTCTTGTATGATATGCTTGTGATTTTGGTAAGATGATCCTTGCCATAAAATCATCTTGGTGGGTAGATTTATCTAGAACGGTTATTAGGATTTTGAGTAACGAATAATTGTAGGGGTCCTCATGTTCACGCAAGATCTTCCTTATTGGTGTGGAAAAGAGATTGACGTCATGGACAATCTCCAGTTTTGTACATAACTTTTAATTTTTTATAGATTACTAATTTACTAAAAAAAATCTACAACTCTACATTACTTGTTGAAAATCAACTTGCATTGTCCAATTTATCGCTTTCCAAAATAAAGTCCTATACGTGTGTGTTAAGTCAAGAAGACTTCACGTCTATTAATTTTGGTGACAATCAAATAACAATAATATTAAAAATAAATCAACTGTTTTGATAAGTATGTTAAGCATGTAGCAAAAACACAGAAGAAGTGGAAAACACAGAAGAAGCGGAAAGCACAGAAGAAGCAAAAACACAGAAGAAGTGGAAAATACAGAAGAAGCGGAAAACACAGAAGAAGAGGAAAACATAGAAGAAGCGGAAAACACAGAAGAAGGGGAAAACACTAAAGAAGTGGAAAACACAGAAGAAGCGAAAAACACATAAGAAGTGGAAAACAAAGAAGAAGCGGAAAACGCAAAAGAAGCAAAACCATAGAAGCAAAAAATACAGAACAAGCAAAAACACAGAAGAAGCGAAAAACACAGAAGAAGCAGGAAAACATAGATGATACAAAGATGAAGATACTCTAGTACGTCAGACAGTTGGTTAATTGGAGTTAGTTACAAAAGTCAACTGAATAACAGTTTCTACAAGAAACAAGAAGCAGTTGGGGACTTAGGCTATAAATACTAGTCGTAGTCAAAGACTGAACAACTTTCAACTTTTAGCTTTCAAGTTAATGCTTACAAAGAAAAATTCTGTATTCAAAGTGCGATACATGAGAGCAAACTCTACTGTAACAAAAAGCTCACAATATCTTTCTAGTGAGAGA
>JAOSBP010000206.1:25696298-25709807 GCA_027563825.1 Erythroxylum mucronatum
GGATGTTATAGTGCAAACTCTCAATGATGATCGCATGGGTGTTAGTCGCACTCGGCACATTAATCCTGTTATTAGCTCTAGCTAGTTATTAGCTCTTTTATTTACTAAAAAAATAGCGTTTAAGCTAATATTTTGGTACTGCCTTATCCATTTGAAGGTGCAACACATCGATATGTGCAGGTGTCCAGCGATTCTGTCGCCACGAGATGTGGTCGAACTATCCTGCTGAGTCAGATACACGTCGAGGTGGCTGTACTTTTTGCTTATTTGGCAGGTTTTAGTTGGTTCATTATCTGTTTATTTACTTGGGACTCTTAGAAAAGTCCCTAGCCACTTGTCTTAGTATTAGTAAACCTTGTCTTTTACGTCAACAAGTGTGAATATCCTATTTCATATTGTAGAGAAAGGTTGCTACTGCCAACCCCACCTGGTACCCAAACGACTTCAATCTGTTTGTTTAATGTAGATGATACCAGGGAAAACAAAGAGCAAAAACAAACAATGAAAAAGTGCAAATTATTTTTAATAATTTGATTCACTATTTTAGTTATCGGTGTTTGCTTTTTTGGTATTGTATCCACCACCCAATATTCTTTAAGTTGCGTCCATTTCTTGCTCAGATAATATCGCTGTAAGATACGCTCCCTATCTCACGTTTTGGCCCATGATCTTGACAAATCGTTAACTGCATGCCTTTTCATACACACATTTTTTGCGTGTTTCTCATTCTTTTCCCCGTGTTTTTATTTACGTAGAGAATGTTAATAAGAGTATTAATAGATCGATGAACTTCTTCACCGTACTTACATACCAAGACTCTTCCTTCTTGCATTAATATTTTAAGGATAAGGATAAGAACAATAATTTATTTTGGTGCTTAAAAATTCTCACATATAAATGTTTTTAAATTATAATAATATAAAAGTTATAGCATAATAAAGCTTTATTATATTAAATACTTTAAATATTATAAAAGGAGTAATAAACAACAAAACTTCACATATACAATTATCTAATACCAGATAAAAACATAACATAAAATAAGAAATCACAGGCATAATATTGCTGTCCGAAACAGATGAAAAAATAACGTACAACAAAAGTAACATTCTAGCTAGATGGAGAATGGTAAGAAAATGAGCCGCAAATTCAGAGTCCACATTCAAGAGTTGAGTTTCACTTAGAAAACCCTAACCCACTTTCAATGATAAACGAGTCATTAAGTGTTCCTTAATCTTGTTTAGAGAAGAGTATCTGTATTCCGTATACTACGTACATAGTGTAGTCATAATTTGTTTTTTGGGATATAATTTAACCAATAAAATATCAAATAACTGGTCAGAACCCACCACCTCCCGTCCGTCAAAATCAGGACAACTTTCTTTTTCTTTCTCCAAGTACTGCTTCTCTCTCCTCTTCTGTATTTCCTCGTCGAACAAACAGGCAAAGCTATTAACAAAACCTGCAAATCGCTAAAATGGGTACACGCGTCTCTCCCCAAATACCCCGTAACCCTTCTCTCTGACACCCTCTCTCTACTGCTATTTCGTTCCGCTTCGCTCTGAGCTTGGCTTTCTACTCAATATTAGTTTTAGCTTTCTAAATTTCTCTGTTTCTCCCTTGTTTTTCTCTGTTGTGTTCTCTTCATGGGTGCGAATTTTTCCTCAGTTTTCACAGACCCCAATACTTGTTCACTGTATGGCCCTTTTGCTTCAGAGACACCGACCCCGAAAACGAGTCTTGATGACTTGCCTGAGAGTTGTGTGGCTTCAATTATCGGTTATCTAGACCCAATTGAGATCTGCAAACTGTCGAGGTTGAACAGAGCTTTTCGTGGGGCTTCGTGGGCCGACTTTATTTGGGAGTCTAAGTTGCCCGAAAATTATGAAAATATCATGGCAAAGCTTTCTGGGGATTGGTCACTCAAGAAATTGAGTAAAAGGGAGATATATACCAAGCTATGTAAAGCTAATTCTTTGGATGACGGGACCAAGGTATAAAATTTGCTTTGGTCTCTGTGATTTCTGTTTGTTTGGGGTATTAGAAAATAAAGGGTTAGTGTTGAAATTGAATTCTGGGTATTTGCTCTTTTCTTGTTCATGCACTGTGCGTTATTATCGTACCAAGATTTGGGTTTCTTGTAGCTTAAGTTTTTGCGGTGATCAGTCATGGATTTTACCGTAAGGATAGATGGTAATTGAGCTTCTATGTGAAATTTTCCTGTCTTGAACTTGCGTTAGCACTCGAACAACATAATGTTAGAAAGAATAGAAATTGAACTTGTACAATTGTTGGCTACATAGAAATTGAAAGATATAAAGTTTTAATTTTGTCCATAAATATGGGTTTTAATCACCTATGAATCAACATTTACGGAATACAGTAAAATACTGGTCCTTTTATAACTCCGTTATGGATTTGGATTCTCCAATATGTGTGTTTTGTTCATTGGTCTTTTCCCCGATGAGTTTGACGTTTTGGTTTTGTGCAGAAAGTGTGGCTAGACAAGCGTACGGGTGGTGTCTGCTTATCCATCTCTTTTAAGGGATTATCAATAACTGGGATTGATGATCGAAGATATTGGAATCATATACCAACAGAGGAATCGAGGTGAGATTCATGGAATCCCTTTCCCCCATTCATGTATTTGTATATTTCAGGAGGAATGTTGGGATTTTGTTATGTATTTGTTAGATTGGCTGATCAAGTCCAAGTTCATCAAGAAATTTTGCTGAAAATTCTTCAAGGTTGAAGTTCTTTGTTATCTTTCTTTTCTCGTATATATGGGAATCATGTATTTTAGTGTACAGATACAAGGAATTACAGATGGGGATGTGGTCTTACATCTTTATCTTTTGTTATGCACTTAGATGCAGTATGACTCAGTGTGGAAATTGAGATGGTGAATGTTTCTGATTGAAAGTCAGGAATGTAATGTTCCGGTAACGTTAAGTCTGGATTACTTTTCGTAGTGAGGACTAAAGAAACTATAAATGTGATTAAAGTTTAAAAGGAATGAGAATTATGGGGCCCTGGCTAATATGGAGGAAGATTGACCTCATATTATTTTGGAGTTATATGTAGATACTTATGGCAAACAAGTTTCATACTTCACAATATTGTCCCAATACGATTCTCTTCATATCGTCCCCGTTCTTCCTATGCAGATTCAACTCTGTTGCATATCTTCAGCAAGTATGGTGGTTTGAGGTTGATGGAGAGCTCGAGTTCCCATTTCCTACAGGAAGTTATAGCCTATTCTTCAGGCTGCAGTTGGGACGGGCTGCAAAGAGGTTCGGTCGACGGATTTGCAACACTGAACATGTCCATGGCTGGGATATAAAACCTGTTCACTTTCAGCTATGGACTTCTGATGGCCATCATACGTCGTCCAAATGTTTCTTGGAGGATCCTGGAATTTGGAATCTCTACCATGTAGGGGATTTTATTGTTCAAAATCCCAATTCACCAACAAAGCTGAAATTTTCTTTGACACAGATTGATTGCACTCACACCAAAGGAGGCCTTTGTTTGGACGGTGTAATAGTATATCCATTGAAGTATAGGGAAAGGTTGAAGCAATTTTGAACTGCGCATAACCTATCCTAGTTTGTAGGGAGTAGGACATCTTCAAGAAAGCTATAGTTGGTTAGTGTTGTGTATTTGCATACAAGCAATGTATATAAGATACGGCCAGTTTTCTCAGCTTAAGTAAACTGATAGTCTTCTTTTCTCCTCCGTGTAAAAAAGTTTGATGGAAATCCTTGCTGGACCCTTTTTTTTTTCTATTTTTTTTTTTCAAACAGGCAGCGTTGAACTGCGAAGATGAATTCATCTTTTCTTTCCCTCGAACTGTATATGGTGTTTCAGGCATTTCCATTAATTTCTTGGGTTTTAGGGGATGAGTGAAATAGCTATGAATTGTTGGAGAACGAGAATCCGTTCCTCTTAATTAATTATCAACTGCGACGGAGCGGGCAAAGACAGAGAGCTACAAAATGCCAGCATCGCCCTAAAAGACTAGCTAGGGTGATGCTGAAACATTCACGTTTACCATTAAGCATATTTTGTCTGAAACTGAAACTTTGATGTTTGCTACTAAACAGAATTCGACTGAATGATTTTTCTGCGAACTGAAACAAAAGCATCAAATTGAGATTGAACCAATGATGTACAATTATAGTCCAATAGATAATTGTACTAACTTTTAAGAGGATTTCAATTGCCCCTTTTTAAGGCGTCTGGTCCACTTTTTGTGGACTAACTGTGTGCCACTGCATCTGACCTATTTATTTTCGTGGGTCTCACATAAATGGATGAGTCAGATGTAGTGACACACAGTTGGTCCACAAAAAGTGGACCAGAAGATCTGGCTCCCTTTTTAAGGGTATACTAAAAAAACAAATTGCCTTCTATCAATTCATTTACTAATCTTAAAATTCAAGCAATTGTTGTCGATTAATTACATTAAAGCAAGCAAGTTGATTTTATATTAGCTGTGTAGATCCATGTTTTACATGTCCCGAAAAACGTTATTACTACTACGCTATGAGAAGCACTTCCATTTTTTGTATATAGGTTGACTGATACCAAAGATCTGGTACTAGGTAGTGTCTTGTCTTCAGCGTACTTCGTTGCCCCCATCACAGCCCAGCCAACAAATAGTATATAATAATAAGTTAATAACGTTATCTACTCCTTGGGATTCGAATACATCTGAAAGAGGTAACAAGATGTACAAATAAAAACACAAGTGTCCACGGGTAACAACTTATGCCTGACAAGACAATCATATCAATGTCTTCTAGTACAACTGTTGCCAATAAAATCTATTTCCTTGGATCCTAATGCCAACCTAAACTATTTATTACTGTTTCAACAAACACCTTAGTCAAAGGCTTATCTTCATTATAAATTTCCCCATACAAGCCACGTAATCTTCGGAATGAATTGTCACAGACACTGCCAAAGTTCACCAGTGAGAAACTTTGCACTGATCCAATTCTTGCTCATATTCTGAAAGTAATGTTCCGCTTACTATAATGGAGTATCCATCATATACATAAAAAAAGTTAGAGCAAGTGTAAAGAATAACACGAGCGTTACATGCCCAGGATCAAACGTGAATGTGAATAGATGAAAAAAAACTTGAAAAATATCTATTTTGCTTTTCATGATTTTGAACGAGCTTTTCAAATTCAAAACGATCTCGTTTTTAACAACCTTTACGAAAATTGATTGTCGGGATATCGTTAACGTCTTTCTGTAACTTTCTTAATACGTGAACCTCTTAACGGATCTGGTCGGGTCGGTCGTGTTGGGCCTGGGCTCAGTCACAGCGACCCGTGGGCCGATCGGTCCATTCATTAAGGATGTCAAACTCAAGCCCGATCCATGATCCCCGTAGTCCATTAGCAGGAGAAAACCTTCCATGCAGAAGTAGGAGTCTACGTGAAAACCTAACCCTAGCATCCATCTCATATATAAGGTATGATTTCGTTGTGATAAAGGTACGCGCAATCATAACCCTAGTTTTCCCCTTGCTTACAGCAATCCTACCTTCACCAAAAGACTTACTTGATCGTTGGAGGGGCTAATCGGGACACAACCCCCGACGAGCCTTCTTTGTTTTGCAGGAACTCCTCACCGAGACTCACAAGTGGGGCAATCGAGTCATGGATCCAAACGGCAACGTTCAGTTCGGCCAGAATAAGGCAGAACCAGGATCAAAAAATCTAAACATTCATGATTTTCTTAAGTAGTTGCGAAAGACCTTAATCTTATCTATAAAACTTCCATATCGAGTTTCCCTATCACAGGCCTAGCTCACGGTGATTAGGAGTCATTTTCTTCGCTAGACTTTAGCTATTAGACCAGATTCTTTATCGAGCTACTTTATTTTCTTTAGCTGGATCAAATTTGATTCACTTAACTGTAAATTTATTAAAACCAAAAAATCCTAATTAATTATTGTCTAATAATATTAGAAAATTACTAGTGATCTCTCCCTTAGACAACAATTAATTATGCTAGTCGTAACAGTAAGAAAACCAGTAAAATCACAATCAAGCAAAATCAGTGTATAGTTGGCCAATTTTTTAAAACACATTTAATCCAAAGATAATAAAAGTCAATCATTCTATCCCGCAAGGCATTCGATACCTGAAAATATCAAATGCATGTGTCATGTGTGACATAGATTCAATGCAATCACGCATATCTAATACTTTACTAACACGAATGAGAAAATGAAATATAACAAACTAGGATGATACTTGTATGATTTGAAATGTATCACCTTTCTATTTGTAGGTTTCAATATCTCTACACTTGATGCTAAAATGTATTAGAGAAATCTGTTTTCTCTCACTAAATACTAAACTACATTATAGAAAACCTTTATGAGATTAAACACTTATATGCTCCTTATGTCGTGTCAAATCTATGAATTCACATATGAAACTATGTGTCATAAAGATATAGGCTCAAAGTCAATCTGTATATATATGCCTAATGACCTATTACAACTGCTTAAGACCTACACAAATCTTAAAACTTTCACTTTGTTATGATAATGTACAACCCTGTATGATTGAGAAAAATATGATCATCATCAATATGTACAAAAGAGAATGTCATAATACATGAAATTAGTATACATATATCTAGAGCAAGTACAGTGATTCCTGACTAACAGTGTTTAAGGAATTTAATACACTCATATTGTATACATGTCACTCAAAAATAAGTAGGCGAAGTCTTTTAGTCAAAAGATCAATAAGCATATCTGTAGTCCGCAAATGTTCTACCTTAATGTCACCTTCTGTATGAGTTCCTTAGAGCTCAACAATACAATCTGTTATCTTCCACAACACTGCACCATCTGCTAGTTTAAAGATATATTTTGACGTAGACTTTCTGTCATTTAAACACATAGCTAAGTTAAAAAAAAAGTATAGCCAATGAGATCCAAATTTTTGACTTTTCTAATTGTCAACACATAATCCTTAGTACCCTTTAGATATCTTAACACCCATTTGACTACATACCAGTGATTCATTCCTAGATTAGCTAGATAATTACCCAACAGTCCAACAACAAATGTAATATTCGGTTGGGCATACAACAAGCTACTAACAGTACCAAAATATGGGACATTTGTCATAGTCTCTCTCTCTCTCTAGATCACTCTTTGGACATTGTGGTAATAATAATCTCTTACCATGAGAGATAGGTACTGCAACAGGTTTAAAATCATCCATATTAAACCTTTGTAGCACTTACTCAATGTAAGCTCTATATGAGAGGCCTAATGATTGGCGAGATCTATCCCTATGAATCTGAATACCTAGGAGAAAAGATGCTCTACCAAAATCCTTCATGTCAAAATGCTTGGCCAAAAGCTACTTAACCTCATGCAACAAGGTCAAGTCATTTAATGTGAGTAAAATATTATCCACATGCAAGAGTGCGAAGATAACTTTGCTCATCTGACCTTATAACATAAACATCTTTCAACTTTATTTTCCACAAAATTAAAAGAGGTAATGACCTTATCAAATTTAAGGTACCACTATTAGGAGGTTTGTTTTAAACCATAAATCAATTTACTCATCTTACAAACCATGTCAATTCTATCTCGGTTCTAAAATCCTTCAGGTTGCTTCATATAGATCTCTTCACAAAGGTCTCCATTTAAGAATAAGAGGAATGAATCATAAGCCTATATGAAAGCATACATGCCTTCAATATCTAAAGTAAATCTTTCTAATGAGAATTTTAAATAAGTGATACTCGCCAATTAAAATAATTCACTTAAGAGATACGATTACTTAATTCATATGAAATTCTTTGTTGAAAACAACTCACTTAACGATGAGATTACTTAATAAAGAGAAGATAAGTGACCAAATAATGTGATTATTTAATAAATATAAATTTTAATATAATAATTATATATTTGAATAGAAATTAGATTTCCTTTAATTAAAGAATATACATTTTTGAATTTAAGATTAATTAAAAGTTTATATATAAAGTTTAATTATTTCACTAAAATTTGAGAAGTAACTCTTTTCTGTACAATTAATTAATTTAATAGCAAAATTTTAATATTATGATTATAAATTTAAATTAAATATTTAGAGCATATAATATTTATGACATAAATTAAATTTTTTATATTAAAATATTTAAGGTGAATAGATTTTTTTAAATTAAAAGATACCATTGCATTCAAATTATCACATAATTAAAATTTATCGATAAATTAATGTTTTAAATATAAGTGTAATAAATTAAATAATTAAGATAAATGAAATAAAAATAGAAGATGATCTTTTAAAATATTTAAAAGTTAATTCTCTATGCTCTTTTCAAAAGTATTAAAGAAATTATAAATTATAAATTGTTTTTAATTTTAGAATTTTAATTTTTATCTCTACTTTTTTATTTACATATAATTATTATACATTATTACTCTCACTAATAGTATATAATATTTTTTATGTACTAATGATTTTTTCTCTCTCTTTATCATACATTTATAATTAATTGCTACGAAAATTATATTTATGACTGAGCGAGCTTTGAAATAACTGATAAAATTATTCTTTTGTGATCGGAAGATTACGAGTTGAAGTCACACAAAGCGGAGAGTGGAGTCTCTTGCACTAAAATTTGCCGTAAGTTAAAAATTTTATCAGTGAGGTTTTTAATGTAAAGAAAAAAAAGTTCACAAGAGTAAGACATTAAATAATTGTTGTATATCCAGTTTCTTACACTTTCTGAACTTGGATGATATGTAGACTAGACATTCAATTCAAACATTGAATTGAATCCCCCCAACTAACTCATAGAACCCAGCACCCACCAAGTAGCAACCCCATTTATGTCCTACCTTCTCTTTTCCATTAAATTCAATTCTTCCAATTCACTTATTTTTACGTTTTATTACCATATCTTGAAGTCCTGCATTGAAGCAGAATTTGAAGAGACCTAATAATACGCAATCTTACCTTTATATTATAGAAAGACTTTTTTATTATAGGCTGTTTTTACGTTTTATCTCATACATAATCTCACTTAAGTTTTCAGTACAGTAGAATTCTTTACAAAATAGTCTAAATGAAAGAAGAGTGGACGCTTGTAAAATTTTTACAAATTACTTAAACGACTAATAATAAATAGTTAAATTTATCAATTATTTTTAAATAAATAGTCGATATTTCAGTCTCTCAAACTCACCGTAGAAACTAAAGACTTTTGTCTTCTTCTTCCCAGTTCTTAACTCAAAATCAACCCCGTCCGAGTTGATCGTCTCTCTTTCTCGGCCCACCATGGATTTGGATATGGATTCCATGGCCGCCGCGATCGGGGTCTCCGTCCCTGTGCTACGTTTTCTTCTCTGCTTCGTGGCCACAATTCCGGTGGGCTTTTTTCACCGGGTTGTACCGAGTCGGCTTGGCAAGCATATCTATGCAGCTGGTTCGGGGGCTATATTATCGTTTCTCTCCTTTGGGTTCTCTTCGAATCTTCATTTCTTGGTGCCCATGTTGTTAGGTTATTCTTCCATGCTTCTGTTTCGCCCGTATTGTGGAGTTCTTACTTTTATATTGGGATTCGTTTATCTCATTGGCTGGTACGTTGCTGATTTGATTTACTGGCATTGATCTTTTTAGCATGACTAAATGGATTTTGAACTTCTTAGTGGTGTCCCGTTATAATTGTTGGTTTCGTTCGTGAAATTGACTTGGATTCTTGATTGCGTTTGCTAATAGTAGTTTGCTTTATCTATGAAGTCTATGTTCCTTTGCTTTTTCGTGAATCTTCATTTTTCATTAAGTACATAAAATGTTTCATGCTTTCAAATCCTAATGGGAGAAGTAGATGATTGTCTTGTGAGTTTTAAAGCACGTCTTTGTTCTAAACATCACAAAACAAGTTCTTTCATCTTCCTTTTTTTTTTTGCATGGAAGTGGGTTTAGACCATTAGACGGAAAAGGAAGTACATGAGAATGACCTACAGCTATATCAATTGTGCACCATACTATTTTTATGGTTCTTTTCTTAAGCTGTAAAATTATTATGATTTTCTGATTCTTCATTTTGGAATATGGTTCTTGAAATGTTCTTTTCTATGATGTTCTGAGGGATATGTAAGAGTTTGAATTAGAAATAGCAAGAAAGAGTGTAGTAGCGTCGAAACATGGATTTTTTATTTCAGAATTCTTGACCATTGTCATGCATATGTAGCCATGTATATTACATGAGTGGAGATGCATGGAAGGAAGGAGGCATTGATGCTACTGGTAAGCGCAGTTTTCAATTTTCTAACAGACTTGAATTAGACTATTGAAAGAACTATCGGAATGGCGTTTTCAAATAAGTTATGGGAATGGGATACTTTGTATGGACTAATCTTCATTTTCATTATTTGTTCTGGTCAGTACTGAAATCTGGTGTTCTAATGCAGGAGCATTGATGGTGTTAACACTTAAAGTCATATCATGCGCAATTAATTACAATGATGGGTTGTTGAAAGAGGAAGATTTACGAGAGTCTCAGAAGAAAAACTGTTTGATTAAGCTGCCTTCATTGATTGAGTATTTTGGTTACTGCCTTTGCTGTGGTAGCCACTTTGCTGGCCCAGTTTATGAGGCGAAGGATTATCTTGATTGGACTGAGAGGACAGGTGTAAGTAATTTGGTCGCTCTTTTACTTCTAGATGCTTGCTCTTTATGTGAATGTTATTCTCAGTTTTCTTAACCTAGCTTTGCAGATTTGGGCCTACACAGAGAAAGATCCCTCACCGTCTCCTTTTGGAGCAACCATTAGAGCTATTCTTCAAGCTGCACTTTGCATGGCCTTGTATCTGTACCTGGCACCCAATTATCCCTTATCCCGTTTCTCTGATCCAATTTACCAAGAATGGGGCTTTTGGAGGAAGCTGAGTTACCAATATATGTCTGGTTTCACAGCTAGATGGAAATATTATTTCATCTGGTCAATATCAGAGGCCTCTATCATTATCTCTGGCCTTGGTTTCAGTGGGTGGACAGACACTTCTCCCCCAAAGCCACGATGGGATCGTGCTAAGAATGTTGACATCATTGGTGTTGAGTTGGCAAAGAGCTCGGTCGAGTTGCCATTGGTGTGGAACATTCAAGTCAGCACTTGGCTTCGACACTGTGAGTTGATCAGTTCAACTTTTTACTATTTTTTTTCTCAGTTAAAGTTGTTAAAGTAGGATCTAATATCTTGGACCACATGAAAGCATTGATGCTCCATTTCTTTAATTTGAAAAAATTAATTCCGTCCTCTTATTGAATAGGATGTGAATCTGATACACCATTGGGCATTAATCATGATTCATGGTGTGATTCTATTTTGAATATTTTTCATTCTTTTCATTGGATTTTTTTTATAATCTTTCCCTAGGACTTTGAAGATGATTTTATATTTTGCTGGTGGATCCCTTTAAGAATAGGTAATTAGTGTGTGTTAGTGAAATCATGGTGATAAATGAACATGATTGACCCATAGCAAGTTTCTCAGATTTGGACTTATGGCATGTGTCATATAACTTTTTGATCCTAAACAATAGTTTGATTTCTTTTCTTTTTATTTGCCTTAGTTGCATATACCCAAAGCAAGAGTTACTAATCTTATCTAATATTTGATTCATGCAGATGTCTATGATAGACTTGTTAAGAAGGGGAAGAAACCTGGTTTCCTTCAGTTGTTGGCCACACAGACTACAAGTGCAGTTTGGCATGTGAGTTTAATGCAAAATTTATGTTGTCTGCTTGCTTCTATTTTCTTTTCCCCTATCTTGATCTGTTTGATTATGTGTGGGCTGTATCTTTTTCTTGCGAGTTAAATCTAGTCCATTTTGAAACTGCTTGAGATGTGTCACTGATTGACTTTCTTAATTGGCTTGTTTTCTGACTAGATAAGGTTATGTATCTTCTAGGTTGTGTGATGAGTTTGGTGACAGTAATATGCATCGTATCAGTTCTTCTCACACTTTTTCCATTTGGGGCTGTGCTCATCTACCTGTTGTTTCTGATTCACCAAACAGCTAAACTTTTGTTGTGGTCTTTTTTATTTTTTGAATAAAATTGCAGGGTTTGTATCCTGGATACATCATATTCTTTGTCCAGTCAGCACTGATGATTGCAGGTTCAAGAGGTATCAACCCAGATACCTTTTACTTGTTCTGTTTAATTAAAGTCCACATAAAATTGTGAAAGCCTCTTGACTTTCTCCTATCTTGAGCAGTCATATACCGCTGGCAACAAGCTATTCCTCCAACTAAGGCTGTGATTAAGAAAATAATGGTGTTGATGAATTTTGCATACACACTTTTGGTCCTAAACTACTCTTCCGTTGGTTTCATGGTTAGCTCTCTCTTTCTCCTTTGCATGGAAATTTCATATTTTGAGATGTTGAAAATTGCTGTTTTGCTGCTTTCTACGGTTTCTTATGCTTATCTTTCTCTATGACTCAGTTGTTAAGCTTGCATGAAACCCTTGCTGCATATGGTAGCGTGTATTATGTTGGAACCATTCTACCTGTGATACTAATCCTTCTTGGGAAGATTATTAATCCGGCGAAACCTGTCAGAAAAGCTAGGAAGGAACAGTGATGTAGGAGATGCAATTGCTTCCTTTTTTTGTAGTACTTCAAATGATCTGCAAATAACTGGTAGCTTCTGCAGCAGTTAATTCGTAATCTTTTCTATTCTTTTCCCTTTTCCTGCAAACCTCTACTCCTGTCTAAACTTTTTGCCAGTTGAGCGCGTGACATCCTTTAATTTACCAATTTCCAAGGACTTGTTGGCCAATCCCATACATGACGTCTTTAACCAGTATCAGGTTCAAGGAGTCGTAATCCAACTTCATATTTCTGCGTGCATGAGCTTTGCACCAACATATATACTCGTACATATAGCGGGAATTAATGCCCTTGTTTATATATTGCTACTGTTTATATGTATTCTTTTTTTATTTTCCTTTTCGGGATTAATCTGTGTAGGGACTTTTGAGATGGCAACTAAGTTCCAGTTGTCAATATCCCTTTGTTTAAGGACTTTTTTCTTAATTTTTTTATCTTCCTTTTATGAGTCGATTAGTAGTATAATGAAAAAACTCTGAACTTTTGCTGGCAAGTTAGCCCCTGTTTGGTTGATGGTTTAGGATGGAAGGGGATGGAATGTAACATGTTTCTATAGTTTGTTTGAGGGTTTCATAATGAAATGGAATGGGATGGGATGGGATGGAAGCGGAGGGTTTCATGTTACATTCCATTCCATCCTGAACAGCGAAAATAAGAAACCTCCGATTTGGAGGGTTTAGGATAGAACGCAACTTAATAAATACACACCACCTAATATACCCTTAATAATTCTTCTTAATATCAACTCTCACCGAATCATAATATTAATATATTAAATAGAATATAGTAATATTTAATATAATAAATTTTATTAAATAATTAATAATAATA
>JAOSBP010000206.1:25716989-25733802 GCA_027563825.1 Erythroxylum mucronatum
CAAACACTGTTTTTATAGAGGTTCGGTGCTAAGACCTACGTCCTCTACCTAAGCTCCCACTTAGGATTTTGGCAAACACATTACTGCACACTTTTTAGTTCAGTGCGAACTTTTCGATACCATTTGATTTTCGGCTCAAGCTAACCTCACAATTGATCTGTCTTCCGGCACAAATCCTACCTCACTAATGATTCTCCTCTAATCACTAAGCTTATAATAAAAATGATAAATAATTGAAGTAAAGCTCGCTGTAGCTAGATACACTTGAATGTGCAGAGAGAAATTTAGAGTAATAACAACGATGATTATGAAAGATGATCAGTATGCTTTGCTATTTTCTGTACTAATTGATCTCTTGATGTTACTCTACTTATTTGCAGGCTTCTGGATCAATATAGACATTGTAGATCATCTATTAGCCGTTGAAGATTGTTTCATAGACGTTGTGAATGATTTTCTTCCCGTTTGATATAAATTGACTTAGTAAGAATAAGATCAGATGTAATGCTAGTCGACTGGTCGAGATGTGTCAGTCGACTGGAACCAGTGTTTTTATGAAAAATTTCATCTTCGCTCCACGATCAGTCGACTGGAATGATTTTAGTCGACTAGAATGATTATCCAACTTACAGTTCTCTTGTTTTCAGTCGCCTTGCAACATTCTGGTCGACTTGATTAAGACCCACTTGACAGATATGTTAATTCTCAATCGTCTTGTAATGTTCTGGTCGACTGAAACAAACTACAACGGATATATTGCAAAAAATCTTTAATCTTGATTTGTTGGAAAACAAATCTTCAATTATGATCTTCACAAAGATCACGTTTTGCACGTTGTATAGCTTTTGATTAAGTTGACTACCTCTTGATTGTTGGAGATTATCTCTATCTTCATGATATTTTATCTCTTAGACATTTGAAGATTAATGCTATCTGAATTTTGAACATTGTCTGTCTCTTGTATCGTTGGAGATTGTCACTAGAAATGCATTAATCCTTTAATTGAATAACAGTCAAAATTTCTGAAATAATTTCTTAACCAATTCTATACATTTTATTATTATCAAAACATAAAGGAATTTTATTTGTCAACCACCATTGGTCCAACAGTTTTTGGAGGTACAAAAGTGTAACTATGGGGGTATGTATATGTGGAGTTGGTTATAATTGTTGGAATGTTATTTTATCTCTTATCAATGAATTCCAAATTTGATGTAGCTTCTTTCTATTTTTATAAAAAAAAATAAAAAAGAAAAAAGTAATTAAATAAAAGTATCAAGGAGAAAATGCATTTGTTAAGTTATTTATAACTAATTTTTTCTCTTAAAGTTGTAAGGGAGATGTAATTTTTAAGGGTCACTCCTTATAGTCACAAAGCATTGTTTATGATCAACTTTTGTGAGTGATTTATACTTTATGGGGTTTATGGTGTGAAGGCTTGAATTTGAGCTATGAAACATAGTTTTTACATTCATCATAATTGATGTACAAAGTTTTAAGTGAATGATGGTTTTTGCGTTTAATGTTATATTGAGTGTTTTTCTAACTTTACTAGCTTTGATGGCTTTTATGCTACATTACCTAAATACATCTCTCCTTAACTTTTGCCTACATTACAACCTTAAAAAATCCTTTAATTCATGATTATGCATATGAATCCTAGTGGTGGAGAAATGAAATGATATGCAAAGTCGTAGAATGTCATGATCATGAATGATG
This sequence comes from Erythroxylum mucronatum, assembly GCA_027563825.1. NCBI lineage: Eukaryota > Viridiplantae > Streptophyta > Magnoliopsida > Malpighiales > Erythroxylaceae > Erythroxylum > Erythroxylum mucronatum. The sequence goes on from JAOSBP010000206.1 coordinate 25,718,709, forward strand.
TTTGAGTGTACCTATGGATCAATGCTATTTACACACTTTGTCTAAGTCTACTACAAGATTGTTCAGTTTCTAAAGGTGATGATTGTTGATTGATCATGAGTAGAGGAATTTAATGTTTAGTTCTTGCTACGATTTTGAAAGCTATCTCTCTTTACTTATGGCTATCTATTCTTAGGAAATATGGAAATTGTGAAAGTGTTTAGCTTGTGATTTTGTTGATTTGCTTGAGGCCGATCAAAAGCTAAGTATGAGGGAATTTGATGTGTGCTTAATTGTTTATACATTCACTTGTTAACATTTAGTGATTATTATTGTGAAATGCTCAAGACACTCATTTTAGTTCATATTTGATTTTAGATATAATTTGAAAGCATAAAAGCCAAAATGAGTCAAGAGAACGTTCATTGAGCCAACATTTTGATGTTCAAACTTAATTACTCATGTGAAACAAGACGGAGATGTATTAGGATGAGGATTGCACAAGAAATCACAAAAAGAACAACAATTCAGCAAAGCCTGAGAGATACACGGTCGTGTATATACCATACGGTCGTGTATCCAATTGGAAGACATATTTTGGACTTACACGGTTGGATACATGGTCATGTATCCAACTATCATGTATCCAACCGTGTATCTTCACGATTATCAGTTTTTTAGGTTGCACGGTTGGCTGCACGATCGTGCACACAATTATACATATGCCTAGAAACCTAGTTTTTTCTATAATTGGATCGTGCACACAATTATACATATGCCTAGAAACCTAGTTTTTTCTATAATTGACATTTTGTACAACAAAAGAGGGATGAATCATTTTGGGACTTCGTGAAGGAGCAGAGCACTTACTCTTTGGAGACCCATGGAGGGCTAAGCTTCCCTATTCCGATTCGGAGGTGAAATCGACGCCTAGGGTCGCATTTAAGCATATCGTCATTGTGTATCATTGTTCTATCTCTCTTTAGTGATTGTTTACGTTGTTCTATTTTTATTGATTTAGGTATTCATATATGAATAATTAGTATTCTCGTTATCATTTAATTGTTTTTGTATGAACCCATTGTTAGAATCTTAAATACAATATGTAATCGTTATGTTATATAGATTCATTTGTGATAACTAATGGTGTTAAATCATTAGGAATAACATAACATAAGTTAAATAACCTAATTTTGTGCGGTTATTACCTATATTAATCTGTTTTCCTTATTTGTAATAGGGAAAGAAAAATTTACACAAAATAGTCTTCTTCTAAATTTACACAAAATAGTCTTCTTCTTGGAGAGTATCCCTCTCTCACGTAGGGATAGTTTTATTCATTGCTACGTATCATGCCGATTGTCCTTAGAGTGTATATCTTACCACACAACTTTGAGCATCTCACTCACAAGGATTACATTTTACAATCATCACTTGCAATTCAATTTCATTTTAGAAACCCGTTTACCATACAATCAAAAGCTTCACTATTAACAGATAACTAAACATAAAGACTTCATCCCAATAAGAGAAAGCATGACGAAACCCACCTTTTGAAATCTCCCCTTTTCCTTTTCCTCTAATTTTCTTCAACACGTTGACATCTAACTCCACACGATTCCCGTTGATATGTGTAGATTTTGTAAAGAAAGAGAGTCCAAGTATACAATTGCCTTTTAAATTTCTATCTATGCAAGTGTCTCTTAATTTGCAAAACTGGACAAATTGAGGTGGGTAAGCCGGCAGATAACACCACCATGTCTGTTACAGATAAGGTAAACATCCGCCTTGGCACCACCGACCACCACGTATACAGTAGTAGGTTTCTCTTGTTTTCCTTTTGATTCTTATTTTCACTACCGATGAACCGCACGAGACATGAAATGCTTTAGGAATTAATCGCCAATCAATTAGCTAGCTAGCTGCCATTGTAAGGTTATTAGCTGTGTTTTATTAATTATTATCTTGGTGTCTCTTCATCGAGAGGGAGTCCACGGTGATCTTATGGAACAGCCGTTTCGAGGATTAATCTCTTCATTAGATGACAATAAATTGTGTCCTCCTTTTTGGTTTATGACGAAGAAAATGGTCAAACAACTAAGACTTTGAAAACCTTTGTTCATAATTAACATGTTCATAGGTTAAGTTCAGACTGCACCTACATGCCCACTTTGTTCCGACTCCTACTGAAGTAAACTTCAGGAATTCATATTCCACAGTCAAGCACATAAATGAATTAGGGTGATGACACTGATATCTACTCGTTCAATTTTTGTCGGTTAATCCCTTCAATTTAATATACTGACGTGGTGAAAGTGTGTCGCTCTCGATAATTACTCCTACAAATCATATCTTCAAAAGATAAGAGTTTGGTGAGTGCCAAATGGTAATAGGCTACCATATGATTACCAGATGGGGAAAAGAAGCAATTGCGGTGGGAAGTATATAGATTGATTGTGGTTTCCAAGTTGAGGTAGAGGCTGAAATAGATGAGCAAAGACTCTAAGAAGAGTTCTGATGATGATTCCGATATAGATGCCAAATTCAGGTATAAATGCTTAAGCCCATGCGTTAGTTACTTAGATATTTGAGTACTGCAAGACAGTGAGACTATGGAACTAAAAACTAAAAGGTGCAATCCTACATTAGAAATTCAACCTCATAATGTACACGACAAGGCCAACTAATTGTTGTGACCAAATCAACGTAGCACAATAATTTAGTTTATATAATCTCATAATTTTGATTATAATAAAAAACAAAATTCAACAGTATTATTCAACAAAATTCATATATTTTCCAACCATATTATACAAACAATACATTGAATTTGTTTTTGAGTAGGAAAATTCAACATAGCAGAAATATAAATTGATCATAAAAATTTTCTTAAAACTTACTACTCATTAAATAGCTATTCCTTTGCAAAAATGTATACATTAACAATTTTGCGGGCTTAAATCTATCTCAATGAATCAAAAATTAGGTGCTAAGTAGCATTTATTTTTTTGCTACACGTTTCTTTTTTTTTGTAATAATTGTTATAAAAATTCATTTTATGATGAGCGGAAGCACATACTATTTACTTTTTTTTAGATTACAACCAACCTGAGGCCAGGCCTAATGAGGCCCGAGGTGGTAGGCTTGAGTTTGGGTCCAATTAGGTCCGAGTTTGACTTGGCTAGGCTAAAATTATTTTTAAATAAAAAATTTAAAATAACGTCTTTTTGTTTTTATTTATTAAACCTTGGGTCGGGTTAGATCCAAATAGCCTGAGCCCTTGCCTTATTTGAAGCCTAATTTTTTTTAAAAATAGGACTTGAATTTTTGCTTGAGGCTCGGTCAACTAAGGCCTAGCCCATTGAACACGGGCAGGGCGGATTTGATCCTATTGTCATCTTTTTTTTTTTTTTTTTGTGTTTGAAGCTTATGCTAATAGTTATTCTTAAACTTTAAGATTCCAATTGACCAAATTAACGCATTGATTGTTGTATCCGATAACTTTGTTGTTTCTGATTCAGTGATTTACTTTTTTGAATCAGTAATTTGGCTGCTTTCGTTAAATTCATTCTTTAGGGGATTAACCAAAGACGAGATCCAAGGCTAAGAATAGGAAGGGCGAGTCTTTTACGAAGTCGGCAGTTGCAAAGGTTGACTAGGCAATTTCCACGCGCCATTATGTCAATTAATAACGCACTTCTGCTTGTGTGCAACAGTGGAGGACAGTTCCACAAAAACGGACAGCAACCTTAACCTTTCTCCAATTGGATCGTTCGGACACTTTCCTCAAACAGACAGCCAACCAAACAATAAGACAATACCAAGTAAACTACTTCCAACGCAAAATGTTGTCTTTAAGAAAATCAGCGTTTTCGTGTAAGTTTTTATGATATCAAATTTCGGTCCTTCCCAAACTCCTGTACAGAATCAAAAATTAATGAATAAACTATAGTATAATCCAATTTGAGATGTCACCTGCTTGCCCTTCTAATTAAATCAACATTCAAACTAATAAACTATACTCGGATGAAACTTTAGTGTCAATGACATGGTGATCAGCAGTTGCGGCATTTCCGGTGAGTTCCTTGGCCCTGAGGGCTTGCAGTTCCCAATCGGTTCGCAACAAAACGAACAACATGGTCACAACACATGATCCTTGGGCGGCTAGTAGACCAAGCCAAAGTCCTTTGAAGTCATAGCCAGCATAAAAACATAACCAAATGGCCACAGGCATGCCAACAATGTAGAAGCAAGCCAAGTTGATGTTTGCACCCAATTTAGGCCTAGCAGTCCCTCTCAAAACCCCACAACCTGTTGTTTGGGGGCAATTCCCCAGCTCACAGAGGCCAATTATAGGCAGAACCATCGATGTCAATGCAATAATCTCTGCGTCTTGCGTGAACATGCTTGCCCATGTTTTCCTCATCATCACTGCAAATAACAATGCACAGAATCCTAGGACAAAACTTGAACATAGACCGATCATAGCACCAAGTTTTGCTCCTTTTGGATTGTTGGCACCTAGTTCGTTTCCAACTCTGGTAGACACACCAAAGCTTAATGAAGATGGGAAAATGTATATCAAAGCCGTTGTTTGAATTAATATCCCCATTGAAGCAACAGTAGCTCTTGGATTTATCAACAAACCACATAGTAAAATCATCAACTCATACCACCACCATTCTAAACAAACCGAAATGCAGCTTGGAATAGCCAAGTTCAGTAACGATTTCCACCCTTTCAAGCACTCCAAGGAAATCCCAACCCAAGTTTCCTTGTATACGCCAGAGAGCATAACGTAAATGATCAATGATCCCACCAGATTGAAATTAGTCCAGACAGCGCTTAATGCAACACCTTTGATTCCTAGATTTAGTACTGAAACAAGAAGGTAGTTTATAGGTATATGGAGAAGAATAGAAAGAATTGCACAATATGTAAGAGGCAGAGTTATTGATTGGCTTCTAAGGTATATCCTCAAAGGGTGCAAAATGGATTGGGCAACAAGGTCAGGGAGAGAATAAAGAATATAGGATTGAGCTTCTGTGGCTATATCATGTTCTTGGCCACAATAAAGAAGAATGTTTTTCATATTGAACCATGAAAAAGCTATAGGTATTGACGTCAATATAAGCAGAAGAATCGTTCTTTGCAAGGTTAGACCAAGAAGTTTGTATCTTTTGGCACCAAAAGCTTGGCCGCAAATTGGTTCCATGCCAACGGCAAGGCCGGAAAGAATTGAGTAACCGGTGATATTTGCGAACCCAATTGCTAGAGAACCACCAGCTAAGGCAAGCTCCCCTAAACGGCCAAGAAAGAGCATGGAGATCATGGAGCGAGAATAGAGCATTAAACCAGTGAGTATCATTGGGAGAGCTATGTTGGCTATACATTTGGCTTCTTTGAGTGCAAGAGCGAGATGGGATTTCTCCGGATTTAGGTGGGATGTTGGGTTCCAGGGGATTAATGGATTTTCCATGTCGGTTTCGTGTACCTTGGTCGATGGTTTCAAGTTGCATTTGTAAGATTGAGTAGATGAAGGTAACTGACACATGATTTATGGAATTTATAGATAGTTATGGACTTATTAAGAAACAGAGGAAAGGAAAAGAGTTAAGAGATGTGGGTTTTGAAGTTTATGGAGGATCGACCGAATGAGAAGCGGTGATTTAAATGGAAAGGTTGGAGTCCTTGAAGGAGAGGATTGATACGCTCCTGTTTGGTGCTTAGACATAGCTGAATTTGTTGCTTATAAGACTGCCCATTATGAAAAAAAACAAAGGATATATTTGACTTGTACAGATATGAAGAGGTTACAAGGTCTAACTGAAATTCTCAGAAGTAAGAAGGAAAGTAAGTCTTCAAGCGTCCTTTTATGACCGACCAGGGTCTGACTGTAGGGCCTGCAATGGATGTTTCTGTAATATATATATATATGACAATGGAGATCCCAAAAAGCAGAAAAGGATGGCACACGGATTTACGTGTTGGAACTTATGTCATTTAAGGTTACAAGTGTCCAACAGTTATGGGAAGAATTAGCCACTTCCATATTTATTGCGTGGTATAAATAATAATAATAAGTCAAAATGGTTCAACGTGTGAGGGTGGATGGGCTCCTGCTTCTTGTCCACAACGACAAATTATTCTTTGGGCGGTTTTGAGAGAGGACCTAAAACCTGTACTGTTTAGGCTTTGGCAGCCGCCGCTATCCTACACGGACTTAATCTACAATTATCCTAAACTCACTACCTGCTACGAATTAATTTTTGTTTATTAATGTGATGTTATAAAACATCACATCTTATTGAAGCTCCAAATTGGTGTGGGGAGGAAGGAGGTAGCAAGATCTATGCTACTCGTACATAATTATAGTTGACCATGGTGAGAGGTAATATTAATACTCCCTCCGATTCATAATAAGTGTCGTTTTAGATAAATTTTAATTATTCAAAATAAGTGTCTTTCTTGACTTTTTATGCATGTTTATAATTTTACTTCCAAAATTAACCTTTAATTTCTCTCTCCTCTTAATTACACAGATCACAATTTTAAGGTAATTTAATAATTTTACAAGGTCAGAGGTAACTTCATGAGAGTATTAATAAGGGTATATCTATAATTTCATTAGCTTTCTTAATAAGCGTGCGTTTTTTCTAAAACGACACTTATTATGAATTAGAGAGAGTATCTTACTTGTAACAAAATAACATTTACTATTTTAAATCTATTAATATTTTTGCAATTCCCTGATTTATATAACTTGTCTTGGGTTTTAGCCTTCTATATTTGCTTTCGTTTAGGGTGGTGTGTGTGTATATATATATATATATATATATATATATATTCATCTAAACTTTGTTATTTTTGTTATACATTGTGCCCACTTGCTTACACTATAATTAAAATAATACTTTTCAATGTAAAATTTCATGAACATAAAATCTGGACGAGTAGGTGTGGAGCTAAACTAGGCTCAACCCACATGATCACACATGTACTTGTGCACCAAACTGTATGAAATGTGTGCTCTGTCCTTAAACACAAGCCAAAACGTTTTTGAGTTATGTATTCTAGTCAACGTTCAACACATTCCGTTAAAGGGATGGTGTAAATGATTAGAAGAGGTTTCCTTAACTGGTTGGACAAGGTTATTTAAAACATTAGCTCTTAGGTTAGAATTGTCTTGATTTTTTAAAAATTCAAGTAATTAAACTTTTTAAAATTTAAGAATTTGAAGTTTCAAATCACCACTTGAATTAAGGAAAATTAAGGAAAGAACTCAATGGAGCCAACATTCTAAGAGTTTCTGAGTCAATACTTACGAGATGTTATTATTTAATTTTAAGTACTAACTCATAAAATTGATAAGTTATTGTATAGGTTCAAGAAGTAAATCTAAGGGGTGTGGTTGAGATAAAGAGACTCATTCATCCTTAACCAAAGGCCAGGGGTTCAATTCTTGGTTTTGGGTATGAAGCAGCCTTAAATCTTTGAGCCAACTGTCCCACCTTATGAGGTGCCTATAAATTAACGAGGGGATTAGTCACTGAATCCGTCGGTGGATACCCTGATCTAGACAAAAAAAGTACACACTTAAAAATAACATTGATTAAAAACAAAATCTACACATTAAACCTTTAAAAAAAATAATTTACAACGCCTAAAATAAAAATGGAAATAAAAATTCTTTATATTTTACTTGTTAACTTTTATATTTAAAATTACAAATTTCTCTTCATTGTAGACTTACAACTTTCCTTTGCAAATTTCTCTTTTTCTTCTCAAATTTAGATTATGTTTATTATTTATACTTAAAATCAACTGTGAAAGTGTGAGCTATTAACTTAGGTTCTTATATTTCCTTGTTTCGTACATCATATTTACGAGTCATGTTACTTTTTTAAGGCCTATATAAAACAAAGAGATGCTTGAGTACAGCTTTATTTTTGTTTGAATTAAAATAAAAGAATGATTATCTAGGTTTTACTAATGCAGAAATGACGCATATAAAACAAAGTAGGAATAAATTATGATTGGCCAATATGTAATGAAGGATACATATAGAGGCCTCGTCACCACGCATATTGAACGGTGCCAAATGTGAATGACCTGATCTTTGTATAAGTAGAACTCTTATCCTTTTCATCGTCATAGCCTCTGGTTCAATCTTAATGCTTAGACACGCTACACACAGCTTGAATTGAAAACAGAATTTGGTATTGGAGACATCAAAAACAACCCTTTTGCTCGATCAAAAAAATGTGGTCAGTTAATAATTTAAATTTTACTCTCTAACTTTTCAAATACTTTTATTATATTTTATAATTTTGATATATATTATTTGACAGATGATTCCAAATTCTTCATATGAAAAGTTAAGAAATACAAATATCCTTTATGTTTCTACATTAGGTAAATTTATAGAAATCTTGTATTATGAATAAGCCATTTAATGAGTCAACTGTTCAAAATCAAAGACAAGATTGATTCAATGTATCTTACTCCCAGTCAATTTCTCTTTAAAATTTTAAATAAGTTACATAAATTTTCCTCTCATCAAATCTGCAACAAAACATAGCTAAGGACTCCAAGCAACTAATCCTCTCTTAACATTAATCTTCACTAGAATATAAGGGGTTTTAATAGCCTCAACAGCTAGAGACTTCTTTTATTAAATAAAACCTATGACAATAGGCCTTTTGGGGACAAAACTAAAGACTAATAATTGTAAGAAGCAAGATTTCCTAAATAACAATTGGCAAATCATCACAAATCATCAATTTCATTACAATAAAAGAAGAGTGATAGGGTATTTATTAGTGAATGATATATAGTTAGATAAAATCTCTCATAATAAGACCACCTTCACCTATAGTATTCAAAACTTGTCCACAATATACTAAAGAAGAGCTCCTTTCCAATTTAACAATGATTTAGTTGGGGTTGATGGCTATTAGAAGGGAATAAACTCATAATTTCAAGGATGCAAAGCTTACATTGATGCCAGAAAACTTCAAATGGTGAGGGAGGAGCGAAAGGCTCTTAATAGAAATAATACAACAATATTTAGTATGGTATAATGAAAGCTAGAGCAAAGCTTAGTCAGATTCAAAATAATTTAAACCTCTTTAACATGTATTTTAAAGCTAGAAGAGGAGAACATTGCTTTGTATAATTACACACAAGTTCTAGAAGTGCATAACTCCCTACTAATGTAAAAATCAAGAAAGCAATGGCTCAATAACATAAGTTTCTTCCATAAAGCAGTTCTATCAAGGAGAAAAATCAATAAATTATCCTCTTTACTAAAGGAGAATGGAGAAAGAGCTCAAACATAGGATATCAAACATATGGCCTATGAATACTTTTGAGACACAATTAGTACTCAATCTATTGGTTTCTCATCTACACAAGGCTTAAGATCAATAATATCTAAGTAGATTATAACATAAGAAGTTGACTTTCTAATCAGATTAATCAACACAACAGATATGGAAATTCTTGGATTCTTTAAAGAGGAAAAGATGATTAGGGAATTAAAAAAAATCATTAGCGTCGTCCTTAAAATCATAAATCCATCTTCTCTCAAAGACTTCAGACTAATTTCATGTTGTATCACTTTATACAAAATCGTTCAAAGACACTAGTATCCTAGTTAAAACAAGTTCTCAAATACTACATTATTCAATCTCAAGGTGCATTCATTTAAAGCATGCAAATAGGAAAAAATCCTTTTAGCACAAGAAATGTTTTAAAGCTATATTAGGAAGAATTCAGTTAAGAATTGTACCATCAAAATTGATTTTCATAGGTCATTCGACGCTATTAATTGGGGACTTATTTTGCACACAATAGAAGTTTTTTGGTTTCCTAATATAATTCAAGAAATGGATTGAGTAATGCATAATTACAACTTCTTATAACATTTTGATCATTGGAGAATCAACCAACCAATTTAAAGGTAGTGAATGGTTGAGGTAAGGTGACCTTATTCCCCTTATTTATTTATTTTGTGTATCAAGATCTTGACTAGGTTGATTAACTATATTATAATACAAGAAGGAAACTTCAAGTTTTATATTAAAAAAAAACTTATAGCCTATCGTTTTTTGATGATTTACTTCTTTTATCAAGAACCAATTATAAATTTATGAACCTCCTAATGACAACTCTAAAAGCATTCAATGAACTCTTAAGCCTTGCTATAAACAAGGATAACAAGCAATATATGTCTCTGCTGGAGTTATCCATATTGCAAGTTGGTTAGCTATCTTGTCAGGCCTGCTCCTTGTTACCTATCTTGGTATACCTATAGCAACAAGTAGGCCAGTATATAAATATTGTCTTCCACTACTTGAAATGATTAATTGGAGGATTGACCACTAGTGTAACAAGAATTTTTCTTACATTGGGAGGGTTCAACTCATCAATTTAGTCCTCAAGTCCATGCATATTTACTGGTCTTCTCATATATTTCTTCCTAAGAATCTATCCAAAGCTATAGAAGAATGATGAGAAGATTCCTATGATTAGAAGATCTAATAAATCAATTACCAAAGTCAAATCGTCAGAAGTTTGTATACCAAAAGAGTAGGGTGACCTAGGCATTACCCCTATTAGAGTAATTAACAAAGCTATCATGTAAGAAGGGATCTACAAAATTCTAACTGACAAAAAATCCTTAAGAGTGAAATAAATTCATACCTAGTTCTTGAGAGAGAAGGGCTTCTTACATGGAGTCCAGATCTTCTGTCCAATGTTATGGTGTCTTATTGTGTCCAATAAATCTCAGTCATTTATTTATGTGAGTTCCACATGAGGCTCGCATGGGTCTCGCAAAATAAATGACTGAGATTCCATGAGACATAATAAGACAGAGTAATATTGGACAGAGGATCTGGACTCTCTTACATGTCTCTCTTAAGTCTACCTCATTCTAAAAAATGGTACAAATACTAAAACTTAGAGAGTCGGTTTATAAGGAGATTAATTGCAAAATAGGTAATAAAAATTCCTCCTGATTCTGGTATGATAATTAAAAGAAGTTGGGCTACCACATCGCATTAATAAAATGTTAAATTAGAGAAGTTTTATATGAGAAGATGTAAAGTTAAGGTAATAATTAAAGACAAACAGTGGAGCTATGGCTTCAGAGAATTTTCTATTATGATAGAAAATGTTTCTGAATATAAGCCAAATGCAAGTAGAAATGATTTAGTATTTGATCAAGCAATGAGTCAATAGTGTTCATAAATAGATCTTATAGATGTGTCAAGTACTTAGTTTAAGACAGTCTAGTTGAAGCAAGCTCTCTCAAGATTTTCTTTCACTCAATATCTTATAATGAGGCAGAGACTAATAAAATTGGATAGAAAAGGGGAAACAATAACATCAATACATGTTGCATGCTATATACCACAATTTAAAACTATAGATTATTTACTTTTTCAATACACGGTTTCACTAAAAATGATTTAAGATTTAGTAGCTCTGCAATTTGGAATGTTTCTAGTAAAATTGGTCTGACCTAATGATTTGGTGCAATAGTGATCATAATATGTGCAAGGACGATATCGAAGTGCAATTTATGCACTTGAAAGGAAAAGAATCCGATAAATTTCAAAATAAAGAGAAACTAGTGGTTAAATCTTTCATGATGAACTAGTGGAAAAGATATAAGTAATAACTTTTGAAGTGCACTTATTATATACTAGTTATATGGTTAAAATGGAGAATTATAAGTACAGATCAGTAGAAAAAAGAACAGACAGACAGTAATAAGTCCTGACATATGTTATAACTGATAGAAAACAAGCTTGGAACAATAATATGAACACGGAAGTTGAGATGGTTACTCGAAAATTTCTCAACTTGATGTTTGTAATATTTATTTACAATTCTCAGCTATTAGATGAACATATTAATTTATTATTTGTTTGCATTTTTTACCTATTATTATTATCTTTGTGCTTAATGATAATGATGACGTTGTTGTTGTTGTTATTGTCGTGGTTGGTATTAAAAATGCAGATAGATATATTGTGGTGCATAAAACAGTACATAAATTGGTGTTCACTGTCTTTGAATGAAACAGCATTCCCTTCACGAACTAATCTTTTCCGATTCAAAACTTCATGGTTGAACGGAAAGAATGGATGTATGTGCATGCAGCCATTATATGATGGTGACAAGTATCGTTTATTTTATATTTAATATAACATATGAGATAAGTAACTCCAGAAACATTACTATCTGGTTTGATGTGATTAGGAATGACCAAGAAAATAACGTACCCTCGTCAATTAGGTGGACCGCTTAAAAGTCGTGGATTACCTCGTGTTCTAGTAGATGTTTGCGTCGGTAAGGTCTGAACTGAAACCTACAGCAACCATCTCCAGTGTCTCCTAAAGGTTTGAGTAATTCTAATTTCATTGTAAGAAAAGGAAGAGGAGGTGATGATTTTCTAGGCTGACCATGAAATTTCTAAGCCAGTTTGGAATTATGGATATGGCCATGGGTGATTGAAACCCTTTATAGAAAACAACGTCAAGTCTTAAAAGCGCGTGAAGAAAATTATAATTATGCTTAATTAGAAGCTTCCCAGGACTCAACTGATAGAGTACGGGGAATTAAAGAATGTGACTTGCTTGACTCGGTAAAACTTGACTTACGCAGGCCACATTCAGCACCTACAAATGCAAATGAGAAAACGCAAACACCGTGTCGGCCAAGTTGATTTTTAGAGAAGACGATGTTTTTCTTTGAATATTCGTTCGGACACACTTTCGGTAAAACCACTTGCTACCCTAAATCTTCTTACCTTTTTTTAGGTGGTGATTGTATTTTAAGATCAATATGACTTAAAATTTATATTAATAAACGAATAAAATATTTAAGAATGATGATCAAGTGTAATTATCATGTAATAAAAACTTGCTAGAACTATCTATCATCTTTTAGGATTAAATCATATTTATTTTTGTAAAAAAATTTTACGTGATAAAGCAAACACAAGCAAGAGATAAGAGGTTGAGTTGTACGTAATAAATTTTTTTTAAAGCACTTTCAATTCTATAAGATCCTGTCAAACAAAATAACTATATAATGAGATCTATAGAAAATGACTCTATAACCCATATCACATAACTAACTTATGCTTAACAGATTATGTTTCAAATGTAGGTGGAATCAGAATCACCAATTTTACCAATTTCAGTGACCTTTGCTTTATTTCTATGAGCGAGGATGACATTACCTTGGTCTTTTCTTTCAATATAATTGAAATGTGATATTTCACCTATCATATGTCTAGAGCAGTCATTGTTAACTATTCATTGATTTTTTCTTATCTCCGTTTTGAAGCATAATTGCAAAAAGAATATTATCTCATTTTAAGTACCCAAAATTTTCTGGGTCCTTTCAGGTTAGTAGCTTGATCTTTCGGTTTCCAAACATACATTTGAGATAATTTCTCTATTTTATAAATGTTATAAGAATGAATAATGTGACCATATCTACCATAATAGAAACATAAAACAAACGAATGAGAATTGCCATAATTTCTACTATGTATTAGGTTTTTGCTATTTTGACTATAGCTACTCTTGGATTTAACAAAGAAATTATTGTATGACCTAATATTATTACTGTCATTGTAACCTATTCCAGCTTTATCAAAAACACATTTACTACTACCAAGTAATGCATCAAGGTTGTTCCTTCCATCAACGAACTTTGCAAGATCTTTTTTCTAGAGATAAGAATTTCCCCGCATATTTTTCTTTCTCAAGTTCTAGGCCGACAACCTTTTCTTCTAGTTGTCTTACTTTATCAAAGTCATTCTTAAGCAAAGTATTTTCTAACTAAAGCTACTCTTTTTTCCAAAGCTTCCTTTTCAGCGATCTTTTGCTTATAATAAACTTCAAGACACATATTCTTAGTCACCAAACTCTCATCATAGATTATAATGATTTAATCTTGCTCTTCATAGATGCATCATTGTTCTTGGACTTTTCAACTTCTTTGAAATACTTCACTGTCAACTTTTTGTACTGATCATATAATTCATGATATGCATTTTTCAACTCATTAACTTCAATATCAGGGTCAAAATAATATACTTCATTGTCTCCTGATTCACCCATGAAGCAAACGTTGTTGACTTCTTCTGACTCTTCTTCTTCAAAGTTTTCAGAATCCTCATCTGATTAGGTTGCAGTCATCGCTTGCTTTTTGGGTTTTCTGTTCTCTGACTTGTCCTTTTGAAGAAGAGGACATTTAGGTCTCACGTGTCTAGGATTCTTATAGTGATAGCATATGATTTTATTGTTTTGTATATTGATATTGTTGCTACTGCCTTTTAATAGGAACCTATTGTTCCCAGCTTTCTTGTTTCCTTCTCTTTTCTTATTTTTATAGAAGTGGACATATTTTTTGGCCTTGAAGTTGAACTCTTCATCTCCATCTATTTGCAACTCAGTGTCACTTTTATCACTGTTTGATTCATCAGTTGCTTTTAGTGCCATTCGTGTTATGTAGGAAGACCCTTCATCTCACCTAAGCTCGGTTTCATAGATCATCATATTTCCTAGTGGCCAGTTGAGTGAAATAATGTCTAGATCCTTTACAGTTTCTAGAGCTATCACCTTAGGTTTCCATTCCTTTGGTAGTAATCTTAGAATCTTCATTACAAGCTCATCGTTGGGATATATCTTTCCTAAGTTCTTTAAGGTCTTGATAATGTTGTTGAACCATCCGAAGAATTCATATATGGTTTCTCCTTGTTTCATGCCAATAGCTTCGTATTGATGCATTAAAAGGCTTATTCTATGTTTTTTTACCTTATTCGTTTCTTCAAAGGTGACATGTAGTTTATCCCACATTCCCTTTGCTGCAGATCAGTAGGATATCTTCTCATATTCTTCTAGAGATAGTGCATAGAGTAGATGATATTTTGCTTTAGTGTATACCTGTGCATTTCTTCTGTCATTATCAGACCATACTTTTACGTTTTCTGTAGCGGGAAGTGTAACATCCCGTTACCCTTGATGAGACTTGAATTGTGTATTATGAGAAATTATTGAGAAATTAGAAAGTTCAATTCATGCTTATG
>JAOSBP010000206.1:25771066-25781664 GCA_027563825.1 Erythroxylum mucronatum
GAACCTACCCAAGAGCAAGAGGAAGGGCACCATTGAATTTGGATTTTCCAAGAGTATAAGGTGGGTAATTTATTTATTATTGTGTTATGGGCAAAATGCCTTTGTGTATGTGTGTGTGCTTGAATTTCCAAATTGTGAATTGCTATGATGTAGAAAATGCATTATGATGTGTTTTATGCTATGTCATGCATTGAAACATGTATGACATTTTGAAATGATTGAATTGTGTGTATGAACATGTTATGCCATTGAATTGAATCATGACATTTTGTATAAGAAAAAGCATGAGAAAATGAGATTGTGAATGATTGAATTGAAGCATGAAATTGATTGTGTTTGGGCGAGAGAGGAACCGTTTCGTAGTCACGTGCACGTCAACAAAAGCCTTCTCCCGGCTACCCGCTTGTGGCCCACGAGATCCAAAAAATAGACTCGTTTCGTTCACGGTGTAAACTTCGGTTTCGTCATTTTGTTTCACGGAACCCTCGAGCCATTTGATTGTGCATTTGCATTTTGATGTTCTAAGCTATGCTTTGAAGTGAATTGCATCCAATGTGTCATATGTGATGATGTTTTGAATTATGAAATTTGAATTGAAATTGTAAATGTTGAATTTTCATTGCGATGTGTATGCCTATATGAATGTGTGTAAATATATGGTTGATTGTGTGACTCATCGCCAATGGCTATAAATATCTTAACCACTGAGCTGTGTAGCTCAACCCAATATTTTTTCCCACTCCTCAGGTGCAGATCGAGAAGATCAGTGAATCCTTGCAAGGCATTTGAAAAAATTTCGAGAGAGTTAGCTTTTGTACTAAGTTAGATGTTTGGATAGTTTTATAAGTATGTTGAACATTGAGCATCCAATGTATTTTGTAACTTGTGTCAAGATTTGATGCAATATCGAACATTATTAAAGCTATGTATGAAAGCTTTGTATGAACTTCATTTTGATTTGGAAATGAATTGAGGATTGAAAAAGTTCCCTTATATATGTGTTTATTTATCTTGTAGTGTGTAAATCATATTTTCAAGTTTCCATAGGGGTGAAAATTGTGTATTGACTTCATGGAGAAATTTGGGTTAAATTAGGCTATATTAGACAAAGTGGTCTTCATAAACGTTGTAGTTTATCCTCTTAACTTTCCAACGGCATAAAGTTTGTAAAATTTGGATATCGAAGGTGAGAGTTATTAGAATTATAAGTAATGATGCTATATGGGAAGTATGAACATGACAGCTTTGGTAAATGATGAGAGTTTGTGTATTCTTTGAGTTAATTGAGTTGAGATTTGGGAATTTAATACATTCAAATTGGTAATTGAATGTTTGAGGAGTGTTATTACACTAGAAGGGTTGAATTTGGGGAGATTATAAGTGTATTTGGTGTTAGAATGGATGTCCGAAGCATTGGAGAAGCTTTGGAAGGAGTTTTAGGTCACCCATGTCCGTTTAATGGACATTAGGTCCGTTTAACAGACCTTCTCAGTGAAAAAGGACCCTCAGCCCAGTGCATGTCCGTTAAACAGACATGGATGTCCGTTTAACGGACCTTCTCGAGTGAAAATAACTGTTAAGCCAGTCTATGTTTGGTAAACGGACATATCCTCAGGTCAGCTACAGTAAATTACGATTCTGACCATTTTAGAGGCTGAATCTCGCTTTGAGGTCTTCATGAAAGTTGTAGATTTCGATATCTTCTTTCAAATGGTCTAAAAACGAAAGCAATCTAACATATTTAGAAAAACTTATGGCAATAGCGCCAAGACATGTACAGTTTGGGTAAGGGCATGAACATATTGGATTCTTTTGACCATAACTCCTTCATCCGACCTCCAAATCGAGTGATTCTTGAAGCATTTGTTTCCTAACACATTTTGCTACCTCTAAAAAAATTGTTATCTTTTGGAGTTGAATTCCAAAAGATTGATTCAATGTAAGTGAGGGTTCGGTGAGATAACCCTATAAAGAAACCGGCTTACGCTTTTCGACTTCGACTTCGGATAGTTGGGCTCGGGGAATGAGGTCCAACCTCTTGGTTGGGCTTCAGGAACGGGGCTCAACGCTAAAAGTAGAAGAGCTTGAAAAAATATAAAAAAGATATAGCTTTGATTCTATATGATTGTGCTATATTTTGGAAAGACAGTAAAGATCTTGAACAATGTCTCATTTATGGCACATTAAGGTGGCCAATTGATGACGGGAAAGGGAAAAAGATAACGCATAAAATCTTGAGATACTTTCCTATTAAACCACGACTAAAAAGACTTTTTATGTTAATAAAAATAGCTATAGATATGAGGTGGCATAAAGAGAAATGCATTGATGGTAACATTATGTGTCATCCAGCAGACTGAATGGCTTGAAAAGACTTCAAAGGAAAGTTTCTATGGTTTTCATAAGATTGTCATATTGTTCGACTTGGTTTGGCCTCAGATGGATTTAATCCATTCGGTAATATGAGTACTTCTTCCAGCATGTGGCTGGTAATTCTAGTTCCATACAATTTACCTCCATGGAAGTGTATGAAGGAGCCTTTTATGTTATTATCTTTACTTATTCCAGAACCTACTGCTCCTGGTAAGGATATCGATGTATATATGCAACCACTAATTAATGACTTAAACCATCTCTTGGAGGATGGATTAGAAACTTATGATGTTGTTATAGGTGAAACATTTATAATGCATGCGACTGTTTTGTTGACTATAAATGACTTTCCAACATTTGTAATGCATGCGGCTATTTTGTTAACTATAAATGACTTTCTAGCTTATGAGAATTTGTATGGATGAAGTACTAGAGGTTATATGACTTGTCCTATGTGTAACCATTAACCTCATTCAATAAGGCTACGAAGTAAAATATGTTATATGGGACATTATCGTTACTTTGAACATAGGCATAAATGGAGAAAAAGCAAATTATTTAATGGTAAAGTAGAATTAAAGTGAAGCTTCTTTGTACTTGTCTAGTAATGATGTGCTTTACTAACTATCACATTTGGGTGACATTACACCTGGCAAACACCCAAGAAATAGAAAGTGAAAGTGAAGTGCTGTTGAGTTTAATTGGAATTAAAAAAACATATTTTTTATTTTGCTATATTGGAAGGAATTGTTATTGAGGCATAATCTTGATGTGATGCATATTGAAAAATTATTTGTGAGAATATTTTAGGAAATTTGATGAGAATTGATACCAAATTGAAGACACAATTAATTCTAGATTAGACTTGGAAAACATGAATATAAGAAAAGATTTATATTTGAAAAGAAGAGATGATGGGTCATACATAATTCAACCTGCTTGTTACAATATGTCAAAAATGGAGAAGCAAACTTTTTGCCAGTTTCTTAAATAAGCCAAGTTTCCTAATGAGAAGCAAACTTTATGAATCGATTCAATTTTGATGGATGTTCCTTATTGAATGGTAATTTATATTAACTTCTACTTTTTTTTCTTAAGTTACAAGTTAGTAACAATTATTAATATTTTATATTTTTTTAGGTTTTTAGGTTCTTTTAAACGCTATATGCGTAATAGAGCTCAACTTGAATGGTCTATTGTAGAGGCGTTTATAGTGAATAAATGATTAACATTTTGTTCAATGTACTTAAATGACCTGGAGACAAGATTTAATAGACATGACGCAACTTTGATTTTTATCAAGATGGTGCCTTATCAATTTTCTCCCAAAAAGTAAGGTCACTTGAAATATGGAGTGAACTAAAGACAAACTCGAAATTGGCAGTTGCTATATTTTAAACAATTTTGAGGGAGTTGATATATGTATAGAGTATGTATATTACTTCTCATTCATTATTTCATAATTAAATTTTGTGGTTCAATCTATATTTCCTATCATCTATTACTTTTTAAAATAAAGAGCACAAAGATGATATTCAAAGAAAAGGGATTGTTAATGTTGAAGAAAGAAATAAGATTAAGTTCCCATCATGGTTTAGGACTTGAGTAAATTATTAATAATTGAAATGTAACGTTGGTAACATTTATGTTAATGAATATTATTAATGTTTAAGCTATGTTAATGCAGATTGTTGATGTTTGACTCATGTTAATGCGTATTGTTGATGTTTAAGTTATGTTAATGCAGATTGTTGATGTTTGACTCATGTTAAGCGTATTGTTGATGTTTGAGTTATGTTAATCTGAATTGTTGATGATTAAGTTTTGTTAATGCGTAAAGTTATGTTAATGTGTATTATTGATGTTTGAGTTATGTTAATATAGATTGTTGATGATTGAGTTATGTTAATGCATATTGTTGATGTTTGAATGACGTTAATGTAGATTGATGATGTTTAAGTTATGTTAATCCAGATTGTTAATGTTTGAGTTTTAGATATCTACTATAATGGCACATGGTAGAAACAAATGGAAGAAAGTGGCAATTATTAAAATTATTCCTACCCAACAACAACCAAATATATTAGTTCCAAGCCAACAACAACAATCGACCTTATCCACCAATAAAACAAGTCAGCAACAAGCGAATCTTCCTCAACTAGTACAGAGGAATCTACAGGTTTGTTAATCTTTAAGACCTATAAATAGACTTATGCTCAAATATATATTTACATGTTTAATATGTATTTTCTTATCATTATTCATTTGTTGTCAAGTTCCAATACAAGCATAAAAAAGAGAGGCAAAGGTTATAACTAGAGGTTGTGAGTTGCATCGAATGAATGTTGCAATATGAACAACAAGTTGTCAGTACATATTGATACTTCACAAGGTCGTCCTCTGGGCAAGATTCAATCAACAAAATTGTCTGGTGAGTTAAGGATAATTGTCAGAACTGAATTACCTTGCTTAAAGAATGCCAAAGGATTGAAGGAAGACAACTTACTAGAGAATGCTTTGGATAATTTAGGTAAATTTTCAACTTATTTAAGTATATGCAATACTATTTCATTAATTATACTTTTACTTATTATTTACAAATGAAATCGAATATCATCAATATCGACAACCCTAATGTCTCAAACTGTGTCACTATATCGATAACCCTAATATCTCAAACTGTGTCACTTTACTATTGAAACAAAGGACTAGGGATTGTCGTTATCGGCATCACTATTAAAATCTTTTTCATCTGATGAGGAGGTAAAGTGACATGTTCCGGTATGTATGTCTGAATAAATTGGCACAATTTATATGATTATTGTGCCTTTACAACATTCAAGTTTGTTTTATTTCCCTTCACATTTGCTTCCATTAATCTTATTAGATGATTTAATGACTACCTTTTCTCTTTATTTGAGGAAAATATGAGAAGGCCAAGGTGAGCAGAGCACAAATGAAAACTTCTCACAATCAAGGTTCCAAACCATTCGTTATCCTGCGTCACAAAAATGTAAGATATTTGTTTCTAAGTTATATTAATAAATATTATATTATTTATTGTATATATTCATTGTTTTTTTTCATAAAACTGCGTGAGAAAGAACTGCATGGAGAATAGTGAGATAAAATCACAGTATACAAAATCACTCACTATAAAAAAGGTCAGAGGTGGATGTTTGAAGAAGCGCACAATAACTATATAAGTATAAAATTTTATTAAAATTTTAAGTTTATTTATTTTTGTAATACTAACTAATAATATTTGCACTGAATATTGATTTTGTTTTTTAAAATTTAGAATAAGATGTAAGTGTTGTTGTAAATATCAATGTCTAACAAAAATGAGCCAAATATAGAAGACATTTGTAACAAGGTACTTGGTACACGATTCGAATATATCAAAGGTCTTGGATTTGGCCCTAAACCAACTATTTCATCTTCATCAAGACCAGCATACGTTCAATGTCTTAAAAAGGAAGACAAGTCACTTAAAAAAAGTTGGTCAAGCATGAAAAGTACCTAAGACAATTACTTGGCCCGAATTATGTAAGTAATGATGATGAAAACGAGTTTGAGTGACTAAACTAATCTCTGTATTTATTATTTTGTATATATGTTTTTTTAAGTTGTAATTACAATCTTGTACACAATCAATTTTTTATATACAATGCTTCAAATTTTTAATTATTTTTGAATTATATTTTGTATAATAAATTAACAATATATATATATATATTATATACAATAATATGGACTTAAAATGTCACAAATAATTATAATTAACATGTTATAACATTTAGTTAAAATACATATTAAAAATTTGACTACATTTTACAAAATGTAGCTAAAAACTTTTGACTACGTTTTTGAAAACATAGCTAAAAACCTGTGGCTACATTTCTAGAAACGTTGTTAATTATACGTTTTTAGAAATATAGCTAAAAAGTTTTAGCTAAACGTAGCTAATAATCTTTAACTACGAGAACTAAGCGTAGCCAAAAGATATTGACGATAATTACTCAAAACATCACCTATAGAAATGTAGCTAATAATCTTTAACTATAAAAAACTAAGCATAGTCAACAAATATTGACGACTATTACTCAAAATATGGCCTATAAATTTTTTCTATGAAATGAAAACGTACGGAAAATCTATTAGCATCGGTTAACAAAAAACATCATCTATAATTTTTTACTACAAGGATTTGGTGAAGTTTTCAAAGACAACTATAAATCATCGCTAATGTCTATTGGCGACAATTTTGAAACCTTTAGCGTCCATTTTTTCGTTGCTACAATTCTCTTCTATTGTAGCGCGAATACCCTTTCAATTACAAAGATCGAGGTTTTTTCTTTCTCTTACTTCAGGCCCCACTTGCACAATAAAATAAGGTTTGTTGTACACTGAAGTAGTTAGCGGTCCACCAAAGATGTAGTGTCTCCCCCATTTATCCCAATCATATTATGCTCTTTCGTTTTGTTATGATAATTTTTCTTTTATTTGTATTAGTTGCTCTATATCCACAATGATCAACTGGAGTTAAATCTTTTAACTTTGATTAGACAGTACTGTGGACACCCCAGTTTGTATCGCAGAAGTTTAATGGTTAACTTTCTACTTTTGTTGAGGTTTTCAACGATCTTGCCTACGTATCATGAAGCTATTGTTATTCCAGACCAACCCAGAAACTACGTAGATTTATGCATATATATCCTTATACTTGTAGGTTTTTGCATAAAGGTTCATTATGTAAAAAAATGTAGGGAGGGACTCTGCAGAGACGATGATCATTTTAAGCAGAGTCCCTCGTAGTTCACTGCAAGAAATCTATTGTTTATTAACAGAAAATACATATATTCTGCCGGTACATAAATTTTCGACGGAATAAAACGACGGACAGCGACATCGTTAATACGACCATAAGTAAATTTAACGACGAATTTTTTATGTGTCTATCCGTCGGTAAATTATACCAACGAACAAACATAACCGTTGGCAAATTTTACTGATGAAAGTTTTTTTGGTCGGTACATTTGCCGATGGAAAAAAAAGAGCGGTTGATAAACCGTAGTTCAAATAATCGCAAAGGTTTCAAAATTATCGACGAAAGAAAAAGAACAGTCGGTAAATATCATACAATTTACTGACGGTTTAAGTTTTCTGTCGATAAATATTGTGCTTTTTGCCAACGGTCTATTACATTCTGTTGGTAAATAAAATTAAGAATTTTTTAAAAAAAATTCAGACATTAAATTTTATTTCATGATCTTATAATAAATGCATAATTTTAACAGTTATAAATTATTTATGCATAAAATTTTTATTTATTTATATATTTAATTTATTTAAACAAAAAATTAATTGATAATATAAAGTTAAAATTATCTTAAATTGAGTGTAAATATCTCCGTCTCTCTCTCTCTCGCTTTGACCTTTGGCATGGGGAAAACAAGTGAACTCCCCCATTGCATTTATATCCACTGGACTTTCTGAACCAAAGTGAAAGTTACGTGACGCGAAAAGGATTAAGATTATATGGTGGTAAGAGGGCCCTGATTAATACCACAATCTGGCCTTTTTCAGGTAACTTTCGTTGTACAATTCGTTTGCCCTTTTTTCTATGCAAGCATGTTCTTCAATATTATTATGAGACGCGTTATCATTAGACTTATGTATAGGTTGCATTATGTTAGCCACGGTTTCAAGTCTAATTTGAACATTTTCAAATATCTTAAGCATATGTGTGGCCCAACTCAAAAGATGACTTTCATTCTTCCCATCTATTTCAAAACTTTTAGGCCCAAGTCAAATCCCTAAACGTCTTGTTTTATTTTATAATATTCCTATAGAAAATTAAAAATGCATTCAATTAAAATATTTTTTTCATCTGTGTAGAGTATGTCAAAATATTCTAACCTTATGCAAATTTATAATGTAAACAAGAGACAAGATTTAGATGCATTCAAGAATTTTCCTAGAAAAGTAATATAAAGAAAAAGAAGTGAAAATATATTTAAAAACAATCATCATATCAAGAAATTAAAAAGATAAAAATTTATATACAATAAAAAGTGAATATCAATTTTTAAAATAAAATTATAATTTAATTCTAAAATAATTTGAAATACAGATTAATACAATCCCTAGAAAATAAATTATCTTTTTAAGATATGTGAGCTTTTGAGCTCATTGTTAAACGTCGAGTTTAATGGGCTAGACCACTTTGCTCAAGTCCACTTCACAATATGACTTTAATAAGCCTTTCTCTCCGGTATGAGAATGTTTACGTTATAATTCATTAGAGTCGATTTTTGATAGGAAACAATATGTATTAAATAGTTTATAGTCGAATTGTCTCTTTCTTTTTGTTTTAAATATTCCCGCAAAGGTATTATTGTATTAATCAATCAAGTAAAATGCATTAAATTATTTTAATAGATTTAATCAAAATTTTTAATAATAATTTTTTATATTAACCAATACATTTGTTGATTGCAACTTCTTAAAAATATATTATAAAATATATGCTAAGTTTTATTTACTGTTCAAATTCTAATTAATATAATTTACTTAACATGCGTTATATTCAATTTTTATTTAAATAATAATATAATAATAAACATAAATGTATTTATAAACATGTGAATATAAATTGTTGATAAGATATTTAATTTCATGGACAGAATTAATGGGACATTTATTAGTAAGTAATCACGCCTGATTTGACATTTCTCCTTGCTCTGCATTTTTTTCTTGCAATGAGATATTGACTAATACTTGATTACGCCTTAACTAACATCATTTTCTATCAGGTTTTAAGTAATTTTTTATTCTATCTACAAGTCTTTTTAAGATGGATTATAATTTTCCTATCTTATTAGAACTAATTTTCTATTTTATTTGGAAGTCTTTCTAAGATAAATTAGGATTTATATAAACTTATTTAAATAATTTTAAAAGAGATTAACATAATTTTTTGTCAATAAAATTTATTTTTATTAAAAACTTTTCATTAAGAAAATCACAAATTTTGTTTTTGTATATTGCGATTTGCGACAACTCAAATCTGAAGTTTCTATTAATAATGTGAACTAACAGATTTTTTTCAAACCAATATTTTAAATAACAGAAAAGGAAAAAAAATTCATACAAGAGGACCTTAGGTTATCAATCTATTTCATTGAAGTAATTTTGGAGTCGATTAGAAGGGATGGAACTGAATTAATCCAAAGAGACAAGCCGTCAAGGCCTAATATAGCAAAAGTTTAGGACTGCTTACGATACCCATTCCTCCAAAATGAAGTTAACCTCCTCCATTTTAAAATGCAAATAGTACTTTTCACTCTAACCCACAAATTTATTTTTCACACTAAAAACGAACATTTTCAGCATATTCTTTTTAGATAAAAACAAACACATACAAAAGGGAGTGAATTGTACGTAAAAAAATTCAAAGTATTTTCAAATTGATAAGATCTTGCTAAACAAAATAAACTTATAAATAAAAGGGCCCTATAAACTTTTGAAAGGATCCTGTCGACGTTGAAAAAGAAAGGAGACTGTTAATGCTCGAATACAAAAAAACCAATTAATTGAAAGGAGTCTGCTAATGCTCAAAACAATAGGAGTCTATTTACTCGAAAGGAGCCTGTTAGCACTCGAAAAGAAAGGAGCCTGTTAATCTATAGGAGCCTGCTAACTTTTGAAAGAAACCTTTTGCGATATAAAAATAGAAGGAACCTATTGTAAAACTGAAGGAACCTCTTGAAACTACAAACTTATAATGCGAAAATTTAAAAATAAAGAAGAGAGAGAAACTGACACAGTAGATTTATATTGGTTCGACTTATAACGAAGCCTAAGTCTAGTCCCCAAGCATCCAACTTAAGTTTTTCACTATAAAAGCCAAGTAGTAATTTGACGAACCTCTTCAAGCTCACAAGTATATATTTTTTAAGATTTTTCAATCTTTCACAAGAGCAGTATCTTGCTAGCCTCTACAAGCTCTCAACAAGAAATGTGTAAAGGATTTAATTGTAACATCCCACCCCCTATTGAAAGGGTAAAATAGTAAAATTGGCATAGGATGAGATGGATCGGAATGACTTAGGACTGTTCATGCATACTGGTACTAGTAACCAGTGAAATCTGTGCACATGAAATTACGGTACATGCATACATGACATTCCCGGTTTTTGTGCCTAAGGCAATTTTATTGA
>JAOSBP010000206.1:25781764-25798976 GCA_027563825.1 Erythroxylum mucronatum
GCACATACTGCAAACATCAACAATGAACTGCAATTAAGTGTGTTTGAAAGATGAACCCAACTCAAATCACTATTCCAAAAAGACTCACTAGGAAACCATACTCAAAGTTAACTCGCTTCAAGATGATCATGAATGAAGGATTGGAGGACTTGAACAATTTTGCAGATTGCAACGCTTTTCAACTTCTTCGGGTTGCCTTCACACTCTTTTCAAATCTTTTACTGGTAATGACTTCGTCGTATTCTTCTACATATTTTGAAACTAAAACAATAGATGCATTTGAAAAAATTTCATAATTTGAAGATGGGAGACACAATGAAAAGTTTACCAGCTTTAGACTTGCCACTATCATTCAATTCATCATCTTTACTTCGATTGTCTAAGTTTCTGTGCTGCGGATTCTCTTCTTTATCGCTCTTTTGGTGCTGCTTAATTTTTTAGACTAGTTCCAGCATAATTTGCACGGAGGATTGATACTTTTAGTATGTCACTGCCTGACGTTTTTAGCTTAAAAATACATACATCGCCTTCGTTCAGATTATTGTCCGTACAGAATTTACTATATCCAGCCGCCAAGTTTAAATATTCATTCTCTCTATGATAAATACGAACATGCCACTCTCTTCCATGAGAAACCTGGAGCGTCGGAAACTCCATTGATTCTCTCAAATACTTCTTAGCAAACTTAAAAGGTACATGCTATAGAAAACAAAGAATTTCAAGCCTTTATATCCCAGTGATCATGGAAATGAAAAAATTTTTTTTAGTAAGCACATGTAATATAAAAGCCTCACCAGCATATTATAACGTATGTTGTACGATCTTATGACACATGTGAAACTAGGATTCTTGGCCCTGAACTTTTTGGCAGCTTTGATTGCTATCTCAAATTCTTGTGAGATATGTGCAGATCTTTTGCAAAAATTTACAATAATGACTCGCTTCTCCTCTTTATGATTAACTTGCAAACCATTTTTACCTGCTTGTACGAATTTAGACTTATCAATTTTGATTTTTTACTTCTTGTCTTTGATTGATTTGAAAAACATGCTCTTTTTCTGCGCCACTTTGTCTGTATCATCCACGAGATTCATAATCTCTACCTCATTTTTCATCTGTTCGATCTCCTCTCCCCTATTTACTTTCATTGTACTTGGATTATCAGTGGAAGTATCAAGTTTTTGAAGCTTGTTAGTTTGCAGATCAGACTCGATGGGAAATTTCTGAAGAAGTTCCCTGGAGATTAAATCAGCTTTCCTTTTGTTTGGACGCCGGAAACCTGAGATCTCAACCCTGTTATCCTCTTCAATTTCATCAACATTTTCTCTGCTTGCCTCATGGCTAGGATATTGCACCTCGCAAACAGTTTTATGAAAGATATAAACATCAAAAGTGTAACCTCCATTGTATGTAAAAACTAGAAAATGTTATACACTGGTTGAATTGTTCTATAAAAATTCAACCCAGCCAATGTCAAGTCAAATGGTTCCCCAAACTCTACTCAATCTCACTCGCCAAACACGAGTGTTGGGAAGCTTGAGTGCAACAACATCAGAGAGTTCGTGTTCATATTTCCTAACAAATTTCTCCGGAATGATCTGCAAGAATGAAACCACTTAGTGATATTAAAAATGAAAGGTGGAAATTTACAAAACAGAACTTGTTTTTTTGAACTAATCATCGCGGGATCAAAAGCAAAAGTTACGAAGTAATGCGACTTACCAACTTTTTGTCTTCCATTGACGGTTGAAGAATGATCTTGAAGAACCTTTTGAACTCTCCATTCACCGTAGAATCTCTTGAGTGGCAATGACATTGACACTCTTTAGTTCCATATCCTCGAGATAGCTAGCATGTCAGGTTTAAGTATAAGTTTATGAGTTAAGAGTTACAAGATGTACAGGAAGGCTTGTACTAATATAAGGGAAAAAAACTAGTATTAGTATATTAGTAAAGGTTGATTATAACTAGTATTAGTATATTAGTAAAGGTTGATTATACACATGTACTTATTAATAAAAAGTCTTACATTTTTTGTTTACTAAGGAGAAATCCGCTATTCCTTGGGCCTATTTGTTCAGTTTCGAACGCCCAAACCTTCCAAAAATGGAAGTGTAGCAACAACAAATCTTTATTTGCAGGCTGTTGAACCAAGCTATTGTACTGCAATTGGTGCGTCGGTTATTTTGGGAAATGAAAGTGGGGTCAGTTTCACTCTTTTTTAGAGCTTGAAAGTTAAAAAGTTGCGATTGGATCCATTTTCTGTTAATATATACATGCCTACATAGTTGATTCCTTTAAATTTGTTAATATTTTTAGCTAAGAACAATAATAGTGATCTGGATGTATTTGTGAGAAATTGGTACAAGCAAGACTGTACGTTGTCAACCGGATCTTAATGTACTTATATAAAATTAATGTGCAACCAAAGGAGTACTCCAACCCGTAAGTAACATGCCAAAAGAATCTTTCACAAAACAAAGAAACTTGTCAGTGCAGGATAACATCCATTTACAACCTTGTGTCGTTAGAATTTTACGGGTTAAATGTATAAATATATGTACGTAGATTTCTATCTCGTTTATAGGCTTAATAAAATGTGATCTAACTTTAGTAAATTAATTGGGGCTATAGAAATATTAATTAATTATTAGTATGGGTCTGACGTGTAGAAGCCCATTACGAGTCATTATGATTAATGAACCTATAATGGACCGTAAGTCAAACATGATTATAAAAAGGGTTGTACATTCTTGGCATTACTTCTAAACAAAGTTCGTCAGTTTTCTCTGTTAAATAAGGAGAATTTATTCGGTTTTTGGATCTTGGCTTGAAAGAATACAAATCCATCAAATTTTGCTGTTTACGCTTTCACCGTGCAATGGATTAAGGTTAGTGTTTTTGTTTATACATATATAATTGTTTATTCGAACTGCGTGTGATTCTGGTTGATTAATTGTTTAGAAATCTCAATAATAATAATAATCATCATCATCATCATAATACCCCGAAATCCTGCAATGAAACAGGATCTGAGGGTGGCCTGATAGTACACAGTCTTACCTCTACAGTGTAGAGAGACTGTTTCCAGTAGACCACATGCAAATGTTACAGGATAATAGTGATGCATATTAAAAGTGTAAACACTTAAAAACAAACAACAAATAAAAACCATGAATAAAATAATCAGTAAGGAAAAATACTAAAATAAAATAATAATAAACATAAACATAATAATATAATTAATAATAATGATAATAATAATAATAATAAAAACAAAGTGTGATAATCAAGAAACATCAAGTAGGGAGTTACAAGCAGAGTTCTTACCATACCGTGTTGGGACAGCAGAGTTCTTACCATACTTGTCAGGACGCTCGATACAACAAAGTTGTCATCGATGGCAGAGAGTTTACTGTTTATGAGTTGCATCATCGTCTGCAACCCTCCACCGCATGGAAGGAAACACAACAATGGGAACACAGGGCAACAACACTGATGAAGACGCTATCTTTACAGTAAAGTCATGGATAGTTTTTCGGTGGTGGCTCTATCTGGGCTTGTGGGAAGATAGTCGGTGTATCCAATGAACAAATGGAAGACCAGGATCTCAACCCTAACACAAAGCAACAAGAACTTGAGATACAGGTTTACCACATCCAACATCACTAGTCATCCTGTCCAAGAAACTCTTTACCAATATTCGCCTGAACCTCACGGACATAGAGACGCTCAAAATATTTGTTCTTCTCCGTTACCTCCGACGTCTGGATTCCTCTCAACGCAGCCTTGCACTTGCCAATAACATCAGAAGCATACACAAATGTGTATGGATGTAATTTCATTTTCACATATATTTTCAAAACCCTCGTCATGATGCTTTAGACAACTATCAATTCTCAGCTAATTTGAAACAAAACCCTAATATGCGCTACAAAACAAATCTTGTCCAAGAATAGAAATCAACCAATAAAAGACCCCATAAACAAGAACCAACTGAACCCAACAGAGACAGATCAACGAAGAAAGGAAAAGAGAACAGGGATATTGAAGCAAACCCAGATCAAGAAATAAAAAAGAGGATACGATCCGAAGGAGGAGCAACGGTAAACAAATGAACTCATCCATTCCCTAAAAAAAACCATGAAAGCAAAGTTTTGGAGGCAAATCCAATTCTACACGATGATTAACATGAGTCTATAACGAACTAATCACTCAAAAAACATATTTTAATCAAAACAAAAAGAAAGCACTCTAACTTCAACCAGGAAAAAACAAGATAAACATTTGCATAAAACATAAACAACCATTAAAGCTTGACTCTTGACAGGTACATTCCAACACAAAGGGGGGCCAAAATTTAAATCTCATCCCAAGCTTAGCCCCATCTAAGGCACAGGAAGAAAGAAACTTCAAATAAGGAATGAAAACCCAATAAAACAAAAACCTTTACCTTGTGACTGACAGCAGTTGATAAATGATAGCTAAAGAAAAGTACTGTTCTTGGCTGGCAGTGTCCCAGATCTGAGCCTTGACGCTCTTGTGCTCAAATCCAAAGTTAGAGTAGCAAAGCATAAAGGTAAAAATTACAGAAAGAATGTGTCATTCAGATGGACTGATAAATGTAAAAGAGTTTTGAAGAATTAAAACACTGACTAATTACAACACTAGTGCTCGCTATTTCACCTGGATCTAGAAGTTATGTAGTATATAGTGATGTCTCACATCAAGAAATTAGGATGTATTCTGATTCAGCATAGAAAAGTGATTACACATACATCGAGATAATTAAAGTCTCATGAGTTAATGATTTGGTATATGATTTGAAACTTACTGCAATAGTAATTTCTTTGAAATTTTGGAGACATAATATGTAGGGTGAAACATTTCGGAATTATTCAAATCGTAAAAGTTTAAGGAAAATTATTGAGTTAGAAAGAATTGAATATGAGACAGAGTTAATGGATAGAGTTATTTAAAGATTATCATTGTACAATTGAGTATTATCCAGTAAAGCTAGTGTTGTATCTGATGCATTGAGCAGAAAATCCAATAGCAAGGTAGCATAAATTCAGATATCGAGGTTACCCAATCTAGTTCAATTAAGAGGATTGAATGTTGAGTTGAATTTGGGGTAAAATGAAGTATTATTAGTTATAATGAATTTAAGACTAGCTTTGCATGAAAGGATTAGAAAAGCCCAAGGTAAGGATCTAGAACTTGTGAATCCTATTGAGAAATTGAAATTCAATCCGAATTTTGAGTTTGAATTAGAAAATGATACCTTGTGATTGAAGCAGAGAGTATGTGAACCCGATGGAGATGATTGAGAAAAGAGATTTTGGAAAAAACACATATAGCAGCCTATGTTATACATCCTAGTAGTAATACGCCAAAACAACATTTAGCAGCCAAGGATAAAGAATGCAAATGGTTGAATGTGTGACTGAATGTTTGATTTTCCAACAGACTTAATTGTTGGGGATATGCTTAGAGCTTATATTTTGGAGTTCCTAGGAGTATGGGATCGATATACAATTCTGATTGAATTTGATTATGACAATCGTTATCATAGCGGTATTGGTATGTTATCGTATAAGGTGTAATACGACAGAAAAAGTCATCTACCTTTATATTGGGATAAAGAGGGCCTAAGGATTATTGAAGGCCTAAAAATGATTTAAGATACTGTTAATAAGAGAAATTGATCCGTAGAAGAAATTAAGTGACTCAAGAAAGACAAACGAGTTAGGTGGATCAACACCGAAGAGATATCAAATTATTGAGAGAATAGGACCATTGACATAAGAGTTAGTGTTACCAACAAAGATGTCTCAGATTCACAATGTGTTATATATGAGTATGTTTAGGAGATATCGGTATGATCTGACAAATGTGTTATCAACACAGGAAGTGAAATTGCGAGTAACTAAGAAAAACCGAGTGATCCCATTGGTTATAGTATGTTGGAAGAAATCATTCGAGTGAATAAGTTACACGGGAAAACGGAGGAGAACATGAGAAAACAATACCCCCCATTAATTTGATAAATCAGATAAGAATTTCGAGGATGAAATTTCTTAAAGGTGGGAGAATTGTAGTATCTCGTTTTCCCATGTTAAGGGTTAGAACCCTAGATTTTTATAAATGAGAAATAGCAATGAGAGATTAGAAAAATGTATTTCATATGCATGTATGATGTTAGTATACACACATATGAATTTTTCACACATTACAATGACTTGATCATACACTCATTTTTTGCGTATAAATGATAGTTTTAATGTGATTATGATAGGGATAGTGAATATTTTTGCCTTAAAAATTGATCTGGTGAATTAAATTATTGATTTAGAATTTTGGTGCAATTTGAGAATTTTGTAGAATTAAGGGTATTTTTGGACTCGAAAAAATGCCAAGTGGTGAGACAATTGATAAATAGTAGCAGAAATAACTGTCAGATGGTGGTAGAAATTTTGATGAATGACATTAAGATTTAATGACATATGTAATTAAAAATTGGGAGTCAATTGTATTAGAAATTGGAGACAAATGGACTGGTTATTAACGAGGACCCACTAAAAATCACAAGATGGTGACATATGCAAAGTGACAGGTGTCACTTGCCATGCCACACACTTCACTCTCGTAACTTACCCTTGCAAGACTAATATTCATTTGTTTCTTACCTTTGGCTAAATGCTCTGTTTTCTTCTCTTGTTTATTTCGTTCTTTATTCTTCTCCATCTCACGACATTTTCTCACCCACCTCATCACGTTGATTTTGTTCAATTCCTTCACCTTGTTTCTTCAAGAATATGTTATCGCCTTCATCATGTCACAAGAAAAACCTAATCTCACCCTCATAAATGATGATGATCATGTGGTGTTGAGAAGCTAGGGTTAAGAGTGATTTAAAGATCTTGAAGCTTAAACAAGTAAGTAGTATGTTATTCTTCTTGATATGTTGAGTGAAACATGTATGATGATAGTTAGATGTTGAAAGATCATGAAATGGTGATGAAAACTTGTCGAAGCATGGATGAGAAAAACAAGCTTATAGATGTCTTGTTTTTGTGTATATTGTGAGTGATAATTTATAAATTGTTAGAGAGGTGACTTTTAGCTAGAATGATCATTTTAAATGTTGTAGAATAAATGCAGAAATTTATAAAGGGATGATATATGTTCATGTTCTGTTTTGAGGTGTGATCACGTAGATTATTGGTAGCTATTTTAAAGATGAACTAGAATGAGTTTAAAGCCAAATAAAAGGCTAGTGTATTGTCTTGAAATGAGAAGAATTAGGATGATAGTTTTGAGACAAAGTAAAGTTGAAAATTAAGTTAAATGTGTGCTGGAATATGTTAGATGAAGTGTTTTCACTAAACATGCATCTACATTTTGGCCATATCTTGACCGTGTTGGAATATGTTACATGGAGTGTTTTCACTAAACATGCATCTGCATTTTGGCCATATCTTGACCTGTAGATATCTAAATGGGGTGATTTTCAATTTAGCTTAAACTAGAGACATATGGATATATTTTTCATGAAGGAATCGAATTTAGGGTTTCAAATTTTGGATTGAAGTTGAGTGTAGTGTGCTATCACGACGTGCGAATAGTATGAAGTATTTTATGTATAACTTGCAGAATACTGAACCAAATTGTGTGAACTTGGTGTTGTTAGAAACTTAAGACATATGGGAACATTTGTTTGGAAGAGTGTATTGCCTAAATACCACATTGTCTATGTCGAAATTTCCATGCAAAATTGGCCCAAAAATCATTCTTGAGAAAAAACTGGAAAGGCCATAAATGTGAGTTATTCTTCTTTTATGAGATGTTTGAAACAACAAATGGTAGGGTACTTTCCTATGATTCATTTAGACTTAAATAGGACTTGAAATGAACCTAGTTTGAGGATGAATAAGTTGATAAAGTGTTGGATATGTATAGGCTGTAATTGAGGATATAACATAGTTAAAGGATTGTTGATATCAAGTGTATAAAATCTGGAAATTTATGAGGTTTATAATAATAAAAGTGTTCTTAAAAATGCTAATATGATTGTAAGGAGATGAGGAATGTGTATCAATTCAGAATAAATGAGAGTTTGGATATTAATTGATCATATAATGTTAGAATACCATTGCTGAATAATTGATTAATGATATTATAATAATCAAGAGTATTAAGCTATGAACCTTAGTGCATGATTGAGTGATGAACTTAGAATAAATTTGTATCACTGAGGTGTAAACCTAAGTTCAAATTAGACATACATGAGTTTTGAAGTATGAATGATCCTGAGATGTGAATAAAGGAAACATATCTCGAATAGTCAAATTGAGCATACATTATACATAACACATATACATATATGTATGATTGAATGTTTATGTGATTGTGCAATTAGTAATGTGTGTATAATGTGTGTATTGCATGATGTGGATACACAGGATAGAACGTTAGCATACAGACATTTTTCGATCTTGGAAGCAAATGCTAATCTGGAGCGTACTGTGAGTTGACCTAGACGGTCTCATTTTCATTGTTTGTTCTGTTTAAAATTTTTGTATTGAATTACTACTACTATGATTGATGTGAATGTGTTGATTCCGAATAATAAATGTCCGAGGTGTTTGATGCATGTAAAAATCATTGGAAGGGTTCCTTGAATGTGAATTTGAATGAAAAAGTGATACTCAACATTATTGTTGAATTTCAGACTAAGGTCCGATGATAAATGTGAATGTGAAACTGAAATCAAGTGACTGATTGAATATATGTGAATGTGATGCATTTCATTACATAAATGTATGATAACATAAAGGTTGTTGTGACCGGAGTAGCCACCGAAAAAGAGCTTAAAGCTGAAAAAGTGAAAAAGAGCTAAAGCTCATAATGTGGTACGAGCCTCTGGCTCATTATGTAAAATGAGCCCTATATCCCCAATGGATAAGGGACAGTTATTAAAGAGCCCGGTATCTAAAATGGATACAGGACAATTATAAGCAGTTGGTCACAACAATAACAATTAAAAGTGAGTCTCATGAGCATTGCATATGCATTTGATATGTATGATTTAAATGGTTGAAATAAATAGTTTGAATGATTTCTGAATGTGAAATATGATTTAGGTGAATATGAAATGTATGTGACTCAACATGTTGAATTGATGAATTAATAAAATGATGTGCTATATGTGTTGATATTTATCTGTAAATTGAATATGAACTGTGAACAATTTGTGTTATGTGATATGAGTGAGCCATTGAGGATGGTCCGCTCACTAACTTTACAAAACTCACCTAAAATTTACAACGTTGTCTTTCAGGTTCAGGGGATACCCAGTAAGATTAACTAGAGTCTAATCACTGCATTTAAATAAGAGTTAGAGGTCGAGATCAGTTGGTGTCTGCATATGTTTTTTTTGTTATTTTTAGTATTAAACATTGGATTCTAAACCATTATTTATTGTGTAAATGAATTTTACTTGTAATAACAGTCTGATGAAACACATATTGTAGTTTTATTGGACCCAGATGATCACTGGAATTTATGATGATGTATTTATGGTTTGTGACTTTTATAACTGAGACTGTTTTGAGTAAAACGGGCCAATAGTTCAATTATTGATTTTTTGGATATGCGTGTGATATTTCTAAAATTTGAATTAAGTATGATAGACTAATTGCGCTAGCATGCCACCCTTGTGGGGTATGTGCTCGATATCCTTCAGAATGTTAGGTGCGTGTCTTATGAGAGTGGGGTGCTACAGAGTTGGTATTAGAGCCCAAGCTTAGTGTCTTACATGGGCTTTTTTGAAATATATGTCAAGTTACATGAATTTTTGACTTGTTATAGCAGGCGGTAGCCCCCAGTCTGAGTCACATGTCACACACATGGGCATTTGTTAAGAGTTTGAGATGATAGAAATAGTGAAAAGAATTATGATCTGTCAAAGTGTAAGAAATGAAAGCTTGTGGATATCTAGAAATGAGAAATAGTATATGGTTTGATATGATAGATAAAGATTTACTACATTTGTATTTGTGTATGTATCATCGAATATGACATCAATATTGTACTGTGGTGGTATATCCTTGAATTTGAAATAGATGTGAATATATTGCCGTGGATTGATTGAGGAAAGTAGAGATATAAATATGAATGACAAAATTTAAAGTGTACAAGCCAAGTTGAAAGAAAATAAAATTTTCTATGACCTTGAGAGGTTGAACTTGGACTTGAAATGATTATTTGATAAATGTGATAAGAGTTATGATTTAGCATAAGATTATATAAGTGGAATTGAGGTCAGGACTTCATGGAGGTTATGCTTCTAAAATTTTGAATTAATTGAGAACGTATGTATGTAAAATGAATAAATGATAATTGGAAGATGAGATAAATGTTAGCGATATATGTAGGAGTTCTCAAGGTTAAGTTGATTTGTTATTAAGAGTGCATATCTGATAATGTGATTACTTTGACAAGTGATATTATTAAGTACCTAAGTATTATATGTTTGGATATGAAATAGGAAGTGATCCATGTTTAATTAAATACTCTTTAGTCATAGTTACCATAGTTAAAATTCTAAGATGACTTAGAGGAGCGCATGAAAGCGTTTAAAATGATCATTTGGGGATAGATTGAGAGTGTAAATGATGTTACTATGTGTGATGAGTTCAAGGAAATAGAAGCAGAGCACGATAGTGGCATAGTCCCCATGATCGTGGTCGAGATTAATTAGTTCTGTCACGATCGTAGCAGAGTCCTCACGGTTGTAGGCAGGCACAAAGGAAGAAATGTCTTCCAGAATCAATTGAGATTAAGGTATTTTTAGCGTAAGGCATTAATTGGTGACTTATTGAAATTACATCTATTGGCCCCCAAATTATTTATTTATTTATTAAGCATAATTTAAGTTAATTATGAGGGTTTCATGGATTATTTTTAGAGTTAATTATTATGTAAATGTTAGTAGGGTTTTATTACATGGGTTAATTGAATTAAGGTAGTAAGATTCTATAAGGGTATTTTTGGAAGATCACTTAAGTTAAAAAGCTTTAAGGCTTTAAAGTAAGGGCAAAGTGGTCATTGCACAATCATTAAGGGCATAATCAGAATAAGAAGTGTTGTCTTGCTTAAGAAGGAGAAAGAAAACGCGAATTGAGGGAGAGAAAAGGGAAGAACGAAAATATAAGTGAGAAAGAGGAGAGAATCGTGGAAGAGAGAAAAAGAGAAGAAACAAACGCAGAGAAAGAAGAAAAGAAGAAGAAATTGTGGGAGAAACTAGGAAAGAGAGAAAATTGTGGAGAAAGAAGAAGAAGGAAGAAGATTTGGGCTAAGTTAAGGTAAGTTCATCTTTCTTTCTTACTTATGTAGGGAAAGAAGTAGAGAATGGTTTTATGTTGGAAGAAGATGAGACCCATTTTGATTTTCGTTTTTAAATTAGGGTTTCGTTTTGCTAGTTTAGATGAGCTATGGGTAGGTTAGGTTTAAGTTCAATTTTATCATTTTTTATTTTTGAAGTTTTATGAATTTATATTTGAATTTGGATTGAATGATAAAATTAGGTTTTTTAGGAAACCAAGAAAACCCTATCCAAGATCAAAAGGAAGGGCAAATTTGATTTTGGATTTTCGAGCAAATTAGGTGGGTAATGTATTTATAGTTATTGTGTAATTGGAAAAATTCTTGCCTATGTGTGTGTATGTTTAATTGCTTGAATTTGATTTTCTTGAAATTGAATTGTTGTAAGTGCTTGGAAATGCAAGATGATTTATGACTATGTTATACCTTGAAAAAGGTTATAACACTTTGAATTAAATGAAAAGAGGAAAAAGCATGAAAGTACGGGCATTTGATGAAATGAATTGAGCATGAATATGTGCTTTTGTATGGGCAAGAGAGGAACCATTTCGTTCATTACGTGCACATTGACAAGAGCCTTCTCCCTGCTGCCTACTTGTGGCATATGAGCTCTGAAAAGTGGACTCATTTTGTTCATAGTGTAAACTTTGATTTTTCCATTTCGTCCCATGGAACCCTCGAGTCATTTGATTGTGCATTGCATTTGAATTGTTGAGCAAGATGAATAATTGTGTGCTATGTATGAATGGTTGAAGCATGAGATGCTTATGTGATAATATGTTTAACTTTGAGTTTTGGAACTAGAATTGAGAATGCTTAAATTACTAGATATATATATATATATATATATATGCTTGATTGTGTGGCTCTTTGCCGATGGCTATAAATATATTAGCCACTGAGCATTGTAGCTCAATCCAATATTTTTTCCACTCCTCAGGTGCAGAACGAGAAGGTTAGCGATCCTTGCAAGGCATTCGGAAACTCCAAGATAGTTAGAGACTTTTGTAACTAAGTTAGTGACTAGATTTTTGGATAGCTTATAGGCATATCAACCACGAGCATACACTTGTATTTTTGTATTAAGTTTGATGTGGATGATTGATATGTAATTAAAGCTAGGCTCAAACTTTGATTGAATTCATTAATGAAATATGATTGCTTTTTGCTTATGACCTTCCAAGTGTACATTGCATTTTTTTCAAGTCTTTCATAGGGAAAAAAGTGTACACTATCTTCAGGGGAAAAAATGGATTAATCTAGGCTGAATTAGACAAAGTTGTTTGTTTAGAAGTTGTAGCTTATCCTCTTAGCTTTCCAACGATATAAAGTATGAAATTTTTGGATATCGGAGTTGAGAGATATGTTCTTTATAAGTTCATAATGCTGCAAAGGACGTATATAGGACAACTATAGTAAATGATGAGATGTAGTTGAATGTGATGAATTAAATGAGTTGAGATTTGAGAGTTTTATGAGGTCAATTTAGTGGTTGAATTGTTAAGAAGTGGTATTGCATTATCGAGATGAATTTGGGGAGATTATGAGTGAAAGTGATGTTAGAATAGATGTAGGAACCATTAGAGAGGCTTTGAAGGGGCTTAGGTTTCACCTATGTCCGTTAGACAAACAATAGGTCCATTAAACGAACCTTCTCGGCCCTGGAAATGTCCCTAGCCTCTTCCATATCTGTTAAACGGACATTAGATCCATTAAACGAACCTTCACGGGGCTGGAAAACACTCCAAACCCCATGTATGTCCGTTAGGTGGAGGTGTATGTCCGTTTACACTGTACACTTTCGAAAACTTGGATTTTTGACCCTCTAAATGGAAAAATCTCTCTTCGAGTTCTTTATGAACATTGTAGATCTAGAAGTCCTCTTCAAAACTGTCCTAAAACAACCTCAATCCGATAACTCTAGTGAAAGTAATGTCAATTGTTCCAAAACAGGTACAATATGATTGAGGACATAATCATGTTTGATTCTTTTGGCCATAACTTCATCATCTGACTTCCAAATGAAGTGATTCTTAAACCAATAGATTCCTAACACATTTTTCTATCTATACATATTAATGGGTAGCCTTTGGTGTTGATTTGGAAATGATTGATAGAAAGAAAGTGAGGGAATCGGTTGAAAGAGCATGACCTGGTTATGAACATACTTTGGCTTTTTAATCGTGTCTTGAATTATAAAGCTCCGAATGAGATGGTTCTTGTTTCAAAATAAACTAGAGACATAAAGATACAATTGTTCTGAAGAAGTCAATTTGTGATTTTTGGTGACTGACTAGTTTAGCATGCCACCCTTGTGGGATGTGTGTCTAGATGTCACGTAGGACGTCTAGCACGTGTCTTGGGAGGGCAGGGTGCCCAACACTTATAGTATCAGAGCGACTAGGTTTAGAAGTATCCTAGGCATGAAATTGGTAGTTTTCAATTATGAAATGAACATGCATTATTTTAAAGGAACAACACGCATTATTTTGTATTGTTTTACACAAAGCATGAACTAAAGATTTTTAAATGGTTTTATATTGAAGGAGTAATTATACTGCCTCGAAAAAGAACTCGAGGAGCTATGACTCGATCTCGCTCTCACTAAGGAAGTACAGATAAATCATATGTTCTGCAAGATGTAGAAACACACTCTGCCCCTGACTCTGAGGCACCTAGTGTGCAACATGAAGTACCACAGCCTCCTCCTCCTATGCCTCAAGTAAACCCTCTGGATCCACGGTTCTTTCAAGCCTTTACTCAGGCTTTCACATATGCCATAGGGCAAGTGCCACAAGTTTCGGTTCAAGCTCCAGTGGAGAGGAGTGGACAGTATGATAAGCTCTGCAAGTATGGAGCTGTGAATTTCAATGGGACTACCAATCTTGAAGAGGCTGAAGCATGGTTGAAGAAGATTGAGAGAGTCCTGATTCAGATGAAGTGCTCTGATGAAGAGAAACTGGATTATGCCATCAATTTATTACAAGGGGATGGACTCCATTAGTGGGAGTCAGTGCCTCACAGTCAGGTCATACCGCCGGTATTGACATGGAGGGACTTTGTGAAAGCTTTCAGGAGAAAGTACTTCTCAAGAGTTTATCAAAGAAGTATAAATCGAATGAGGCATCACATTAATTGAAGCACCCAAATCCAATATAGCTCTATTGATCACAGTATTAACAATTTTGCAAGGAATGGTAAACATACCTGGATTCTAGCATTTTGGAGGCATCTTCTTTCTAAATACCGCAGACATATTCTCACCCATCATCACCTTTTCATTACCCCTCAGTTTCCTCTTATGTCTATACAGTTCTTTAAGGAATTTGTGTACCTTGGTACTTACTTGATTGCCTCGGGCAAAGGTATATTGACTTCCACTTTTCAAAAAGTCTCCAATATCTCTTTATCCTTCCCTCCTTGTTCGATCTTGTTAATCTGCTACGAAAAGGTGGAGAATTAGTCTTAATAATATTAGGAGTTTCAAAATCTACCTTCGTATTCAATAACAAATTTTCTTCCTGTCCTAATTCCTTCTCAATCTCTTCCTCGGTAGCAATCCTCGATGAAGTAATCTTAGGAACTTTAACCTCCTTTCTGCTCCTCAGAGTTATAACACTAACATTCTTCGGTTTCACCTCAGGTTGGGATGGTAGCTTTCCTCCACTTTATGATTTGAGATGATTGAGCCTCACTGTCATCTGACCCATTTGGTTTTCCATATTCTCTACAATCGATTTTGTCCCCTACTCAAGTTGTTGCATAATCTAATTAAACTGCATCATATTCTAACTAAGTTGTTGCACAGTCTGACCAAGCTGAAGATTGTTAGCATTAGAGATCTTGATTAATTCATCTAGAGAATTACCTAAACTGGAAGAAGAGGCTCCTTGTGCTCCTTGTGGAATTGGTTGAAATTCTTGTGGTCCTTATGACCGATTCTTGAAGTAATTCTGCTTCTTGTTCCCTTCGTAACAAAAATTGGGATAGTCCTTTTAGCCTGGGTTATATGTCTGCAAGTGTAGGTTGTATTGATTCGAGAAGTTGCCTCCAGTAGCATTCACACACTCCATAGTTCCCTCTTAAAGTGTCGGGCACTCATCAATTAGATGGCTCGTGTTTGATCATATTTCACGCGCTTTCAATTGTTCTTGTCTAAATGCAATCTATCTAAAAAAAGATGTTAGTTCATCAAGACGATGTTCGATAGATGAAGCACTTACCTTGTTTACCCATAGAACATCATTGGAAGTACCGAATTGTTATGTGTTAGTGGCCATCAGCTCAAGGAGGATCCTGGATTCAATAGGAGTCTTTTCATAAAGTGCCCCACCACTTGCTGCATCAACCAAACTCCTCTCCATCGGTGTTAGTCTTTGATATGTGTTTAATTATTGATATATTTATTCATTAACACTTAGCGATTATTGACATGAAAATGCTTAAGATACTCACTTTAATTCATATATGATTTTAGGTACAATTTGGAAGCATATAAATTAAAGTGAGTCAGAAGTACTGCATTTAGGCCATTTTTTGAAGATCAATTTTTAATTGTCTTCGTGGAACAAGAAGAAGTTAAAAGCAAGCGGCTGAAAAAAAGAGACAAAAACGACAGTGCCGGATGAAGAAAACGTAATAGAACATGAGTAGTTTCTGCATGAAATGCAGACAGCTGCATTAAACGTAGACAGCAGATGCGTTTCAGCTGTGTTAAAAGCAGCTTGGAGCAGAAACATAAAGAGTAGAGGCGTAAACAAGGAGTGGGACATTGTGCATGGAGTGAACAGTTAGGGGTGGACCAAAAACCTCCAACTTAATTCGTCACATCGTGAATAGGGGGAAGCCACAGTGAAAGGCATGGAGAGAATAGTGGAGGCGCAACAGGCGTGAGTGGAGAGCGAACTGCGGTGACTTGGTGGTGCAGGCGACAATGAGAGGGTTGCGGTGCTGAGTGGCGTGAGAGAGGGCAATGAATAATAACATGGTCTATTAAACTTTAATTGTCCCATTAAAGCTACAGTACCAAAGAGAGGATAATAGAGAGCTGCGTAAGAGGCAAAACAAAGGGGTCTTCGGTAAGGCTACAATATGGGGCTGAAGCAATTTTCTAGGAAAGACTTATAAAGGCCTAGGCATCCCAACACTGGTTTGGAGGCGACATCGATGCCGATGACTCGGGTTAAGTATTTTTTAATTATTTTGTTGTTTCTTTCTCTCATTAGGAATTAATTATGTTATCCTATGTTAATTGATTTGGGTTTTGTATATGGATAATCGGATTTTTGTTATTATTCAGTTATTTGCGTATGAACTCATTGGGTATTATGAGATGATGATTTTAATGCATTCATTGAATCGTTTAATTGCAAAACCATTGCTAGAATTTTGATATAATCCATAATTGTTATGTTGAAATTCATAAGTAGTGACAAATGATTCGTAATCATTAGGGATAACATAACCTAGGTTAAATGACGCATCGTATGTGGTTGTTGCTTTGATTAAACGATTTTCCTAATTTTTAATACTGCCTAATTAAATCTAGAGATCATATCTTAGGTTATTCGGTGGTTAGGTTTAATTAACGATCGTATCTTGATTAAACAAAACCTAAGAGAAAACTCGGGTTAATTATTAACTCAGATTAATAGTTGCTAGGAGTGGTTCGAGAACAAAAAATTATTGAAACATGCTTAATTCGGGTGTAGGCTGAGATTAAACCAAAGAACTGAGTTCCTACCAAATTCTCCACTTTTATTATTTTTTTTACATGTTTTATTTAATTTGTTTTTATTAGTTAGTTTCATTTTATTTTGTTCTT